>WOFM01000602.1:0-285307 GCA_011428145.1 Ericerus pela | reverse complement strand
ATTCTATAGTATTGTTTTGTACATATTTTCATTCTCTGTAACTTCTGCTTTTAAAATATGCTGTTTCTGACTGAAATTTTCCGTTTCAGTAGTTCTCAATGATTATAAATATTTTTTTTTTTAAGTAGACAAATTTGCTTTTAATTTATTCACGGACGATATTTAGTTGTAGCTTCAAAGTCGATCGTGCAGCTCGAGTTGTATATTGCTGAACTCTCAAATGCTATATTAAATAGTTTTATGAGGATCTGGAACTCTTTATTGAATTTTCCTTCGTATTAGCTGATACTGGTTGTTTTTTCTTCGAAATATTAACTCTTTATTATCGAATTAATTTTCTCTTGCAGGTTGAAGAAAAAAAATCGAGCAGTAGCAAGAAAGCGAAAAATAATGCCGGTGGTAAATTTAGAGGAAAACCTAAATAAGTCTTATGGTAATTTTGTATATCAAAAAAAATTGTTCGTGTTTTTTATTATCTCATGGAAACAGAAAAATCGTACAGTTGGTGTCGAATTTACGGTTAATCATACTATTGCATTCTTTCCTTTTCCTCCCTTCTCTGTCAATAATCAATCGTGTACTGCTGTATTTCTTCCAAAACTTGTGATTGATTTCAATTCATATATTTTTATCACACAGAAATTTTCTAAAAATACTAAAGGAATTTAATTTAATTTTTGATTTTTTTTAAATGGCTATTTTTATAAAAAATTATTTGTTATAAACGTTACGATCGAGTTGCAAAAAAGTGATATGTCATCGCTTTTAATGCAAAATAATATGTTTTTCTATGGTTAGATGCTGACTGATTATTTTGTTAAATTTCATAGGTATGTGCCGCCCTGCGGGCGCCAATCGAATAACAATAAAATTATGAATTTACTTAGATGTGTAGAAAAAAAAAGTCAGGTTGTCTTATCCGAATAGTTTTATTCATTTTATGATGCAAACATCGCATGACAAGTACATGTAATAAACAACAATAGGTGCATGATCATCGAGATTCGGGAAAAAAGCTCAATTATATCATTGTCTCAATCTATTGCAACACGAAGTATCATTCGTTGGGTGTATACATGTTAAATTTTGTAATAAAACCAAGTTTGTGGGATGTTTCCGCTTTACATTGGTGAACGTATAACGTATAACTCGTATAAGATCAACGTTTTAGATAATCTCGTTCATCGGAATTTTTATTGTTTTCGCGGAGAATTCGAAGAACTATAATAATATTTTCTTTTACAAAATGTGAAGGGTTCGATTCTTTTCAACTACGAGCTGTAGTGAACAGTTAGTTCTACGAAGTCGTTATTTTGAATACAATTAATACTTCAAACTCAACTTTTTAACCGCCGAGCGTAACGAATAAAAAACCTGCTTTAAAAAGAATGGTCGTTCAACGACAACGAAAAATGGAATAATAATTGCAATAAAATTTTTATTTGACACACGTATTATAAAAAAAGAACTTTTCAAGCCAGAGATTAATAAATATTCAGAAAAAAAAATGTATTCTACATTTCAGAAGATTTCTTTCACGTATTCGGTGATAAAAATTATAGTTACCTGCGTTTTTTCCCCTAATTTGGTCGGACACTGCTGCTACAAAGGGGAGATCGCAAGTTGGATCAACGTATCTATAAAACAGTATAACAATTACTTCATTACGCCCATTTTTAAAGATGTAGTTGTACAGACGTTCTGTTGGTGATGAGACATTTAGTCAACTTAGGAAATATGGAACTCGAATAAATAAAGAAACTACCGACCTACCGTACAAAACTAAAAGAAAAATCTCCCATAAGACTCAGCTAATTGAATTAACTTCGACACATTATCAATAGTTTCTTGGATGAATTTTAGCAAGACAGAAAAGTACCAGTTCATCGGTTGCTTTACTGCATTCCATGGTCTGTCTTTTTCAGAGGTATTTAAACCTAGTTTAAATCTGAAATGGTTTGATGACACAAGCTGTAGCAATCAATCATTTTTTTATACTCACCCATAGGGTATATTATAAATTTTCTGATTCATTAGAGCCTCAGAGAAATTTCGGGCCCAGGGTGAAAAATTGACTTGCAATTTTAGTAGACAAATACATAGGTGGAATAAAATTTTCATGTCAAATTATATTTTATATGAGGTAAATTGCATTTATTTTAGTTTTAAGTACCTGTAACAGTATAAAAGAGAAATACTTAATATCTGTTTGAACACCCTTTATGTTTTACACTTTACACAAGTATACAAATATTAAACCTAGTATTAATACCTCTAAATGTGAATTGTTTTAAATATTTTATTATCCACACTCATATGGTGGACCTTAACTTTTTGGATTCAGTCTTTAAATGAAATATAAAAACACAATTGATAACTTTAAAATATAATAATTTTTTACATAAGGTACAGGTAAGTTTAGATCATAATAATTTTTAATAAGAATTCTAAGCAATAATAATCCAACAATCTAATGATCTACACAAAATGGGAGTTTATGTACAAAATTTGATGTAATAGTGAACACTGATTAGTGTAAAATAGGTATTAGTGAAGAGTTTGTAGAAAGAATGAAGAACAAATTGGAAGAAGAGTCTAATTTGTAAACAATCCATTATTGTTTACATAATTTCACATATTATGCCTGTGGATTACTTTGTTGTGAAAAAGATATTCTCACCAGAAGATAATCTACAGATTTTGCTTGTTCTGACACTTCATATGTAAACATACAGGTAAGCCAAAACCTACGCAAATACTGGTGATTTTAGAGCCAGTTTGGATGGTTTATATACGGGCTTATTTACACGCACATCAACACAAATATGTAGTGATTATGTATGTCTGTGTGAATGGCTCAGTGCGTCATTTCTTGTAGTGATAAGAAATGGTGGACTGGTTCATGTACAGAATTGTGACATCATTGTATTGATCTTGTACATTACTTGCATGTATGTGCAAGTAATTACAATCAAAAGTAATTTACATGTATGGTTTAATGTCATAGAGACAAATATTTGCCAGCCTTGTGATGGCGACTGTTGTTGAAGGGTCTGAACCCCTTTACCTCGTATGAGTTGAATCCCCACAATGCCTAAAACCAAAATAAATGCATTTTATCCCATATAAAATAGAATTTGACTTGAAAATCCTATTCCACCTATGTATGTATTAGGTGCTTAAGCCCAATTTAAAGATGGCGGTGGTTGGTTTCATTTTTCTCACCAAGTTTGATATCTAACATATAATAGAAACATATCTTTGTTACCAACACTCTCTTTTAAAATTTTTATGGGAATTGCTGTTTACTTTGAAATGTTGACCATTCTGTGCCCAATAAAAAAGTTCGGAGCTGGTACCTTTGGTACCCATTCTTCCACTCTCTCTGAGCCCCTGTGAGTCAGCATTACTAAAAGTCATTACTCTTGAAAACAGAATACAGATGCTACCAGTATTTTATTTTTTCCCTATCAACCTCATCTGTCCATAATAAAAAATCAATTTGAAAATCAAAATTATGTAATCAGTAGCGCACCAGGGAATTTTATATGTGGTGATAAGACAATGTACCACCCCCTCACCTACGCCATGGCTGTTTACTGTGAGATAAATAAACTATTTTATTGATAAAAAATGAATTTTCATTTGCAATTTTGCAGCCTTCAAGGAACAGTACCCCTTGTTTATCCCTCTAGTTGTGCCATAGCTTGTAATTTTATTTGTCAGTAAAATACAAAATTATCATTTTTTTCTATGATGTAGCCAACATCAACTTCATCAAGGAAAATTCTCAGCCAGTGCCAACGTAAATAGAATTCTGATTTTCATTAATTAGATTCGCTTATCAATATTTGGCTTAAATTTTTAATGATTTTTTCAAATGATTTATCGTTAATTGAACTTTATTCTACTCATGCGTGGTACAGGTTGAAAAAATTTTCTTATATATAGCAGCTACACCAGTAACACACAGACTTCCGCTATTGTATGGTTCAGCATCACTTTGCCACTCCTTTGACCGATTGTCTGGAGTAGATGACAAAAAAAAATGGTTGAGTCTACTTGCTAATGGTGGTTGATTTTTTCAGTTTACTTTGTATGCTGCAAAAAAAATTACAAAACCTAGAATTTTGCATTTCAAATTCATAGAGGGAAAAAATTCGTACATAAATTGCAAGATGGCCTTAATTCTCACAAAGGATTCTTGGACAGTTTCATTAATCTGTTTTTCTAAGTATGATTTTTCCTAATTTTTTTCCCTAGACCTATTATGTCTAATCCATTTTCCCTAAAATCAATATTTCTAATATTTATTTTCCCTAAAACCAATATTTCTAATAGACGTTATAATTTATTTTTCCCCCAACGATTGGTTGTAAAAATTGTTTAGCACATCTCATTATTTCTGTAGAGAGAATATCATGACACCCCACTCTAATATTCTTTCTCACTGTGGAACCAATACGAAGCAGCATTATTCAATAGACATGACAAATAATGTGAGTGAGGGGTGGTAAACTCGGTTCAGATTAATAGTTGCAAAACATCACCCAGACCTATACTCCTGCCCCAAGGATCCAGAAAGAACAGGCTGACACAGAGGCAACACTGGCAGAGCTCAGTATAGGTCAAAGAGTCGGAGCTGTCCCCGAATAAAAATGGTTATAACTACAACAAAGAATATATGATGTATGCTCAATGTATGATGACTATAAAAATGATGGCAGAGACTTGGAATACGTTCGTGCTATTGCATATAGTGAAAATATATAATTGAAAAAACCAATTCCAGAATAGAATTTTGTTAGGGAAATAATACATTAGACATTTCAGTATTAAGGAAAATGGATGGGAACCCTTGCAAAGTTCATAATTTCTAAAATAACAACCATAAGGGCAGAGTTGAATTTAACACCCTGGTTCTCAGCAACCACTTCTTACTTGGAAAATGAAAATGGCATCAATGCTCCCAACTTCAATATCAATGACAGTGCCCTGCTACCTGTTTTTCAGTGGGGAGGAGGGTGAAAGTTCTTGAAGTAGGCCATGATCGAAATGAGATAAATGTTTTCTTTATTTTACTTATTCTCATTTCAAGAAACCTGCCACAAATATAATTGAAATTTTGCTTTGTAAGTTTTTTGACGGGGGCTCACAGCCCTCCCGGTTAATTCGTAACACCGCCACTGATTTCTTACAAAAACTAACCCTCTATGAATAACACATGCACCGATACCGATGGAACATTTTGTTTCGCATTTCAAGGCTGGCTGCACGTGGTCTGCGAGGCATAGTGGTTTGATGCTCGACATAATCGCAAGGTTGTACATTCCCGTCAAAATTTTGGCATATTTGATTTAGTTTGATTGATATTCCTTCATGTGATTGGAAAATTTATGTTAAGAGACCACTGGTCATCGGGAGAGAATGGCGTGATCTATCATTGACATTGTTAGATCAAATATATTGCTTAAAAAATGAGATCTTGATTTGCAGATCAGATCACATGCACGCAAACAGATCAGATTATTTTTGTTTCTTCCCCTTTTTTGATATTTTAAACTTATTTTTGCCATTTTCACACTATTTCGACATTCTTTCATCATTATGTAATACTTTTTCTGTGTAATATCCACGTCTCATGCAAAACTTTCAACAATCCAAAACTTTACCAATAAAGAAATTCGAACTATTTTTTGTTTAAAAAAATAAAAAAATCTAATCATTTACTTTTTTGTTCATCTCTGATCACCGGATTTCACTCCTCCCACATTGATATCAATAATATTTTAACATCGCGTAAAATATGGCAACTGATCGCTAAAACCAATAAAAAATAGAAAAAATAAAATAAACCACCTGAAGAACTGAATGAAAGCAGACAAAATATTGTATAAAATCAAATTTTATTATAGGCAAAATATCGGTCTTACAGACTAGGACGTTTCTCAACAAAATACCGAAAAAAAAAAATAATTGTTAATAATTTAAAATTATATTATCACGTTCACGTACTTGTACCACCAAAAGTCAATTTTCATCCACAAAAAAAAATAATGAAATAACACAACAGAAATATAATGGTACGATACTTAAAATTTAGGTTTAAAAAAAAAGAAGAAAAAAACTAAATTTCCGAATACAAAATGAACGATAATTTAATAAATTAAAGCTTTAAAAATGAAAGATTTTCATAAAAAAAGACAAAAAAAAAAGATAAGAAAAGAAAAAAAAACATCAAAATGTAAATTTTTATAGTAGGAATTTGTGGGATTTTGCAGGAATATATAGGATATTTTTTGTATATTTTCTCGAACTAATCGATTTATTTTCATTTCTCACTTGTAAGGTATTCATCGAGAAAATTTTTCCAATTTTTAATGACTAGAGCAACGTGTTAAAACAATTTGCGTTCTGTCGACTGCGCAAATTTTTAAAAGTAACGACACCGAGGGTAGGTACTCGGAAAAATCTTTTTGAGAACAAAATAACGAATAAAGGTTCTATTATTACGCATATAAGGATCTATTTTTGTCAACACTAAATAATTAAATATTACTCGAGAACATGATGTAATGAGAACAAAAATTTTTGTTAGTAAATTATGCTGTGAAATTTCAAAGTCGAATTTATTTAGACACAAATGAAAATATGGTTTTTTCAACGACACAATGATTACACGCAAACTTGATGAGATTTAATTCCCGGTTATTTCTCTCCGGAAATGTTATTTACCGAATAAATAATTATGTTTAACATGAAAGTGTACACACGTTGTTTTGGTAGGCGGCTGTTTACGATTCCATATTCTTTTACCAACAAAATGAAAAAATCAACCGAAAAGCGAGAAATTGAAAAATTTTGCGAACCCATCCTTAAGGAGAAGAAAAACGAAGAACATAATAAAATCTAATTATTAACAATAAAAATAAGTAAGTTAATACGAGAGTAAATTACCTCACTCTGCAAACTGCAGAATAAATGGTTTGTGATGTTTCGAGTAATTCACTCCAATATCGGTATCGACGTGACAGGCATCGAATTTTCGGATATAAACTTAATATTACCAGTCCAAATAACGAAGGAAAGAAAAATAAAGAAAAAAAAAAACAACAACAAACGAACAAATAAATGGACGAGTATGGACGCAAGAAGTGATCATTACCAAAAATACTTCGCAGTTTGTTTTAGCAAAGACCCAAAAAAGTATTAAAAATATTCAGTGACGACGGAATTCTAACGTTCGTCCTCAGACACAACAAGAATGACAGTTCACTGTTTGGAAGGTGGGATTAAAATTAAAATTTAATTGTGTTTAAAGTTCAGTAGGTTGGAATAACTTTAACCTGTATAAATAACCTAAGCATGTAGGTAGGTATATATAGGTGAGTTTGTAAAGCAAATCGATTCAATGGGCCTGGGTGCGTTCTATAAAAATAATTTAATTAAAAATCGTGAATTTTATATTTTATCATTGGACCAATTTATGAAATGAAATTCTAACTTTGTTTTGTTTTATTTCCAAATAATTATTCTTCAGCCTTCTAGGTCACAAACGTAGAGGCTCCAAAAGTTTCCCTAACTCTATTCTCTTGTCATCACAAACAAACTATGTTGCTGATGACAAACGCAGTATGTGTACTATTTTTGAGAAACAGATACCTACTCCCAAACGAAAAATGACAATTGCCACCTTTCATGAAGTGAGCAATAATAGCTACAAGCATTGTCTTTCAATTACAACGTAAATTACAAGATAGGTTGGTAATCAAATTTTGAACACAATTCTATGACAAACTATCAAATGAAATAGTGAAACCTGCTCAAAAATTTTCCAAGTAATTTTTGTTAATTAATGTAGAAGAAAGTCAGTTTGATAAAACTTATTATTTCGCTAGAAATATAGATATCAAATTTTTTTTTGGGAGGGGGAAATACAATCTTTGTTGTCGAAAAACAAAAAACTTAAAAGTTTTAAAAATGTTCCAAATTTAAGGGAGAGAAGACGGAGTCACCCTTGCGTGGAAAATATTATCTATTCCTAAAGGAACCCTTTAGAATTTTTTAAGATTTTATTTGAAAAACCGAATAGTCCAAAAATTATACGAATGCAACAGTAAACTTTTTACAATAAATTGTCGATCAACAACAGAGAGGTCAGCTGGTCCCATCCCCCACAAAAAGGTTCTAATTAGGCGAGTACAAGAGTCTACACATAACCCACATACGATAATAATTAGTTAAATAAATTTTAAGTAGGGGTGTTTGATATGGTAAAATGTGCAGCACTTAACCCATCTTTTTATATGCTTTTATTGTAGTTACCAACACAAAGAAATATACCTATTACTTGGTACCAGTCCACTCAGAAACATACAGCTAAAGAGATGTCCAACGCTCACTTCAAAAACACGTCAAAGATAGAATATTCATAGAACATTTCAAATTTGAATATTTGTTACAGCGCAAGTGTCGCAGCTTGATAATGTGCGTGTATTGGTATGGAGATGTTTATTTTTTACAATGAAATACGTGCAGCTTTCGATGTGTAAAACCTTAAATCGAATTGCTTCTTTTCTATATGTTGCATGTTTTTAAACCACAGCACTTATCGAGTGTTCAGGACATCTTTTTAGCTGTATGTCTCTTGAGTCCACTACAGTTAGGTTTGGCATTAGATCAGATTATGTTATGTTTTTGTTAATTTTTTTCTTCTTGCAGTATAAAGTTACCCGAAGGTGTAGAATCAAAGATCAAATCTATCACCCTACTACTGCCAGGTTCCAAATCCCACTCCTAGCATTTTTATTTATTTGTTTATTTTAAATGTTTATTTTTGACAAACTGTACAATGGGACTTTGGTGGGAGGTATTTTACACTTACCTACAAAAGCATAATTTAGAAAATTCATTTTTACTCGACTTATTCTACTTGCCAATAATTTCAATTTCACAGAGTATTTTATGTGGCCACCAAAGCGCTACGATCACGATTATTGGGTTTCGTTATGTGTATTAGTGTGAGTGCGATAAGTTTCACTTCACACAACATTTTACACTTATATAAAAGGGTGTTTAAAAAAAATTAATTTTAACCTATTTTATTTTTTTTAACCGACTGTTTTACCAGCAAAACATTTTTTTTCTTCCTTCAAACGCGCCGATTATTCTGACCGACGCGATATGTAACTTATGACAAAAAGTTCTCTTTCAAAGATAAGTATGTGAACACATTTGTATCACATATGCTTTTCTTATCGAAACAATTCGTTTCATCGTTCTATTTATGATATCAATTTTTTCAAGTTTTTCACTTCACAGAATTAAGTACCATTTGAACCAAATAGTTAAAACTGCTGATCAACGGGGTCAAACTTTATTTTATCACGCATATTATCTGTTAAACCTGGTTTATCTCGCAGCTTAAGGTTGGTACAGCTGGGCCTAAGACAGTGAAGTATGACAGAAAACTAACACTCCACAGTATTCACCTAAAACGAAAACACCATGGGTAACACTTTTTTATCACATCGAATGAAGGTATTAAACGATGAGTTCAATTAGGTACTTCATAGAGCATAATGAAGGGTGACATTGAAAATGATCATGGTCCATTTCTGCCTTTCTGGTTAACAACGATATAGGGATGCCATCTTGTAGCTTTATAGTTTATCTGAAAAGAGAATCGATGCAAAGAAAGAACATATATTCATATACTATCTGAGACAACGAAGGTGAAAAATGTGGAGTGCTATCCAAAATAACCATCAAGGTCAGCGATTGTTAAAACTAAAATTCACAAAAAATGACCCTGATCTCTCTTCCTAGTGACCCTTCAAATGCGTGCACGTATCTCATTAATGTCACTGTAATAAAATTAAACCAGTCTTTAAACCAAACGCAAGTCCCTCCCCCTCAAAAATAGCCACTAATTCGCGTTCACGCTCTGCAGGGGCTTCATGTCGGCTCACTTCTTGCTTCCAACACAACCCATTTAGCAAACAGGTAGGTCAACATTTATAAGAAAGGGGGAAAAAAATGATCTTACAATTTAAACGGATATTCTAACAAATAATCGATAACGAACGACGAAGCCGGTAATACGGATAAAAGGTTAGGATCTTTGACGTGTCGATTAATGCACAGCCTGCTCAGGTGCTTCAACGATGGAAAGTATCCGTCGGTGTACTGCGGCTTCTCCAGCACGATCGACGACCGCATCGAGCCCAAAATATTTTCGCAGTTCAAATTCTCGATGCCATCCGGCCAACACTCCATCGGCAGCTTTTTGGTGTGGTCGACGTAGTACTGCACCAGTTTCATGATGCAGGGAAAGGTGGGCATATGCTGCTCCTCGCCGCAGTTAGCCGCCAGTCTGAATTTGCCTCTGGAGTAATGGATGCGTATGCTGGTTGGTCCGCACTTGGTCTGCACGCTCAGCGAGTACAGATGGTGGACGTCGGATGAGTCGCGTATCAGAAAGGTGCCAACCGGGGTTGGCATCAACGTCTGGAAGGCGAGCGTCCACGACAGATGCGGATGGTACCAGCCACACATCTTCAAATACTTTTGCGATTGCGAGATGATTTGCAGATCGTCGTCTGAACTGTAAATCGATTCGCTCAGTCTTTGGTCGGCTTTGCCCAGCGTGTATATGGATATGGTGGCCGGAAGCGGTATGACAAACGACAGCGACGAGGTGGGCGAGTGGTTGCCGAAGCCGCTGCCCCTATCCCGTTCGCCGCTGGTAGCCTCCTTTTTGGGCGAGGGGTTACAGCACGACAATGGCGGCGAAGGAGAGGGCACCGCCACCAATGCCGACGACTTTTCACACGTTTCCAGCCCGATGATGGAGCCGGAGCTGCCACTGCCACCACCGAGTGAGGAGGTGTGCTTGCGGGCACGTTGCTGGAGGTGGCGCAGCTTCGAATGGGCTGGCGGTATGTCGTAGGCGCCATTAAACGTGGCACTGGCCATCGTGTTGGTGCAGCCGCTGGTCGGCGAACGGTGGTTGATTTTCGAAATAATTTTTGGGGACGCATTGCGACCACCTTTTGTGGGGTAACATTGCGCACATGGGATGGGCACCTGATTTTGGTACGGGTATCTGCACGTCGGGCAGGTGGTCACCTCGATCTGTAACAAATGAAGAAGCAAAATGCTAAAATTAGTCACAGTGGCAATGGTATACTGACGCCACGACGTCATTTATGACCTGTTTTCGGTAGGTGTTTTTTTAGTGGGCTACGACTACTGGCCCACTTCAACCTTTGGGTATATATGTGATGAAGGACTGATTTGTATAACGTTTCTATACGTAGTTACTTTCAGACATAAGTGGCGTTTTCGAGGAATGAAATTACTCAGATTGACACAGTAATTTCATTCCCTGAAACATTCCATAGTTGAAGAAAGGGAACCAACACAATCAGCCCTCCATTACATATGTACTCGAAGATTTTAACACACAGTCTGAAAGATATTGGTGATGCTGAATTGAGGAGGTGGATGGTCGGAATCGGAATGCTAATGGTTTACCAGCATGAATTGTACAATCGCATATTGGAGCACTAATAGAACAGAACCAAATACACTGCCAATTTGGGTTGGGAATATGACGGTGGCCGGTCTCATACTAACAGCAACTGCCTTGTGATTGCAGCGCCAGACACCTAGTCATACCTGATCACTACACCACGCAGACCCCCAGGGGTGAACACTGCACCAATGACCACGTTTAAGTGAGGTATTTATTTACCGCGAACTTTTTGCACGAAGTTACTTGTCAAATGGCTGTTATTATAAATTGTGTTGACAGGAAGGAGGCAGATTCTTAAGATGCATTTTATTCATACAAGATTATGAATGATAGAATGGATAAATGCAAAAGAATATATTTTCAACTGACATACAAGATCAAACCATACAGCACCGCAAAGTTACAGTAAATTATTGATCATATGAGATGATTAAGAATATACGATAAGAACGTTAATTTGATTGCTACCATGAAAACGTAATTTTTTTTGGAAAATTTAAATACAAATAAAGACTACACATACAGCTGCGAATAAGCTATTTCAGTAGTTGGCTACATATATCCAATTTCAGCTTCAAATTTTCTAAAGGATCAAATGTTATTTTGATACATGATCACCCATTCGCACAAGTTCAATAAAATTCGTCCAGATGTCGGCCATTTGTTTCTCCACAACCATGCCAATAGACCGGAATCATTCGAATTGTATACCCAGACATGTTGATATTTTTCAAACTTCTATACATTAAATTTCTTACAGCCTCGTTCACAAAGGGCTAGTTTTCAGGCCAGTAATCAATTTAGCGAATATTTTTCTGCTTAGGCAGCCTCGTGTGAATACCAAAACTATCCAAATTTTTATTCGAATTTCAAGTAGCGGCTAGAAAAATAGTTGCGTATGAACGAGGGTTGTAAGGTTAGTAAAATTTGGCATTTTATTTTCTCAGGCGGCTGTTTAGTGTATTATGTGATGTTTTTGATTGAGGTCACAAAATTGTTATCATCATTATTATCATTTTTATTATTATTATTATTATTATTATTATTATTATTATTATTATTATTATTATTATTACTATAGCGCACTATTAATATGCGACCCTATCGGCTAAGGGGTCAAATTATGGATTTTAAATTAATTCTGAATTCGCATAAAACTAAGAGTACGTAACTATATCATCGATGAAGAATCAAGTAAAAATACTCAAAAATATAAATGGATTCTATTCGATTCACAGACGATGTAAACAAATGAGAAATGACATAAAAAACTCGAAAGTGAAATATAAAAAAAAAAAAAAAAATTAGCAATTTTACACTATGTGTTTAGACCCATTTAGTGGATACCACCCTTTCTCCACTACCAATCGAATGAAAGTACTTTTCAGGAAAAACGTGGAGAACTCTTGTTTTCTGGGGGTTAGTAATTGGATAAGATAAAAGAAAAAAAGCACTCATTTCGCCCTAAAATGACCGATACCGCAGCGGAGTTGAGGGCTCACAAGCTGGGAAACAAAATTTCAATTTAAAGAGATTTATCGATATTTTATCGATACGTCCTACTTCAATTTTCACAATATTACGCATATCAATTTGAATTTTCCATTTTGGATGATTCTTCAACCAATATTTTCAATCTTGAATTTAAAACGACTGATGTGAGCTTACCAATTTAATACGCACACGATACAGCCTGAACATGAAATAGTCATTTGATTTTTTCAACAACTTTTTTCCGTCGTTCCTTGATCGTTAGTTCTTCAAATTTCGCGCCATAGGTACACACTCTCATTAATGATTAATGAAGTATGCAATTTGTTGACAATAATGAATGCATACAAATAAAGTTTCGAAGTAGGTAGTCCATTTCACTCAATGTAGTGGATAATAGGTATAAACAACTGAATAATTTATGAATGAGTAATGAGAAGAGAGAAAACCGAGCAACCCTCATGGTCACACACAATCGATACGATAGACCTTTAGTTCGAAATACGACCCATTTTCATCTCTTCTCGGAAAAACTAGACAAAGCCTATTAAAACAACAGAACAACCGCTCCGTTTGTTTGGGTTTAGACAATTGGATTCGTGAATTAAACGCGTCGATTGGTGTTGATTCTGGAAACGCTTTGTTAGCATCGTATTATGCAAAGATGGGCTAAGACAAGGTATAACCTTCCTCCAGGACCGAATTTTCGGAAAAAAATCGAAGAAATTTGATAAATACTGCGACACTGAAACACATATTCAATCAGAATTGAGTAGTACAGTAATTCACACTTTCAGTAATGGTATGAGCAAACATTGGAGTCATTTTGTGGGCTTTTTATGGCATTTACGAAAAAAGTCAAGAAAACAATTTCGTAGAAAATTTCATTCCTATTGTATCGTTTGTTTGAACAATTTCTTAGAAGCGTCATTCGGAGAAAAGTGAATAATTAAAAACCTATTGCAGGCACATAGTGTGGGTTTTTAGGAGGGAAGCCATGGTCCGATTTTTGGAGTTTATTTTTTTTACTATAAAGGGCCGTACTCCGAAAAAAATCTTTTCATTGAATTTATACGGATACAATATCTCATTTAACTGACCTATGAATAGATTTTGCGACGTATTTTCGAACAGCTACAATATTAATCTATTCCTAATTATTCTGGTATGCTATTTTCACTCGTTTTAATGTAAACGTTTCATCATTAGGTGCTTCTAAACCAGGTAAGATAAGTAATTAACCACTCAAATGTTAACCAGGAAAGATAGGTGTGTTTGCAAATTAGGGATGTGTCGGTTGACCGAGAACTAATTCATTTGAACTAATCTTTTGAAAGACCTAAATGAACGAGACCAAAAAATGAGAATGAACTAGTTCACTTTGAACTAAAAGATATTATCAAATCAAAGTTATATTGTATAGATCTACAAGCTAGTTCACTTCTGTTGTTAATTACTGGATGAGTTCACTGAACTAGTTCATTCAAAAGACCGAGACCTGTTGAACTAAATCCACCAAATGAACTAAAACGCACATCTCTATTGCAAATCCGGTCTAACTTGCAGAACCAGCGAATAACAGTGAAAATGTTAGAAAATTTAAAAAAAAATGTTTTGACAAAATAAAGACAAAAATATTGATTGTTATCAATAAGAAAATTTTTCAATTCTTTCATCATTGCTTGAAATATTTTTTTATTTTCCGACAGAACAAGAATTCTGTTCAGCGTTAAATTCACGATATTATTAGTACAGCGATTGCGAGATAAGGATTTAATGGAATTTATTTTGACGAATACATCAATCACAAAATTTTCGTCAAAAAAAAAAAAGAAAAACGAATTTCCTCCACCAAATTACGATTCAATTAAAAATCTATTACCGAACGTTATATAGGTAGTAGGCTTTTATATATATATACATACATATATTATGTAGGTAGTGGGAAGGAAATAAAAAAAAATCCATTTGCTATATGGGTTTATATGTAGGTACGTGTATATTTATACCATACCATATACATATATATATGGTTGGGCGGAAGGTCAAAGAACTTTTAATCATCATTAAAAATCTGTACTCGGAATTGAGCAGCCCAAAAACCGATGAGGTCAGTAAGCTTTCAAAAAACGCATTTACCTTTATTTCTTTTCTTCACTTTATATCCCAGGTGTTTCTTCTCGTTCTAAATATTTATCTTGTCATTCTTCGTCTATGAATTATGAGTTCCAGGAACTGGCGTGTTCCGAGGCAAAGAAGGCCACCACACTAAAGTGTCACTCCTCGGGTAATAGATTAATTTCGACGTCATTTTAAAATGTATGTATATTATTTTGTTAGTATAAAATTTATTTATGAATTGTTTTCCGCCTTCATTTTACGTAATCGATGTTTACGTTCTGTTCACAGTAGGACGAACGCCACGACAAGAATGATGCTCCAGCGCATTCAATATTCTGTTTTGTAAAAGATGCTTCGTAATTTCTGTGATTAATGGGACCATTCTTTTTTCCTTCTAGCACGGTACATTACCGGTAGCACCATTCCAAGAAGGATAGAGTTCATTCGAGAAAAAAAATTAATTACCGGCTTAGTACATTCTACATTGTCAATGAAGAAATCGAACAGCAAGAAAATTAACTCATTATAGATGTAATTATGAAAATACTGATAAACTGCGTCATAAGTCAGAATTTTATAATTCGTTGTCTGCTTCACACATAGTGATTATAATTATAGTGTTCGACTTTTCACATATCAACCACAAAAAGTGGAAAAAATTTCCGACTTAAATATACTCGGGTTAAAATTATTCAGACTACTATTGTGCTTTTTCACACTCGAATTCAAAACGGTAGTCTACACGTAGAATATCCAACTGGGCACCGAATCCCAACTAACCAACCTCCGAATAACATTACCCAAACGAGTACAAAACCTAAATCTAACGCCCCCAAAGATCAGCTCAACAAGTGTGATGGTTCCTCTTCTATCCGTCGGGCACCATTCGCATGAAATAAACAGTTTTAATTTCATTCAGTAAAGCACACCAGCAAACCTACCCTCACCTCATGGTCTAACTTTGGAAAATCTTTCTTTAAAAAAATCGAAAGGGGGACTGATCGATTATCAAGACTTACCAGGTTATGCCATTATTCCACTTTTATTACTCCATAAAAAAAGAATTAAAGGATCGAGGCTCGTTGCCAAGAATTTGTTTTGTTGGTTTCAAACTTTTGTACGAAGAGAGGAATTGACTGGTGGCTCCGAAATATTCTTCAGTCTCAACTTTTCATCACTTTTCATACTTCCGTAGGAAAAGTCACAAAACTTCTTCCAAGCGAGGTTATGGAACTACTTGCTACTCACACAAACCCAATTTAATAAATTAGGTTAAAAAATAATTTTTAAAAGATACGTTTTTTATTTTTTGGCTTTAGCTTCATGTGAAATAAACATTATTTTGTTGAGGAAGGTTGGCTGCAGTATTGGTATATTTTAAAACCGCAGTACGGAGTAGAATAAAAGTTTATAATAAGAAAATAGAAATACCGGCGAAAGAGAAAAAAAAACAACTAATAAAAACAGATATAAGTGTATGTGTGCGTGTGTCGCAACACGTGAAAGCAGCGCTGAAGTTGGTCCTCCGGTGTACTTCAACAAATTGAGTAAGTAGAATAAAAGCGTATAAAAAATAGAAAATTCTCAAAAAACCAAATAGGAAATTGAACTAACATGTAAATCACAAATTTTCAAATGTTTACGTTTTCTTATTAAAGCTGTTCAAAAATCTCTTAAAATTGATCTGGATAATATACAAGTAAACCTGTTCGAATGTTCTACCTCAGAATTATTTAAATAAAAAAGTTTATACCTATAAAAAACTAGAATAGGACAATGAGACGTGATCGAATTTTGCAAAACCCTAATAGGAATTTATTCAAGTTGAAAGCATATATATATATATATATATATATATGTATGTTACTAGATATAAAGAGTAATTTCAGAAATTCTAAAGCGATATTGCAGACAGACCTTCAAAGAAATTGAGAATTGAAGAATATGACAAAAATGTTGATAGCATTAATAGGAATTCTAATACGACTTATTGCTTTAGGATGTGCAGGTTTCTACAACAGAATCAAAATTACTATTACCAGATTAAAAAAGTAGTGAATTTTTCACTAAAATGAAAAGTGTATTTTGAAAACACGAAATGGATAGAAGATTCCAATAATTTCTGATTTCCTATTACCTATTATCTGAATAAGAGAAATATCTCATACTATACCACCGAACTGGCTTTTAAGAAAAATTTTATTTCAGAATTCGTACGAAATACTTACACAAACCAGTTTTTTTCATCTGTAATTTTTTTATCTCAGAATGTTTTCAATTTTATATCATGAAGAAAATTATCAAGGTATCCACAGTTTTGATTTTGGAAATAGGAAAAAAACTATTTTCCACTTTTCTATAACTATACATTTATGTGTTTAAATAATTCCCATAGAGAAAATTCCAGTAGATCTCCCTGGGTATTATCCAGATAAATTTCAAGAGATTTTCGCACACCTCTACTAGGAAAATGTTAAAATCTGAAAATATTTAAAAATTTGTGATTTACAAGTTAGTTCAATTTCCTATTTGGTTTTTAGAGAATTTTCCACTTTTAAATTTGTTTCGAGTGAGTAGCAAGTAGTTCCACACCATTACTTATTAAAATAGTTTCGTAACTTTTACTAGCGGAAGTATGAAAAGTGATGAAAGGGTTGAGATGGAGTATAGATAGCGGTTGAACAATTTTGTACCTATTCTTCAACTCACTCGTGAAAATTAAGCACAGGCGCAACATGCGCAAGAAAGTGGCGATATGTTTCGTATTTCTTCGTTTTTTCTCCACCTCAAAGTTCTGGTAAACTTTCAGCAGTAATCCCGTCTCCTCACGGGGGGTAATTTATCTTTCAAAATTTTCAACAATAATGCAGACGTAGGCCTACTAAAATAATGTATCCAGCAGTTGAATGGGTGTTCACAATATTGCCAATATTTTGGATCACTTTCACCGCGTGGCCTACGTGACTCATTATTATCTCGCGCTCAAACTACATTACACAATCTGCCACACGTGCCAACCACCTACCCATTTGAAATCGCTTGCGCTTCTCGCTCTGACATCATAATTCGATTAACCAGCAAATAGAAATTTATCTTAGAAACCCATGCGCGTCGTCCGTTTGATGTGGAACTCGATTTTTACATCTCATCGATTTTTCGGCGAAATATCCCGCCGTTTTTCCGGAAAAATTATTTCCTTTCTCGAAAATGTCGAGCATCACTGACGCAAAATAAACACCGAGTATTGCGAATCGGTATTTTAGGAAAAAGAGGTGGCGGCCTCGCGAGTTGTTGAAAAATTTAATGGAGAATCCTGATGAATGAATTTACGTACTTCCGAGCAGCGTGTTCACGAGAATGAATTGCCAAGGAAATTCCGACCAACTGGTAGCTAAGGTGTAGAAATGATTCATCATTGCGGTTTATGGACTGTTTTTACTAAAGAGGAAGTCGACCTATACTAACATCGTTTACAGTTTCCAACAAATTTGCTCATACGATGCAAATAAAAAAAAAAAAAAAAAAAAAAAAGAACGTGACGAGGGCAGGATGTCGTCACAGACGTTTATGCAGTTTTCTAAAATAAAACGAGTGGGTCAGATTCGATGGCGCAGACGGTTATAATTAGTATATTATCGCGGATGAATCGAAACTAAAATTCGCCAAATATTTATTTATGTCGTTTGTAGAAAAACAATTCATTCGATCAGTTTTGCAGCCAACCCGATCACGGATATCCTTCAGAGAGGCCACATCTCTCAGCCATCGTTTCGATCAGAATTGATCTTAGACTTGCACTTTTTGTCAGATCAAGATAAGAAGTATTGATGCGAGACCAAGGCCTGAATGCAAGAACAATACTTAAGTATTAACAACCACTTATAAGAATTACTTATCTTAACGAAGTTATATCTGTATGATATAAGAGTATGTATAGATATAATTGACGACGGAAAAAATGTAAAATTACTCAAATATCGTTCTTGGATTTGGCCCTAAGATTTTCACAGTTTTAGTCTTGATTTTGGTCTTGGTCTCGCTCATCGCTACTTCTAACATAACATGTATAACGCCAAATATTCACATCAATAAGTTAAATATAAAAACTCTAGCGCACAGGCCACTGTACCAGAAAATGTAGGTTTTAAAAAACTAGCCAACTACAACATAAACCAGCTACAAGTTAGTACAGATCATACACAATGATCGAGTTGAATGTTCGCAGCTATTCATTGAAAATAACGTATTTAAGATTCCAAAATCGATATCATAAGTAGAATGTATAAAAAGGGGGTTCGACCAATTCACATCAAAATTGGTGTCGTATTAGAATAAATCATCATGAAATATTTATTGGAAATTTCGTAGCTGTTGATAAAAAAAAATTCAAAATTTTAGAACTACGAAACCACTAAATAATAACAAAAATGACGGTATCGGAAGTACCATACAAACTGTCGATCCTCACCAAAATTGTTAGGTTTAGTTCTCGGCTTATTACTGATGTTCGTACCAAAGTTTGTGACTATCGGACAAAAATTACGACCCATACAGGGTAATAAGAAAACTGAATATACAGGATGATTCAGTTTATCAGGCACCATTGAAAATTCAAATTTGGTGCCTATTAAAAAGACTTACCGAGTAAAATGTTGCGTTGTTGCTATTACATAAATTTTCAAATATGAGACCCATCACGACTGCATATGAACAGAAAGTGTAATGGTGCGTACCCTTGCGCATTTTTTCTTGAACAAACAATCGAGCCAAATGTCTATGAAATAATTTGCCTAATGAGAACCATTTTGACGAACGAACTAAATCCGCAAAGGATCAATTCAAAAAATAAAAAAATAGGAAACACACCAATGAGTCTTTTTAACAAACACCAAAATGCAATTTTCAGTGGTGTGTGGTAAACTGATTCACCCTGTATACGTACTGTGTATAATTATATGTACCTACACACAAGTTAGAGCTGTAAGTGCCAAAAGTGGTATTGGGTCGTGAAACGAAAAACGTACCCATCCATATACCTAGATCGTTCTATGAGATAAAGACTGATATGTAGGTTTTTATAGGAAACCTACATAAATGAAAATCTACATAATAACTCGTAGATTTCTAGAGCTTAAATTAATAAATTCGTAATTATTTTTCAGGCAGTTCGGAATCGTTGACAACTTCACAAATATTCTGAAACAATATTCAAATTGACCCGAAATACTCGTTTTGTGAACACAACTTGTATTCAATTAATGACTGAGAAGTTCATATACCCAATTAGGCCCACAGTCGGCTAAATTAAAAAACTTTTTCAATATTATGTTAACCTATAGGAATCGACTTTGCCGCCAGCATACAACGATTCAAACATTAACCACCGTAGAATACAAATTAATTACAAAATTATTAAATTATTCAAAGTGAAGAGCAAAAATCAAAGTTTATGTAAATCACTCGAGCCAACTTTTCGATAAAGTTTTCAAATGAAGATTGTAATAGTGTACCTACTAAGGTCAAAGCCATAATTTTTTTTTTTAAACTGTTCAGAGTGAATGACATATTCTAAATTTTAGGGAAGCAACTCAAATTATGTCCGATTTGACGATGAGGTGATAATCAAAATATATTTTGTTGAAATGATTTTCGTATTTTGATAACTTTTAACTTAGCTACACCAGAAAGATCAAATTTCATGGAAAATTAATCTCAAATTCTGCGAAATGTTTTTCAAAAAAACACGCATATGAAAATTAAGTTTTATAAATCATAATCTGCTAGGAGCAGATCGAAACTAATTTCCAATGAAATTCGAAATACAGTATTTTAGTTTTCCAATGAGGTAAAGGACCTATGTATTTCTGTATTTCATTTCAAATGGAAATAATAACTCGAGTAGGTACTAAGTATCTCTTCTCTACATTATTATAAAATACTAAGGACTAAAATTGTTGAAAACATTATCACTCCAGTGGTGCGATCATGAACACTGATAGAATTATCAACTTTGATAAAATTGTCAAGTTGAATTCTTGAATTTATCAATTGATGAAAAACAAGAAAATGCAATCATGAGAATTGTTGTGATAATTTTTTTGGTAACTTGAAAAGGTACCTATGTGAACTAAATACTTGAAGGAATTCTTCAATAAGACTAGTAAATATGAACTACAATCTTCAATAGAATTAATTCGGCAATAATTATAAAATTTCAAAGAAATTAGGGACTCAATAAAACTCTTGACTTTTTTTCATGATGAACAGATATTGATGTCAATAACGAGCGAAATTGTGAAAGAAATGTTCATCGCAAATAGCTGAAATTTTTTGGAAAAATTAAGGTATTTTCGCTGAAGATAATGAGAAAATTTCATTAAAATCAATTGATTAGTTCTTGAGATATCGCTGAAATTCTGTTCGAATGTGAAATTCAATTCTATTAATGAATTTAATCTACTTACTTAAGCGATTCCAACAATATTTCGAGAATTACCTGTTTGATTTGAGCGAAATTTTCACAGGATCTTCAGCAAACGAATGTTATTATCTCGGCAAAATTTCATGTCTCTACAGATGACGGTTCGATCGTAACTGCGCTCGACAACATAGAAGGTTTACATAGTTTTACCTCATCAAACAAAGCTTCTATATTATATTGACAAGACTTGAAAAATTCATTCAACCTTCAACGTCATCAAGAACATAAATACTTATAAAAAATGAGATATAATCGTATAATTGGTCGTAAGTAGGCACAACTAAAATAAAATTGGTGATAATGAAAGAACTTTAGATGATTATCAAAGGTATCAAAAACTCTAACAACTGATGGAGAGGAGCTAATACCAAGCAATCCATATCAATCAAATTATCAACTTAACAAACTTTCATGATTGTCTTGATAAAATGGCAAACAATCCTTATCGACTCTTAACAATTATCAACTCAGTTCATGATCGCACTTCAGGAGCTGCCGGAAGGATCTGCATAAAATTTTCCAAAAAAAATTTTGTTATTCCAAGGAAGGTTTATAGTCAGTCACCTTAGGGACGATCAAGTTAAGTATTTTTACCATTTGTAAAAACAGAAAACAGATGAAACGTTTCTTGAACGAACGAAAATTTAAGTAAAAAGGAAATAAAAAAAAAAAAAAACTTCCCCATTAATTTTTCATCAACTAGTTGATAGGCGGATATTATTTTCAGTACTATTCTTTTACTCTCTCTTTTTGAGATTCGGTTTTGTTTCGGAAAAAAAAAGGTGAAGAAGAATTTTTTTCCTCATATTATGGAGTGTACATAGTACGATGTTTTTTGGGGCGCTGAATTCAAATTTCTGCCCAACTTTCGGAATGAGTCAATTCTTGGTCCCTTTTGGAACACAAGAAGGGGGTAAAAGGTAATTTTTTGTCTATTATTGAGTGATAAATCACAGGGTATATTTTTTGATCTGATCCAATTTCCGATTGAAACAATAACTATTCAAATATTTAGGGCCATAAAAAGTCAAAAAGGTTGTCAAAATAACGGAAGAAGGCAAACACAGGCAGACAGACACTACGCAACTGAAATTGGGGTAATAGTTCGTATCAAAATAAAATCTCAAGGTGGTCTCAACTTCAACCAAATATGCGAAAATTCGAAAAATAAGGAGAAATCTTACAGAGGGTATGTATCGACCGAGTGTTCATTTTTTTAGGCTTGAATTTAAACTTGATAAGTTCTTACGGACCAAAGTAGCTTAAACAATGGTGCACCCTAAGGGGGATATGGGTGTTTGAATCTTCGAATCACCCAGGGTAAAAATTCTTCCCTCGATAATGGCTAACGAACAAGCATTCGCAAATTCAATGTGACTGACCCCCGCCCCCCAAAGTATCTTGATTTCGCTATGCCACTGAGCTTGACGATTAAATTCAATCCTCCCACGTTCTACTAATTGGGAAAATAAGAGAAAATACGCAATTTGTGCATTAAAAATCGAGTTTACGATGAGAAAGAAATATTCTTGATTAATTCCAAAGATACGGGCGCATTATCGTGGGATTCACTTTAGGTTAAGGTTCTTCTACAGGTCGGTAAAATAGGTTATCGTGTAAATTCAACGAAACTTTCAGAATCACTCTTCGGTCGCAAGAGCGGTCAGAATTTTTTTCAACTAAGTCATAAAGTGGTAACCGTTCGATTTCCACGAAAAAATACGAACCAGACAGGACCGGAAAGGCAGCATCTGGTCTAGGTATATAACTGATCCACTTCTTTCTGCTCCGCACTCCACTTCGCTGAATTATAGTATACGCGAAATGCGAAACATATCAATACGGACTCGATTCTCAATTTTTATGACAAGCAAAACGAGCATCGCGATTACACCTTTTAACGACTTCTGGGTACCATCGAATACAGTAAAGACATTAATGCTGGCCGTCACATACGTATTATAGGATTGACGATAAAATGATCGCCATTTTATCGGGGCAATCTTTCATCTAGCATCGGGTGAGTATTCCTTACACACACACACACGCACGCACAAAAAAAAAACGGTGAAGCAAGCAGCTCAGCATCCACTGGCCCTGATGATCATTGTTGACGGTTTGTCTCCTCATGTAACTACCATTTTCTTCTTCTGGCACATGAATACGTCGTAATTATACAGCGATTTCAAGAAATTCTTCCAGGAAAAAGAAACGAAAATAAAATGCGGCATACTAAGTCGAAAAAAAAAGGAAGAAGAAAGCAGATTAATGAGGTATTGTTCGGTTAGAATGTGTTATGAAAAACTCGCACCGGGTTCCAAGAGCATGACGTTGGTTAAAAAAAAATTCATATAACATTCATTTTGTTTGCTTGTATCCACAATCAGCACACACTTGAACACCATATTTAGAGCTAAGGACCTTAGCTTTACGACATGCACTCTTTTATTCAGTTCTCAGATACACTGTCACATTCAAATTCGAGGTTCATTCGTCGAATCGTGACTAATTTACTGCGTGTGTCATTAATCGTTCACTAGACTTGGCACAACAAAATAATATACATCTATACTCTATACTAATATAATATAAAAGTGTTCTGAATGTGTGTGCAAAATGGGTAATTTAAAACTATTCTGAACCGATTTGTTTAATTCTCCTATCATCACCAAGCTCATCTTCTTACCTATAAAACAGGCTGCCAATTATTAAGATCCATAATAACCTAAGCAGTACTTTAAAATATGTATATTTTTTATTATTTTCATTATTTCAAATGTCGTCAGTTAAATGATTAAAAAAGGATGGAGTGAAAGAGAAATGGAAAAAATATCGCTCTCTCGGTATCCCCTTTCAATACACTCCATCTTTTCTTTCTCTGTAATAAAAATTTACATAAAAGGTACGTTTCTCAAGAATTTTTTTTCCTTTTTCCATTTTATTGTTCATTTGGGATACATTTGCGCATTCAGTATGCAAATATGTGAAAGTCTGGAAAAATTTGCGTATATATTGACTAATACTCGGTATTGTTAGTGTTTTTTTTTGGTTTAAACAAAAAAATAATACAAAAAAAAGGGATTTGGAAGTGTAGCTCCCCATTATTCTAATCTATTGTAAGTATTAGTTGATTTTAACGTTGTTTTAATTGTTTTAAAACATTTCTAAGCATCTCAAATTTCCGATCCCAAATGAATAGAAAAATTAAAAATGATAAAAATATAGCCACGAGAAATTTACAAATGTTTTTTCTCGGCACTTCTCGCCTGAAGTTTTGAATTTGTACGTAATTTTCAGACTTTTGTTCAAAAAGAATAGATTTATTTTAATGATATGGAATCACACAGAACTTTTCCCACGTTTTATTGGCTTTGTCAGCCTGCAGAAATTTTTTTAACCAATAAAAAATAAATTAGGTTAATGAACAGTTATTATTTTCAAAGTCATAGCTAAGTATCTGACGAGTACATCTCCTAAGCTAAAAAAATAAATGGAGTATGGGCGTTTCCAAATGTCCCTTATGGTACTGAGAAATAAAACCCATTTCACCTATTTAAAAAAATTAAATATTCTAAACAAAAAATTTTATACAGTTGGTTGAATGACCTTTTAAAATAGAAATCAATTCAATATCTAGTCGAACCTAAAAGATATTGATGAAAAATATCGAGATTCCTAAAAACACATTTGAAGCTCTAGCGATGGAATTCAATAAAATCTTCTCAAATATTAATGAGTGAAATTTTAAAAATATAACTAAAATTAAAAAGAAAAAAGAAGGAAAAAAAAAGATTAAATTATAACTGGGGTAGCCAAACAAACTGTCATCACATGTGTCAACATCCTTGCAGTACAAATATCGAGGAATCAATTATCAAATGCATAAAACGGTGTCATTCCAATAAAAGTACTTGGCTCTGTTTGGACGTGGAATAAGTTAGGTTAAAAACAAGTTTTTAAAAAATACGCTTTTATAATTTGAAGAAGAAAATTACTGCAAAAGAGAAAATAAAATTTCTCACTTTTTTTTTCGAGACAGAAACAAACAAAAATTGAAAAAACAACTGATAAAACAGATATAAGTGTATGTGTGCGTGTGTCGCAACATGTGAAAGCAGCGCTGAAGTTGGTCATCCAGTATACTTCAACAAATTGAGTGAGTAGAATAAAAACGTATAAAAAGAGAAAATTTTGTTAATTTTAATCAAGCTGAAGAATTTTAGCAATATATTTATTAGGTATATCCTTTGGTATTATCGAATTCATATATCTCGAGAATTAAGTTCGCCATATTTGATACGAGGAAGTGCAAGGATCGTTGAAGAAAAAAGAAGAACTCAATTCAAACAATTGCAAAATTATATTAGCGATCAACTGAACAACAATATTCGAATAAAATATGAAATGGCGAAGCGCAGCGCTAGTGTAGATTGTATTACTAGAGATATGAGATTGAGAGAAGTGGAACTTATGACATATATATATTAGAGATGATGATGATGATGAGTGAGTGAGATGGAATTTCTTTATCAACAATATTCAACTCATACTTCATTGTCATAAATCATACACAGATTAGGCCTAGCAAAATTCGCTAATAAAACCTATTTTATTCGTTACTTTCAAGGTTAATTTTTCAATGTTCGTTGTTATCACTTGCTGCTGATGGATAGATTGAAATGCTCATATATCTGTTCAACGAATTTTTTCAAACTTGAGACCTACGCAGATTGCTTTTTTGTACCAAAATAACTCTATATTGTAATTTTTAGCAACATTTTTAGTCTATTTTTTCATAGCGTGTACATACACACATACCCACATACAAGTATTGCTCATATTATCGAATAGGATGAAAAAAAAAGAGATTATTTTTGATTTTTTGGTTCGTTTCCCTGTAACTTTCGAAAGAGAGGATGAAATATGACGAGAGAGGTCTCAGTCAATGCGAAATGATTTTTCGAGTGTTTTAAGTCCTCATTAATTGTTATATCTCATATAGGTCCCAAGATATTCCACTTCGAGTGATTGTCTGAAATCATTTTATAATATAGGGAAGATATGAGCACACAGAAATAGCATCGAGACCTTTACAAATGAGCATACAAATAATTTGCCAGTTTTGGTTCGCAAAACAACCCTACATGAAGATAAGGAAAAAATAAAAACTACATTTTGAAAATTTTCTAATAATGAGATAGGTTACCTAAAAGTTTGTATGTCAACATTATTTGAACATAGGAGGACCAATGTAGAAGGCAAAGAGATTAACTAAAAACTGCATCGAAAACACGAAGTCTGTCATGATGCCAATCTTTAAATTACGTTATAGAGCTAGGTAGTCAGACGAGTAACTAGTTTGGGATGGCCTTAATCTATTCTGATAATGAGTGCAGGATATTTTCGAAGCAAACGCTGCTAGACAGAAATATTTGCAAAGAATTCTGAGATTTTTGCAATATTAACTAAAAAGCTTTTTATTAATAGTTCGCAGAAATACGCGAGATGTTGCCAACGAATGACACGGTAAAAATGGTTTATTTATTTATTTGGTTTAGCAAGTTTTGTCATCACATGAAATAGGCTTCACATTTTGTTGAATTTCAAAACAGGCAAAATGTTGGCTACTGTTTATTCGACCACGAAAATACGGAGAATATACTTCGTTCGAATTCCAAATAGTCGTCGGGGATTAACTTTATTAATTCGAAAGACGGAAAGTTATTTTACCCTTCGAAACTTTCGAATATTTTTTTCATTCTTCCACGCATAAACGAGCAACCCGAAGAAAAGTCTGAAATATTTGCTACATTTCAACTTTTTATTTGAAAATCAATGAATTTTTTTTTTAAATCAAAAGTTACGGTCAGTAGGCCAACGGGGTCTACCAAAACACAACTGTCGATGTTTCTCTCAATTTTCACACATCCAATAGATAAATTTTAAAAGTTTGATTCGCAGGAATTTTCAAAGAAAAAATATACGTTCTTTTTATTGGAATTATAACGGTGGTTGAAACATACCCAAATGAGCGAATATAAAAGCGAGATACTTCTGAATTGAAGAAACATTAATTTTATTCGAATAACGCGGTATCTAAGTGGTTTTCAATATTTCAGCTACAAGCTCAATTTCACGACTAAATACAGTAGATACCTACACATACATATGCAGAATATTTAGCTCAAAGGCATTCAAAAACAAAACCATCCTTCCGAAATTTTACTATTTAGCATCGAATAGGTAATAAGTATCCAACATTAGAATTAAACTAGGAATTTGAAAATTTTCGAACTTTTGAAATTTCACGATACTAGAGGTGAAAACTCGAGATAATTATAAGAAATAATTTTTGTATTTTCGAGAACTTTTTTACGTAGAAAAAAAAAATTAACACACGCCTAATTATAGACAAGTTTTTTGAAGCAAAAAGACAGAGAGAGGCAGAAGAAAAGAAAATAGGTTTCACATTTAATAGTATCTTTCTTACTTCTTTCCTCGCCACAATCTATTACCAATTTACGCATACGCACATAGGCTAAATAATGTGTAGGCTTCTTAAATGGTGGAGTGGGATAACTGATTTTTTCTTTGCAGTTGGGGCATCAGAAATATCCTCGAAAGAAACCAGGTAAAAATAATTACTTTTCTTTGTATTTTTTATTTTTACTTTTCAATTTTCACATGTACAGATGCAATTTTTTTCAGCTTTTGAAACCTAAATGAATTTGAACGAAAACGGAGAAAATTCAATAAAAACTTACATAGCTTTTCATTATCGACGTTCAGTTTTGATGGACGGGGATTCAATATTTTCCAATTTACTTCGGTAAACCAGGAGAAATGTACGTTTTGCCCAACCCTGACGAGAGGCGAGGGGAAAGGGCGAAATCCCCGGGCAAGAGTTTGTTTAAGGCCCGGGATTTCCCACAAATAAAAGGATAAAAACGGTCACGCTCGTAATTTTTCATTTTTTCGAGTTTTAGAGTAGAGCACATGCGGATTAGAGTTGTGAGTTCTTTGCGTGGCGAATAAGAATCAAAAACTCCTTCAAAGTGACCTTGGGTTTACGAGCGAAAGAAAAATAAAATAAGGAGGAGGATATAAAGAGCAATCTCCTTTACTAATCTCCATCAACAATACTATCAAAAGAGGTGTCGATAACGACACTGATCGAAAAAAACATACGCCACTTCTTGACAAAATTTCGTTCGAATTCCCGCTAATTTTTGTCATTTATATTTTTTTCACCGAAGTACCTACATAGGTAATTTAACGCGATTCCATGAACCCTACAAAATGAAAGGAAAAATAAAATGAAACGGACGTAATTACTAGTTTATCTCACGTAATTACACACAGGTACGCTCGTTCACTCAGAAGACGGGAAGAAACACGAACATGTGCAAACACAGTAATTTCGAAATACATAGTTGGTCGAAAACGAAAATGAAAAAAATAATTTGAAGCACTCAAACACCTTGTCGCCTTTCACATACACAGTTGCAACCGAATACAAATGGTGTGTGTCGTGTTTCCATTCCTCACTTACGTATGTTTTCTATCTTTGTCATATCTGCTTCAAATAATCATTGTCTTTCAAGTTACAGGTTCGGACTAGATGCGATTAGTAACTTATTTTGAAAAGTCGAATATTTCATCTATCTCACACTACTTGTCAACTCAGATTAACTTCTTATTTAACAGAATAAATTAACGAGTTTTTTCGTTGTTGATACGACATGGAAAAACCTGGCATTTCAAAAATAGAAATAAAATATCCAAGAATTGTGGAAAAGCATTTACTAAGTTATTTTTCATTTTTATCTTTTCACACCACCCCACTGTAATTATAACAATATCATTTCGCAAATGTACGTAATGCATGTTAATTTGTTTTTAGAAACATTCAAATTCGATGGTTGTACTTCTTACGCGCTTGGTTGCATCAATTTGCTTACTAAATAAATATAAGAAAGTTAAAAGGTTCATTATTTTGTAAAAAGTAAGAGTAAGAGTAGAAGTACGATTATAAATAATAAGCGAAATTATTAACACTCCGGATCTTAAAAAAATGAATTTTTTTCACGTTCCATTATCGTAAAGCGAAACTTAAAACTTGAAACGCGATAAAAATATTGAAATTTATCATTTCAAGTCACCTTTTATTCACTTTTCGCGGTATTGTATTCGATTCATAAATACAAATTGAGATCATTTCTTCCGAGAACATGGCCAATAGCCTTCGTTTTTATTAATTCATTGCTCAAGAAGCAAAAGCCTTGATGGAGCAACTTCAGACATAACGTAGCTACGTGTAATGATCAAAGACTTAATGAAGTAATTTAATCTGGAATGCGTACGCGCAGGTTGTGGCTAACAGGATGATCTCCCGATGATAATCAAAATTCCATAACAGCCCGGGCATATTATTGAGTTTTGACAAAAAAAAAAAAAAAAAAAAAAAAATTAAGGCTCAATGTGATAGCAAAATCAGAGATAAACTGCGAGATCTCAGCAATAAAATTTTTTTTTTTTAATCCCGAGTTCGGTAAGGTACAAAATCTCAAGCATATGTTCGTACCTAATTGCATATTTTCAATAAACTAAAAAGCAACAAAAAATCAAAAATTAGAGCACACCTAATGCAGATGGAAACTAAAAATAAATACTCGACTTTAGCAACATATGAAATTTAAATTCGACACAATACACCAAAAATGCAGCCACAAGTATACCAACCACTGGAAAGAGTAAATCGTAACCAAAAGCAAACTACCGAGAGAACTAACAATATTTCACCCTTATATAAGTAATTACTATTTGAATTTTGACACTGGAGAAAATTCGCCGAAAATGTAACAGCAAATACACCAACCAACCGGCAACTACATTCAAATCCACGAACTCTTCCCAACATTAAGCAATTTTTATTGATTTCTAACAATACGCAGTGATGGAAATTTTCTTGCTAATCATCGTAATAATGAAATTAGACCAAAAAAATTATGTTTATCCATGAGCTAAATTTAAAATCGATATGCACGCTTTCAAAGATGGTCGCATTATTTTGTATAAAACGAAGTTCCAGCGGAAGTTTGTTAAGAATTCTTAAATAATAATTAAATGACTGCTAGATGACACTTCTTCACGTATACGTCAATTTAGAAAGAATTTCAGTTTTGAAAAGAATTAGGAACGATCCAATCTAGAAATGCAAGAACTGACCGACTAAAGTACGTTTTCCTTTTCAAATAGAATCATGCATTTTTTATAGAGATCAGGGAATACACGTGCATATGCAGATGAATAATGATGATTAGTGAAGAATGGTTTTTTAAAAGTGAGCCCCATTGAGCGACTTTACTCCAACGAGCATATGAATACATTATAATTCTATAGGCAAAATTCGGTTATTTTCAGTGAGGTCGCTATTCCCACTCCATTAAACCCTTGAAATGTATAGGAAATATGCTCTTCAATAAGAATATTTGGTCCTAATTCTTTTATTTAAAGAGGTAGCTACTTTTTTGACATAAATTAATTTTCAGAGGAGGATACAAGTAATAAAATAAGCTCAAGAACAAGAAGTTTGAGCCATTAGAAGCCGAGAAAATTTAAGAAGATGAGATCATATACAATTGGTTTAATTTAATGTTATCAATAAACTTTTCCCTGAAGATAACTAACGATAAGGCTCAAAAACAAGTGAATTCGTGAAAATAAGTAGTTTTATTTGGTTGTTTTTAAGATAAAGTTTACTTATAATATTAAATTACGACAATTTGATGCACAATTTTAACTTTTTAATTTTCCCAGCTTCTAAGCGCTCAAACTTCTCGTTCTTTAATTCATTTTATTCCTAAAAGCCTCGTCTAAAATTTCATTTATTTTGAACATGTATATATCTCTTGTTTTAAGACAATTATGACCAAAAATTCGAAGCCTTTTTTTTACTTAAAATACTTTTTAATGGGTGGGGTTTGGTTTATGGAATAGGGATGTCTGGCCTCACTTCATGCTGAGTAAAACGTAGTATATTGTGCCTCGAGTATAATTATCCACATGCTCGTTGGTTTACTCAATAGTCAATAGAACACACGATATCACAACATTCCATAGTTCGAATTTCAGGGTGGTAATGTAAACAACGATATTAAATTCATTTCAAATTTGCCGTTGCTCTAATTTTGAGAGAGGATCAGACGCTATGTCAGAATAATTGAGTTTTCACTCACTGACTGACTCAGTTCGAAGGAAAGGAGACTGGCGATCATTCAAAAGTCATTTATTTCACTCGTGTTAATACATTTCAAAGTAGATAATTTATTATTAGTTTTCCGCATACCTACCTATCAAGTACAAGCTTAGCAAATTATCTCCTTTCTTCCTTTAGCAATAACGACATGATGACTTTTCTTAATTTAGATTCTTAGGACTAGAAATTTAAAGCTCAAGGCGAATCAAACCGGAGAAGAAAAATTAATTTCAACAAATTCCGAGAACAAAATCATATAGGTGGCTAAGTACATGTTTTTAATTAACAAAACGAGATTTGAAAGTTCATTCGGTGATCTAATGAATTTTCTGACTAATGTCTAGAATAATGGTTATACAAATGAACACGATAGGTAGGACCTATTATTTACAATAATCGATATTTTCGAATTCCTAAAAAAAAAAAATCACACTTCCAAGTAAATTTAATAATTCAGAAGATATCGATAAACTTTTTAATGTTTTTTTTTATTCTTCATTTTTCTGCTCGCACACCGACAATACGATCGTGAAAAAACCACTTTTGGGAAGAATTACTGATGATTCACGAAAAGAAAACAGAAATCGACCATCTATAAATATTGATTGACCTTTTTCCTGTGTTGGTATAATTCTCAGAAATTCGTTCGAATATTCGGAAAAGAAATTGAAGTTATATTCGTCCACGAAGAAATTTATGAAATTCGATACTTCATTACAAATTTACAACAAATAATGGCTTTTGAAAACGAAATACCAAAAAAAAAAAAAAAAGGGCCATAAACAAGACCATTAATTTAGTTTTTGTGATTCGCCAGTTCGTTGTCATGACGTCGTCCACGCTTTTTCTTTTAATGCTAGTGATAGTCGTAAAGCACCGAGTTTTCAAGTTCTAAATGTTTTTTATTTAATCAATATAGAGACGACCGCACTCGTCCCACACAGTTATTAAGGAAAGTTAATCCAGTTGAAAGCACGCAAAAAATAGCCAATGGATAAAAAAAAAAACACCACTTATATCAGCATTCCCAGAAAGTGTGAATCCATATTTATAAAACCTATTTAATATTTATACAAAAATTTAGAATTGTACTCGTAAGTTTTTCGGTGAGAAAAATTGTTGGAAAAGTAGAAAACATGAATTTAAAAGAAATTCTGAACAAAAGTTAGTTGCATTTTTTCTAAACCAACTTTAAAACACGATGGTAGTCGAAATATTATCACGTATAATGCTCTTCGCACCTGATTTTATCCTAAAATTTTGGTACTTCCATATCCGAGTAATTTCTGAATCACATGTAATCAACTTATTCAGTTTGGAAAGTTTGTCTTCATTTAGAAAATTCGAAGTCGAAACTTCCTTCATCCTACAACGAAGTAAAAAATATTAAGCAGATTATGATCAGTTCTCATAGATTTATAAATTCAAAATCACCACTTCCGCAGCATTATGAATTTCATGTAAGCCCACTGGTAAAAGCTAATGAAATGAAAAAAATGACTTTCTACCACTAATATGGCTACAGTATTTCAATGACGAGTAACATAAGGCAATATTTCATCAATTCGGGGGGGTTCATCACTTCTCAATGTCTCAATCACATTATTCCCGCACATTCACTGATACTTTCAGAGAAGGTACAAAACTCACTTTTCTGATCAAAATTCAAAGCAACTGTACCACTAATATTTCACAGAAATTTTCATTAATTAAGAATTAATCATTCATGTCCTTTATTTATCAAAATAACAGCAGCTATAGTACCTAAGAAAACGTGACCAACACAATTTGAAACATAATTTTAAATCATGAATACCAACAACCAACGAGAATACACTAAAATTAAGACGCAAGGAGAAATTTCGGGACATATTTCCAATTTGACCAATCGGTGAAAGCCTTTGATCTATTAAGCTAAACATAAGACTACAACCAACGTGAATATTGAATAGGCGCTGATAAGAAATAATCACTGTTTTCAGGTACCACTGAAAAATCTAAATAAATTAGATAAACACAAAAACCAATGAGCAGAAATTTTGGAATTTCGTAATCTCACAAGTGACTGATACAGGAATACAGCATAAATCAAAAATGAGATCAATTTTGAGACCTATCCTCATTTTGGGTACCAAAAATTTGTAGCCAAACGTTTAATAATCCACAGGTCAAGGAGGATTGAACCATTTTATTATCATCTCAACATCAACACCCAGCCACTTACATTTTTAATAGGAAAGAAAGAGAGTATATCCAATATTGTTCATGAATACATCTATCACACAGACGTGTGTTAGTTTGTTATTTTCGAAAAAAAAAAAAAAACTTCAACCCGGAAAAAAAAAGGTAAAGAACAAATCAGTCATTAAAAGAATCCGAAGTAGATTAGCAAACATTTTCACTTCGATTTTATGACTTGGCATTTGTGCGAACACTCTTCCAGCTTTTAGTGCTGCCAAAAAGCGTCGAGTTAAATCAATTAACTTTTTTTGGGTACTTTCCAATTAGTTTTTAGACTAACTACACTTCAGCCTTCGAAAAAATAGAGGAACCAATCAGGCACGTAGTCAGGGAGGCAGCTAGCAGTGGTAATGTGACACTCGTTGCCTCCTTGGCAAAATTTTCCAATTTTTTTCTGAATATTAAAAAAAAGGAAAGAAGCCCATTAACGATGTTTTTTGATTTTTACAAATAGTATTAATGGGCCAAGTTGAAATTTTTAATAAATTTCATTTTATGCAAATAAGAGTTTTCGTTGCTACTTTTCTCTTCCCATCTAAAAAAAAAAAGTTTCTTTAATACATCTAATATAACCCAGAAAAAAATTTTGCTCTCCCTGGTCTAGTTTGCCCCCTTGGGATTTCACTCGGGCTACGGGCCTGGAACTAATAGTCTCAAAACAAAAAATCCGAAATTATTCACACTAAAAGCAAGGCACTTGAGAATGTGAACCTCTTTAAACATCATGAAAATAATCAATCTGTTATCTGCTGAATAGTAATCTATAAACTATCTAGAAGATAAAATTATCATTAGGGTATTGAACTTCGAAGAAGCACGAGTCTTGTAGCCCTTGTAGGATAAAAAACAATGAAATGTTTTTGCCATAATCAAAAACGTTTATCTCATATGTTAATGATACTACGAGTCACTCGCACCGAAATAGGAATTCAAAATATTCCTAAAACTCAAAATTTCAAGTGAAAAAGAACACAATTCACTGAATTTCGCTCAGTATTTTTTACTTCCAATCTTTACAGAATTTCTCGAAAACACCACATCCTGAAGTTCTTCACAAATTTTGATAATCTAAAACAGAACAACTTGATACAAACTGGACGAAGATCACATTATTTTTAGTTTTTCACTTTTACAAAGAAAAAAAAAACATCGATAGATATTAGGTCTGTACGACTTAGAAAAGTATGGAACTAGTTCACTGATGAGGCAGTTCGATTTTCTTAGGGTAAAATTCGAAAAAAAACTTAATCACAAAGGATCGAATTTTCTGACCAGACTCGGTGAGTAAGTTCTGATCGTTGACTGAAAATCAGTCAACGGTTCAGTCAACAGTTCAATCAGCGGTTCTGATGAAGAATCACGTCGAAATATGCGATCGTATTTTTATCACATCATATCACTCACACGCCATATGTTGTGTCATTACATTTACCTCTCATCAAAAACGTTCTTCAATCAGCGCTGCTAAAAAAATCATTCTTTTTCAGATTTCCCATTTCACAGAATTAATACAAAACTAAAATCGTTGGACGGAGTCAAGAACTAACTTTGTCCAGAATCAGAACTTTGAATGCAGCACTTTTTCAGTATCATTATCAAACACTGCCGTACTGCTATCATCTCAAATCTTGAAATTTCTAAATACAAGCGTAGCAGTGAACGTGATTACGATGAATAATATTTTCTCGGGTAGCAAAACTGACGCATCCAAACCAAGATTAGAACTCAATCTTCCCCTCGATAAAAAAAAATTTATGAAAATAAATCGGTAAGCGGTGCTATTAAATATGAATAATACGTGATGCAGAACAATAACGTACATATTTTGGTTGCAAAGAACTCAAAAGGGAGAATTCAAATTTGAGCACCTCCCCTTGGCTACGGCTCTCGTGTACGTTGAATAGGGTATCAGATAAATTCGTATCAACTTTCAAGTTGGGGGATAGACTGACTTTTTTCACGCAGTATGTAAGCATACTCCACATTTCTCGTACCTGTAATTTATCATGACATTTGGCTCCCATCGCGTGATCAGACAGCTTTGCATTTCATAGCACACAACACAAGAAATATTGTTCACAAAAAAAATTAACTAACTAGAAAGGTTGAAAAATTTTTAGATGAAAATTTAAGCGCAAAAAATAATACGAACTTAAAGTTATGACGAGAAAAGAAATTCTACTCGAGGAGAAAACGTTAGAACACAAATCTCAAAAAAAAAACACTAACAAAGTATACGTAGTTTGAACAATGTTGATACGGAATATAAACAAAATTCGGAGAAAAACCTCGATCGAAATTTAAACACAGAGGATAACACGTATCCAAAAACAAACGCCAATCCACAAACAAGAAAAGAATCACACCGTCACAAGAAAGCGCTCCTACCTCGTACACATGACTTCATAGACTGACGATGAAAAATTGAATAGGCATCGACTGACAATTTGAGTTCGAACGATCAACGAAAACGAAAACAGCTCTCCACCAGCGCGTACATCTGAAGGTATAGACAAGTGCCTAAAATAAATCACTGAAAAAAACCTGGCGCATGCGCAGTATAAGTACTGTGTACCATTATCATAATCCACCATCGATAGTGGCGGGAGGTGGCCGGTGGCGTTACAGCGTACAGTGCAACAGTGTAGTAGTGAAGTACCGGTTCACAAAAATTGAACTTGAAGGAATACCAAGAATTGCTAGACATAGACTGATAGACAAAGCAGAACCAGCTGTCGCGTTGTCACGTTGTCAAAAATACTCGTGTAAAGACTGTAAAATGCAGTTGAACCGTCGAACGTATTTATTAATGCGTTAAAAAGACCGTAAGGCGAGTTGGTTCTCGATTCGATAAATTAAAATTGGTTCTTGGAAGAAGCCAAGGAAGAAAGTTGGTATTTCAACAACATTAATTTCCTTCGTAGTGACGTAGCAAAATCAATATTTTTTAGGGAGATCGGGGAAGATAATTTTCAGTCATTAAATTCGCGAATACTCCTTCTTTAGCCTTTGCTGAGGGAAGGAGTCCGAGTTTTTTAGAGGAGTTTTTGGGAATTTTATTTTTTGGTTTTGAACACCCACATTCCCCCCTTCCGTCGCCACACCGCTGTTCTTTCGCAAATCACTGTGTACTTCGAAACGGAAAATAGTTGCTCATTGAACAAAATTGGAACCAAAACTCTTTTTTCGCACATAAATGAGAAAGATTAAGGAACAAACATTTCGATAACATACGTCGTCTCATCCACTCATTTGCCACCGAGTTAAACATGAAAAATGTGCCTCTAAGCCTAAGTGCGACGCAATATGCAACGTTTTTCATTTTCATTATTTTATTATTATTACATTATATGCTTTTATTGCAGTTACTAACGCAACGAAATATGACATAATTTGGTACCAGACCACTAGGATCGCTTTTATCGTTATCAGCTATGATTCAGTGCTATTCCGTAAATATTAGAACAGTTAAAGAGGGTTACGTTTTTATATTTACAGAATTGCACCACGAAATCCATTTTAAACAAACAAAGCTAATATCAAGTTATAGTAAAATAAAAGTGTATTTTTTAAAAACTCGTTTTTAACCTAACTTATTATGTACTTATGTGTATATCAGTTCGGTTTGATATGGGAAATAAATTTGAAATCCAAGGGTGTAGATTGTAGATAAGGTATGGGTCCTGGGGGTTCACAACCTCCTCCGAAAAAACAAAATATCGCTTCCGCACATCAACTGTGGAAAGGGTGTATTTTTCAAAAGTGTGAAATTTCGAAATGGCTGCCATTTAAAAATAAGGTGATCGATTTTTCTCAAAATCAATAGTCTCTAACATCAAAATTTCAGGCCAAAATCTTTTAATTTACGGGAGTTATCAGTATGACAACATGGTAAGCTTGTAAAACTCTGAGAACCCATTTCTCCAAAACTAGAGGGTGAAATTCGAAAATTTTAATAGAAATGTTTAGCCCATAAAAATCTCCGACTCGTTTCAAGTTCAAGTTTTATTGCTATAGTTAGGTCAAAAAGTAGAGGTTCCAAAGACATCCAAAAATTGCCACAACGAGTAAAAAAATGGAAATATACCTGCAGAAAAACGCTGATTCTAAGTCTAATATCACAAAAATGCAGGGTACTCAAATTCTTCTATTCACAATCATTATTACAAACAACATTCAAAAAAATTATTAAAACAAAATTCAACAAAAATCATTAAGATAAAATTCAACGAACATTATTCAGACAAAATTCAAGGAGTATGCGCCAACTATAAATGTTTCATTGTTTCCATCCTAATAACAAATTGATCAGTGTTGCCAGGCCAATACAAGCCAAACCATTGCAGTTCCGCAAGGGTCGCTTCTGCTTACATGCGTGAAGTGATCTTTCTGCAGAATAATGACCAACCCTATAATTCTGGCATAACACAATGGCTACTCAAATCCTTAAAATGAGATGTTTCCCCTTCCCACAAGACTTCCCCACACTTGCCCCTTCCAACTTCCGCCTCCAACTACATTAAATGGGGCTGTCAACTTTTCTTTAAACGTTTCAGCTTCTGTACACACTTAAGCTTTGTTTTCGAACTTTCTTCCTTTTAATTTTTTTTTGAGATGTGGGAAACAGAAAAAAGGTGGAAATTGGAAAAGATAAGGGTGGCTGAGTCCTTTGGGAGAGGGAAAACATCTCATTTTAAGGATTTGAGAAGTCACCGAGTGATGCCAGAACTATAAGGTCGGTCTCTATCCTGAAGAAAGGTTATTTTACATTTGGTGGGGTGAAGAAGGGGAGTTTCATACTCCAGTCGATGAACCACAGCATACAATAATGTTGCGTAAGAAAAAAAAAATCCTAAATATTTATAAATCTCCTATACATAAGAGCCGCAAGCGCCTATTCCAGTGTTGCCCGATACATGAGAAAAAAATGAGAAAAGTTACTTTCTGAACGCCCCTCGAATATATGTATACGTGTCGTGAACAGAAGAATTTGAGTGACCTATATATTCGTGATCTACGACTTAGGATTATCGCTTTTTCGCAGATCCCACCCCCAGGTCTTACTACGGCGCTGAATGTAATAATAATAAATTTGTATTTTCCAAAAAAAATAAAAAACAACGGGGTTGACACCTAAAAATAGTGTCTTTTCCGGTTGTGGTGGCGTGATGGTGTTGCGACGGAGGAGAAGCTCAAAAAAGAGATCAGAAAATACATATATCCTGCCCAAGATGAAGCTATCTAAACCCTTGATGGAATTTATAGAGCTTTTTCACAACAGAACAGGTTGTTTGATTTAGATATGTCGAAGACAGTAAAATATTTTTCAGGTTAGATGTCAGAAAGAATTTAGTTCTTAAAAAGTTCCGAATTTTCAGATCAGGCCCAGTGAGTCAGTGCAAATAAAAAATTCTCCTCTACAGATCTGAAATAGTCCCATCAGAAAAGAAACATTGCTATCGGTCATTGAATTTAAAAAATATTTTTTATCGGATAAACTATTGAAAGAATATAATATTCCATTCTAAAGAGCTCTTCAGCAACTTACATCTCTGAGAGGTGCAAGTGATCAATGCACTTTAATAGAATTTGAAATCACTAATTCGTCTGATCAATTTCGCTTGTTCAAAGAAATCAACGAAAACATGATGTTTTACAAATAATTTTCTTGGGAAATTTAATTTAGAGCAATTCCAAAAAATAAGGTACGAATTTTTCTAAGTATTTTTCAAGTGGCACTTCATTCTCAGTTTCGTATAAATGAACTCTTCAGAAACCAGTTACGCAACGTTGAAACAAATTCTGTGTAAGATTATGTTTTACCCGAATAATGTTTTATAGACTGTTGTGGCATATTCACAAAGTTACTTCTCAGAAAGTAAAATAATCACAAAAAATCGGTCTTTTCATTTTGAATTAGATACGGTTCTTTTAAAAGGTAAACCTTTTCACACGTCACAAAGGTTAACTAAAATCTTGCCTCTTGCCGGGCACGAGAATATATACTCGGTCATTAAAACTTGTGACAGGTTCCGTGAATAAAAGTGGTTTTCTATGGATATAATTTCATTAGTATGTGAGTATCTACGAATAAAATTATTTTATTACATCTAAGGTTTCATTATGTAGGTACAATATTGAAAGAAAATTAATATGCAGAATATCAAATGAGGGGGAGGGGAAATATATAGCTGCTTGACCTCTTTTTCCCATATAATCTAATCTGTAAATTATAAAATGAAGTCCGCATGTGCCAACTATTAAGGCAATTATAAAGAACAACCACGAAACCTTTTTTTTTTAGCAAAAAAGGGTAGGTTCGAAAACAGAACAAATTTTCAAAATTCAAGATAATTTCAGAAAAGAATGACGACTCAGTTTGAATAAATATGAAGAAAAAAAAGACACTATTCGAAAGTTAAAAAATAAAATTCAATATCTAAATAACTTTTCACATTCAAAACGAGCTGGCGAAAGAATTTTTACCAAAATTTACTATACAGATTTATGAATTTCAAAGTTCAAAAGGTAGAAAATTTACAAATTGCCTGATTGTGAATTTTCAGTCACAATAAAATAATTGAAAAATATATAATTTTTCAACTCTGAGCTAATTTGCACCTTCAGGAAGCTTGAAAAAATTAAAAAGATGAGTTATTGTTGATGCATTCCAGCGAAAATAAAGAGATATGTTGAATTCAATAAATCTATACCAATCTTGGTTTTTTAGACCAACCCAACCTAAACATGCTTTTGTGGAACAGTTGGGTGCCTAGTTTTCTTCACTCAGGGTCAGGAGAATCTTAAAAAGACTTAAAACAGTCAGATTTTTACAAAATATTAAAGAAATTATTTTTGTAGAGCATACAACTAATCCTAAAATGTAATTTCTACGCGACACTCCAAGTTGAAGAAAATTTTTTAAGCTCACAAGAGTACAGTGGTGACTCCAGAGTGGGTAAATGGGATCCATACCCTCCAAAAAAGTCACATTAAAATACTTTTGATTCATCTCGTGTATGGGTGAAAATAAAAAATAAAAAATAATAAAAAAAACTTCACCTACCTTTCCACTGACCCCTCCCCAGGATGAAATCCTGGAGCCAATACAGCATCTGTATGCAACTATTATTCTAATATTAGTGGTTATTTAGCGTACAATGACAGCATGCTTTTTCTGAAAATTCAAATGAAGTCACCATTAGCTACAATTTTGAACATTTATACCAATTCGTCAATGAGAGTGCTTAATCAGGGATTTTTCATTTAATAATTTCCTTTATATGACAAAAGCGGTGCATTTACCTTAGTTCAAAACACTGTCAGTTTAAAAGAAATTATAGGGTTGGTATCTATCAGCGTACTATTTCTAAATTTATAAATTTCAAAACGCATTCAATAGTTTTCTTACGTGATAAAAGTATCAGACAGTTGGCATTTAAGGAAATACACACAAGGTGAGCTGCTGTGTCTAAGAAAAATTAATATTTAAAAAAAAAAGAAAAAAAAGTGACCACGCATTACCACAGAATTTCGCAGAAAAAATTAGTATGGTATTAATGACTTCAGCTGCTTAAGTTCGTATCGCGTGTCCTTTATTTCCATGGATAGTATATGTTTTTTCGAGCAGGAGAAATCGACTTAGAGTTAATAAAACTCTCCATATAATGCCATGTGGGATTCTCGGAAAGATGCAATTGTAAGAAGTTAATTCGTTTATAGTTCTGTCAGGTCACGGTGTAGTTCTCTGAATTTTCTTCGTTTCTATCGATGGATGTATACTGCTTGCAGTTATATGCTCCACTTTTTTTTTACATTTTTTTAACATGATCTTAAGAGTGATATGAAACACAAAAATGAGCAAATAATCCGAGCCATCATAATTGAATTAGGAAAAAAAAAAAAAAGCAAGTTGAATTTGTTCAAATTTGAAAGGAGTAGGTACCTATTTTATTACAGTTTTTCAAGTAGATACTAAAAGGAAGACTGAGATTTCACGCTAGAGTAAATGGCAATTCAAAAAAGGTTATCAAACTTGTAATCGTTAGTTTATAATTAAAACCGATAATACAAACAACAAAAAATCATGAATCGGAACTGAAAAAAAAATCCGTTAAGAACTTTACAATTTATTAAACGGGGATAAAAAAACAATGCAATTCTATTATAGTGAACTGAAATAACGTCATTTCCACCCTTAAATAACCTATGATTTTTTTTTTACAACTCTTTCTGAGTTTACACCATTAGGAGTTGGATTTTGTTGAAAGAAGGTGAGTGATCTTCGAGAACAGTTGAGAGATACGTTTTCGTTCAATTTTGGGTACCATTTCCGCATAATTTGCAGAAAAAATAAGAATTATTTTTAAAAGAAAATATTTTTCATTTTTCAACTTATGTAGAGGGCTCTTACAGTTACCTATGTTAGAATATATGGGCCTCTATATGTGATTCGCATTTTATCAAAAGCTGAATCTAAAGAAAAACAAAAGAAAAATCATTGATGATATTATGACAGGGGAGCCCTCAAGGCCTCTTTTGTACAGCGACCTGGAAAACCACGAACATCTTAAACACTCTGTTATTAAAATTAAAAATGACTCGAAAAATGACTGGAAAACTATCCCATCGATTCCAAAAAAAAAAAAAATATCATAATAATAATAAAAAGGAACTTCCTTGGAATCACCTATCATTTAAGAAAAATGTTATTAGGATCGGTTCAGTAGTTTTCCGGAAATCCGCGGACAAACACGCATACGTACATACACACATACACGCATAAGTACACACACATACACACACACACACACACACACACAAGTACGAACTTCTCGTTTTTTCAAGACTGTTAAAAATAAATGATTTCAGCAACACAATCTTTTTCAGAGAAATTTTCAATTTCTCTTCATAATGCATTATATCAGTATGGTATGAGAATCCGAAAAATTAACAATCCATAATTTTAAAATCCTAAATCGATCACCTGTGCTAGAAAACAAATGAAGAAAAACAATTTATTGCTTAAGATCAACTTTTCGAAGAAGTTGAATAGGAGTTGGTTCCAACAGTTCTCATCTTAATCCGAGCTTAGCTTCCTTCCTGAAATACAATTGTTTATATAAAAACGTTTTATTAAATTATTATTTAAAAAACTAAAATCTTCCTTTTCAATCCATTGTAATAATTCTTCAAAAAAATAAGGAGCCTACGACCAAGCAAGGTCATTAAGAAAATTTGTTGCAGTCTTAAAACGGTTGGTTCTAATGAAAATTCCCACAAATTAAAGTTTACATTTTTTTATACATTAACTCAATTAATAAAGTACGTGAAGATGGACGCAGAAAAATTTAATAATTCGTACACCTGCGTAATTGTAATTTTTGAAAAATTAATTCGAAGCTCCAGGCATGCACACTAAAAACACTGCATTATTTCATCAGCAGTACAAATTATCGTATAATGCAACGGACAGAATATGTAAATACGCTTTATGAGTTTAGAATTTTCTTTCTTTTACCAGCCTATGTTCTGAAAACGAAGGAACCTATAAGAAAAAATTGACGGGGTTTTTGAACTAATTTTCTTGAAATTTTCACTTATGGATTTTTACAGTGTCCTCGAAGAGATACAGATCACGTATTATTGTCAGAAATAATCGAAAGTTGAAGACTAAAATTTTGAGATAACTCATGAATTTTCAGGAATTCTTATCCAGACTCAACTTCGGATTTCCAAAATTTTATCATAATGTATTCATTCATACTCTTCGAATTTTCAATCGGATTATTTGTTCTGTTTATGCGATTCCTTAGACTCACAATGATATAAAACGCAGGGAACAAATTTTCCAACTTTCATCGGGATTACGTGTGTTTGAAATGATAAATTCGAATTTCACGTCAGTTGTTTTGCTGGAGCCTTTTTTAGCTAAAAAAGAAATTATTTTATAATATTAATTTATTTATTTTTGGCCTTTTACGTTGAAGAGTACGTCTCATGGGGATTGAGTCCAAGTTTTTACTTTGGATTTTTCTGTCTTACAGCAGATCTGCAACGATGAAATTCAGCGAATTCTCTTTTTAAATCATCAATGTTCTCTGATGAAGCCCATTTTGAGTTTTCATAAGTAAAGTAGGAGCCTTCCTTCAAATAATATTCTCTTTGCAACACCCAACCAAAAAGTACGTTTTTTGGTGCGCCTTTACTAAACAAAAAGTACAGTATTTCCATACGACGTAAATAAAAAAGGTCAAGCGCATGCGCACTTGCAAGTTGACTTCCTTGTACGGATCACTTTTTTGTTCAGAGAACAGTCTGAGTAATAAAAAAAAAAAAAAAAAAAAGATAATATAATTAATTTAAGATCTCATTCCAGAAGAATTGATTTGTTTTCAACATGTACCCCTTTTTCGAATCTTGGGGCAACAATTTAAAAAAAGAAAAAAATTATCATTCAAGTCTATAAAAATTAATTTTTTCATTTATCTTGAATTTTTGGCCGGTGGGTGAGTAGAGTGGTTGAGACCGGATGTCGTAATTTTTTAGTCAACAAAGATAAAATTCTTAAATAATTATTATTTATTCAGTAATAAAAAAAAAAATTTCATGAATTTTTTTTTTGAAGAAGTATTGCAAAAAATAGTGTGTGATACGCTAGCGAAGTAGTAGATGATTGCTATCACCAACTTTCCGCACTTGTACCACAAATAACTATTTTGTTCTTTTCCAACATCAAAAGCTTCGAGCGCTGGAAGTGATAAAAATCAAATTCAAAAAAAATTAGGCCCAAACTTCAGTTTACTAGTACAGAGTCAGGCCTAAATGGTTATTATTATTATTTTTCATCTACTCCAAATACTTATATAAAACCACTCCTATACTTAATTTGGTCCATTTTTATAAGCTTTTATTCCACTCACTACTGTGATTTCAAAATATACCAATACTGCAACCAACCTTCCGTAACGAAATCATGTTTATTTCGCATGAAGTTAGAACCAAAAAATAAAAAATATATAAAAGTTTATCTTTTAAAAATTCGTTTTTAACCTAAACTTATTTCACTTACGTACCAAGGGTTCCAAACAGGCCTGAATTTACGAGGGTAGACGTGCATATCTATACCCCAGGCCCTTACAAAAACAGAATTCCTAAAAAAATCTAATAGATTGTTAACTATAATTCTAGAAAATAACACTGCAGAAAAATTTCCTGAATTTTTTTTGGGAGGAGAGCTAGAGTTGGACCTTCTCGCACCCCATACCCCCACAAAGTCTGTTTCAAGCCTCTCACGTAAAATAAACTGTTCAACTTTATTTACTTCATACGTTTGTTCTGCATTGTTTACAAAATTTATTAAATCGAATTTGATTAAACTCTTGATACCGAAGTTCATAATTATGATAATACGAATTAGTAGCGGAATCTCGCTCACTTATTTTATTCAGCTGAATAAATATGGAAAAAGAAAAGAACAACGAAGTGAAATAATTGCTGGCAGAGTAAATAACAAGCGTGCCCTGTTCACGCAAAAAAATAAGCGAAAATCACATTTAAAACGTCAAGGGTCGCGTGCATGACTAAGGTATTGCTAGACGCTGATAAAATGGGGTGTTACTCAGTCGGAAATCAGGGTGTAGTGACTTGAACGACAAGACTGTTAACAAAATAGGACTCCATTTTTACTGGCGACTAGCAAAAACCTGCGTCATGCATACTAACAACGAATTTACCGATATAAAACAATAATTATACTTGCCATCGTGATCTTCGAATTTCATAATAAAATGATATCCTTCTCGTATATATATATATAAAACGAAATTAACTTCTACACCCAACTGTGCGACTCTTATATTTCATTTTGAAGGACTATAGTAGAAACGCAGGTGAGATAGGTTATTTTAAAAAGAAAGGATTAGTACCTATCTACATCTGAGTAAGAGAGGAATAGAAAATATGGGGGCATGGTACTTCGGCCAACTGGAGCCACCCTTGTCTCTAATTGCACTTGCATTAAAACTATAATATGCAGTCGAAAGTCAGAAGTTTAAAGGAAACAAAAGAAAATGCATGTTCATTCTAACTGATGTGTTGGGACCTGTTGAATTTAAAAAAAAAAAATACACAAAAGTTCGTCAAAATTCAACAATTATCAAACATGATAGAAAATTGTTTTTCCAATTCCTGACACATGCGCCAGCGCCACTGCTTATTCTTCTGAAAAAACTCCTCTAAGGAAATGAGTACAGATACGTAACTGGTTGAACTGAATGTTTTATGCAAAAGAATACAGAATAAAACAAAAAAATCAAATATCTTCCTCTTTTTTCATCTTTTTTCTTTTTCTTTTTTTTTTTTTTTGCAAAATACAATTTGTTCTACACACGCCCCAACAGAGAAACAATTTGTAATTATCTTCGAATTCTTAGAATTTATAGGCCGCTTACTACTTCTGGGAAGTAACTTTTTTATTTTCTTATGTTCCAAAAAAAAAAAGAGTTTCTCGTTAGGTACGGCATTTTAAAATCATCTGTCCGGAAAGAATTCCATTTTTTTGTTTTCGTTTTCGTTTTTTTTTTTTTTTTTTTTTTTGTATAATCGTGGCCACAACCACAAGGTGGTCTTCCGATTTATCAAGTAGTTTAAATTTCGAATATATAGAAGTTGTAAGAAAAAACTAAAGAGAAAATAAAAATTGTACACAGATATTTATGTTCCAATTGCATCGAACCGGTTTGTAATCATTGAAGATGCAGAGAAAAAACGAATATAAATAATGGAAGGAAATAAATATTTTGGAAAATTCGCACATCATTTCATTTTATGACGTCCGAGGAAGTAACTCGCATTATTTGTAAGTACAACAAAAAGAAAAAAATATGAAGAAATCATGGTACGGTAAGCCCTCGTTACTCATTTATTATATATTATTTATTTATTTTTGCCACTTTTACGCTGTATTTAAAAAAAAAAAAAAAAAAAAAGGGGCTAAAACTTAAAGAGAAATGTTTAAAATTTGGTGTTACATGGCATTGAGTCAACATAATAAAAAGAATTAATCCAGATAAAAAATTTTTTGGATCTTCTCGTATGTTGGTCATTATAAAAAAAGAAACTGACGTAAGTTCTGACGTAAATACAAGTTCAAAATATTTCTTGGCTACAAGTCTGTTATATATTTTTATTATTTCTCTTGTTCGGTGGGTGCGAAAATAAAATTATGAAATTATTTTAAAGCACACGATGCCTGTCTTAAATCTAATCGTACGATATCTGTTTAAAAATCCAGTTCAAAAACCTTTCGTTTATTTAGTTCCAAGAATATGAAATTGCTAAAATCAAATTTTTATGGAAGGAACGAAGAACTGTTTTAACTATCCACTATAATAAATTCGATATGTTTTTAGAAGTGGTTAGTATGTCTTTAGAGGTGGAGAAGTGATGCATGAGGCATTAAGAAAATATTTAATTTTTCAATTCTTCAACAAATCTTTAACCATAATTATATCGGTAAAATAGTTTCGGAACCATATGTCCTGTTTAAAATATACTTTGAAAAAATATAGTTTCTGAAAAAAAAGGTAAGCTACCCTCGATCCAAAAGAAATATTATAACGTCTATCTTTATCCAAATAATATGCTATCTAATTAAAAATATTTTCTCAACAGTGGACGTAATCGTAGAACAAATTATGGTTCGAATGTTTAATGTTTGATTAAGGTTAGCAACTGAAAAACGATTTAAAATTTACACGATTTGCATTTCTTGCACAGATCGGGATACGTTGAAAATAATTTTTGTATTTATTTTCATTTTGTTAAATAAACACTATCTCCACTTGAAAGTATTTTGTAATCATGATCGTAATCATGACTTTTTTGTGAACTTTTTTTCTCTTTTTGTTAGGCCTTCTATCCTATGTGATCGGGACTTAAAAATTGATTACATAGTTTTTCTATTTGTAGGTAGGTATCTATAGTAGCCTATTTCAAAAACCTCTTGCATTTAGCTTATTTGATTTTAAATATATAAGGATACCTAAGGAATTTTTTGTAGGGTTTCTGACATTTTTATCACTTTTTTTGCAAACTTTGTTTTATTTTTTGTTTAAACTTTGTTTTCACTTTTTATTGCATATGACGTCATTTTTTTACTATGTAACTCGCGTTAAACATTTCCAACGTTAAAAGATTGCTTGCCAGCAATAGCGCATCGGATGGTCAGTAGAACCCGCGAGTAAAAAAAAATTGGAAAAAACTTTTCTCTTTTTTGTCATCTACTGGTTAGTGTGGCGGATATTATTCTCTGTTTCGCAGTTTCGTTTTTCTTTTTCATTAATTTCATTTGGTTCTACAAAGAAAGGGTTAAGATAATTTTTTTTCATATTATCCGATGATACATTGTATGTTTTCTGCGGGGCTGAATTCAAACTTCTGGCTCAAATTTTGGATTAAATCAATTCTTGGACCCCTTTCGAACACAAGTAGAGGTAATTTTTCTGTAAATTATCAAGTGATATACCACAGGGAACATTTTTTGATGGGGTTTAATTTTGAATTGAAAAAATTGTTGAAACATTTAGGACCTCACATATGTTGTTAAAATAAGTGAGGGATGAGCACTACGCAAGTGAAACTGCGGGCAACAGCTCGTACTGATATAAGTTTATATCCTTTGATTTAGTCTCAAGATCAAGAACAAAGGTCGTCTCGAGATGAGACGGAACAAATCGACAATTTCAGAGTAAAAACATAACAATGGTTTCCCTGGTTAAATACTTCTCATGGAATGACGATCAGCTGATTTTTTTTTTTATATTGTACATGGCCTAATTTTTGTTAAATCGATGATGAAAGAGTAGGTCTTCTACCGTTACATTATTATTAATTCACATTCATTCCGCGCAACAATGACGAAATATAGCCTCACTTTTACTACTCGTGAGAGAGTAAAAAAAAAAATCCCATTGTCGAATATGAATTATTTCGTAAGCCCATGCGTTAATGAGATAGAGCGCGAGCTTTAAACAAGCGTTGTGTTTTTTGAAGTCTCATATTTTTGTAAATACACCGATACAAACGACGTTCACTCCAAAGATACGAATCAAAGCAATTGTTTTATTCATTATACTCGGTTTCGTTATGAATTATCAAGAACCGCTTTTTAAGTGGAGTACCCATGTGTCACAAAAATAAGAATGAAGGAAGCGATATCCTCATTCATGGTTTTCCACGAAAATATGTCGTCATACCATACATCGTTAGAAGCACGTAAGTGTACAGACAACAGAATTTTAGTTTTTCAAAATCACTTGATAACATAAGAAAAAACAAAGACTACTTATTGATAAAGGTAAAAATTCTTAAAACTAATAAGTCAAAATTATTGTCAAGTTGAGAGTTATATACCTGCAGCAAGCATTTAATATCTTTTGATATTGATGAATGAATACATAATTTTTAGGAAAATGTATTCAAAATTTTTCATAAAATAATTTTAATATATCTACAACTTTAATCGTGGAACGCCGGATGTCGAGTCAAAAGGAAAAACAGTAAGCAGTAAAGCTGTATATACTCATTAAATAATTTTTACAATTAGAAGGAAAGCTAAAGGCTCATGCCGCATTGTTTTAAATTTATATAAGTCAAAAGGCCGGAGTAAACCTTTTCGGATGGCTCAATGTTAGTTTGATTTTGAACTTATATCATAGTTTTGCAGGGATGAGAAAATCCGAAGTTTTAAAGGCTAAGTCGTAAGTTAAAAAGCCGCACAGCGAAACCAAAAAGGCGAGTTCATCTCAAAATTTCCGTCTGTTTTATCCAAAATATGAATGGATCGAACTCCGGTATCAATGCCACAAAAAATCTCAGTATTTGTTTGTATATTTCACTTAAATTTCTTTACAAATTCCGACCTTCCTGAAATCTGATGAAAACGAGAAAGGCAAACAACAGTAGATCCTTTACAATTCGAATCACCAAAGAAATTAAAAGAGAAATCGCATAGTCATTTCGACCTACAAACTGGTTTCGAATTATATCTTCATCTTTACGGAGAATTTTATAGATAAAGTATTACAGAAAATTTGACAAAGATGCTTCAAACAATAGATTGGTGCTTTTTTTTTCCCCAGACGATAGTCAGAAAATAATTTCAATTCAAAGAAACAAGGAACTTCGAGCTGTGGAGGTTAATATTTCACTAACATGCAAACTGTTCCATGAAAAATCAATTCGACTCGTGGGGGTTGAGATTAAAATGTAACTTTGACTTAAAGAGCTTTAAATTCGAGTAAATGGGGTTGGAGTTGGAAATTCAAGGTATAACGTCGAAATAATGAATTGAAAGAAACATAATACCTAATTGGAATAATCAGATGCATTATAATTATATTCGACTTATTTTTAATTTTCCGAGATCAGTAAATAAAACATTCCTGTGCAGCAAAACTTCGCTAGAAAACTCAATTTGTCAATTTTCATCGACAGTTAAAAAAAAAAACCCGTAAGGCTATAAATGTAAATTAATGCACAGTGGAAAAAACATTCGTAATGGCGTCGTAAATACGAAAAAGATACCTCAAGCAACATACGGAACTTGCTATTTTCCAGTAATTTTTTTTGTAACTAATTAGGCACCAAACTTCTATCAGACTTGCAACTTTATAAAGAAAATCTTTTGTAAAAATTTCAGAATTATCCCTTCTGTAATTTTCTCAAAATCTTGGAAAAACCACTTTTCCGGTCTCGAAAACTACTGAACCAGTAGGCAACAAACTTCTATCAGACTTGGTCCGATATAAAGATTACTTTTCGCGAAAATTTCAGCCCAATTACTTTCGATGTTTTTTCAAAACCGTGAACACAAATTTTTCTCAAGTAAGTAATTTTATCTATTTTAGTTTTCTCAAAAACTACTGCATAAATAGTCACCAAACTTCTATGAAACTTGGTTTATAATAACAATTTATCGTGAAAATTTTAGCCCGATCTCTTTTGTAATTTCCTCAAAACTTCTTCTCCAATAATTTTGTTTTTTCTAGTTTTCTTAGAAACATTCCAACCAATAGGCAACAAACTCCTATCAAACCTGGTCCTATACATATAATGACTATTATTCATAAAAATTTTAATTCTATCCCTCTTGAAGTTTTCTTAAAACAGTGAACACGAATTTTGGGCGGTACAAATATCTAAGAATACATAATAATATATAATATAATACAGAAGAAGTCCGAAGTTGGTGAATGTTGACATTCAACAATTAACGTGGCGAAAGACCAGAAATATATTGGTTGGTTATTGTCGACATTCACTGACAATTAACAAGCTACAGTGAATGTTATGAAATTCAAGCTTCAAATGCCTATAATAGCTTTCAAGTCGGTTAAAGAAATAAAGGTACCTATTAGAAGAAAATTCGACTTTAAAAAGGTAGTTCCATCAAGATCAAGAAGTCGGAAAAATAAAATATTTTCACAATATCAAATATCAACGGATTTGTGCGACATACTTGAAAATTTCAAGAAAATGACAAACGAAAATTCGGCGAAAAGAAATTTTCCTCACACTATGCGTTTATCATGTCTGCAATCGGACAGATTCACAGAAATGCACACTTATTGCATGTTTTCCTGAAAAACGTTCGTACTTACATCAAAATTTTAAAATTTTAAACATATTTATGGGTTTTTCCCTAGGAGTAAAATTATCAATTTTTTAAAAAATATGTTTTTCTAAAAAAAAACAACACGGTATGACGTCATTATTTAATTTAAAAAGTTTGGAAGTTGAACAAAACAAGTCATTAATTTGCTTGTTTTAGTTGTTTTATTCTCAAAATTTGATAAAATGCTACAGGCTTTTACCCACTTTTGAAAATTCAGAATTCCAGTCCAAATATCAAAGGAAAATTTAATTTATTTCAGCAATTGAATAAGAAATTTTTTAAGAAACGAAGGACAGAGAGGGCGAGAACCACTCAGATGAGCAGCAGTATTTATTTCACAATTTTTCGGATTTTTTTCTTGAAGTTTGCCATGAAAAAGTAATTCTATCTCCTTACTCATCATCATAATTATACGCTGTAAATTAAGATGGCCAAAGCACAACCTAGACAGAAAGAGAAGAAACCAGGTACAAATTTTACGAAAATTCCAGCGATTATTCGACGTTCAGCAACGTCCTGCGTATTTCAATCTTATGAAACTTTTCACGAATAAAATTAATTTTTTTGAACTTTTTATCCTTAGATTTCTTTGCAACTTTGAGAATTACCTATTTGATTGTTTTTAAATTAACTATTATAATCTAGTTCGGCCGGCGAGGAATAAACATGATTAGTGTATTAGCGGTGAAAAAAAGGAGAATTTTCCCGAAATGCTTACTGAGCAGAGATTATCTGAACCAAGTAAGTATTGTAGTGGCAGAGGTACTACCGTTTTGGTACTTATATAATAGATTGGTTTTACGTCCAAGGGACTATAAAAATATCGTCATCACAGTCCTTTCACGCACCTCTGTTCACTCCTGTCGCGCAACGACGAATGTTGGCGACCTCCTCAGCCCAGTAACTCGTCTACCTACATTTCTTTAGTAGACGAGTTCCCAGCTCGCCCACCAGGCGCGCATGAGATCATAGGCGGAGCCCACGATACTGGGGGCGGTGTTCATGGCCAGTCTTCCAAGACTTGCTGCCCTATATATCTGTAAAAAAGCAGAATAAGTTTCATACACACACAAGTACATACATGTCGTTTATTATAAAAGTATAAAAAAACAGAACAAATTGTACTTATAAACTACTGAATAAATATTTACAATATTTACAAAGTCCACAAATCTTTGTATGAAGAAAAAAATTTATGTTTCATGATTTTCTTCCAGTTGAGAGTCAATTATTGGCTCTCAACTGTGATTTGTGGTCCGTCAAATTGCCGGACGCTTCTCTGAGGAATGGATGTTGACAGGTTCAGCGCTTTGTAGGAGTTTCACTGTAAGGAAGAAAAGGTATTAAGTTAGCAATTTTTTATTTAAAATTGTGATAGTTGACAAAGTTATCACAATTCTATTTAGTGTGGATCGCGATCCGCTATCACCTTTATCCGCTTTCCTCGTAGGTAGCCAGACGATAAAGTAAGCATTTGACAAGGTTGACTTGCCGTGTCTTCAAAGATAGCTGAACTTCAATGTTGCCACAAAGCATTGGTGTTTGTAGTAGTGGTTGTGTGTATGAAGGTATTTACAGATCAAGTTCGAATAGAAGTTGGTCTATGTTTGGGCTAACTTCTGTATCAGTTCTTAGTTCCAAAGGTGCTAAGAACTTTATTGGCTGGCTCACTATTTTAGAGCTGGGCAATCTGACATCAGCGTGGCACACTTGGCCATCACGTGAGGTCATCAGGTTTACTACAGTGGCTATTTTGTAGATTCCTGGTTTTGTCATAATGTCCAACACGTGGACTATGTCTCCAATTTTTGGTTGGAAACTTACCATTCGGTAAGCATTGCTTACACCTTTTGGAACTCTGTCTCTCAAATATGGGAGGTAGAGTCCTTTCCAAGCTGCCCAAAGCTTGGTAAGGTTTATTTTATCAGTTTTCCATAAACCTTGTAAATTTTTGGCTGTTATGGTAGTTTCATCTAAAGGTTTGTCTAGGTCCAATGTAAAATTTCGGAAGTTTGCATGCATGAAGTGTGCAGGTGTTAGAGTCACTTGCTCAGCTTCATCTGCTGCAGGGCACAGAGGTCTCTCATTCATCATCACTTGTATGTTTTTAAGCGCTGCTTGAAAGTTAAAGCGATGATGAGAGTGTGGACCCATTACACGTTCAAACGCTTGTTTGAAGACTCCAATTAGTCTTTCATAAGATGCACCATACCATGGAGCCTTGGGTGGAGTGAAGTGCCAGGTTATTCCTTTTTGTTGTAACCTGTCACTTATAGTACTGTCTGATGTTATTGCATCCCAGAATTGGGGTAAATGGGTTGCCACTAACCTAAACTGGGTGGCATTGTCAGACAGTATTGCCTTTGGTGTTCCACAGTCTGCGAAGAATGTTTGGAACGCCATCCACATTTCTTGTGTTGTTAATGATGAAACTGATAAGAAGTACACTGCTCTTGTTGATAGAAAGGTAAAGATTAATACCCACTTTTTGTAAGTTGGTGTTGGAGTTGCCAAAGCCTTTTTCTTTTTTGGTAGATATTTGTCAAATACCGAGTATGGACCGAAAACATCCACACCTGTGTAGGTGAAAGGATGAGTGAAAGGTACCAATCTGAAATCTGGCATTTCAGAATGTGTTGGTTGTGCAAAAGGCTTTTTATTTGACTTTTTGCACATTACACATGAATTTTTTAATACTTTTGGAAGTATTTTCATTGCCCTTGGTACAAAGTAAGTTCGGTGGAAGGCTGCCATTGTAAACTTAATGCCTGTATGACTATTTAATGTATGTACATTTAATAGTATTAATTTTGTTAGGTGTGATTTTGGGTGTAACATTACTGGAGATAGGATATCTTCAGTAAATGGTGTTACAGGAATATAGTTCCTTAACCTTAACAGCCCTGATTCGTCAATTGTTATGTGAAATTTTTCATATGTCACATATTTGGGGGCATTATGTGACATGTTTATTAAAGATTTCAGAAAAGTATTTTTTCTGATCTGCGTAGATGAAGCATAGTAATGCGAATTGATAGTTATTAGGGATTGAAGCCCACAGTGAAACCAACCTGTTTCTGGCAAGTTGTTTTTCGTGATAATTTTCTAAGTGCGTTTATGCAATGGTAGAAAATTCTTTTTAGACTTATTAGTGTGTTAAATTTGTCTATATTGATGTTGAATGGTGTGTTCAGTTGTTCGTGGATGAAACTTGTGTAGGGTATTGTTTTTGAAAGATCTGTCTTTTGTTTAGTAGACAGATCTAGTATTTGCTGTGAGTTTATATTGTTTTGGGTTTGTGTAAGATCCTGACTGATTTGGTTGGGATATTGTACTTGGTCAATTTGTGTAGCAAATGTTTTAACTTCACAAATATAATTAACCGAACTCATAGCAAATTTTGGGATAAAAGTTTTTCTGGATTTTAATTGTCTTTTTAATTTGGCAGGTTGATGACTGTCAAATATTGTGTCTTGATTATTGGGAATCAAGTCTGACAATTTATCTGAAACTTTCAATGTTTCCCTTAAAGTAGAGAAAACTGGTATAGTTTTCTCTTCTTCTGTTAAATCAGGCAGAGACTGAATAATATGTAAGTCAGTCTGTGACCATCAGGATGTTGAGTTAACCACTGTGGACCTGTCCACCATGTAGTAGTGAACAAGTCTTCCACCATTGCTCCTCTTGAGCCGACATCCGCTGGGTTGTTGGCTGATGGAACATATCTAAACTGTAGGTTTGGTACAGTTTTTATTTCATTGACCCGATTTAAGACAAATTGTGTTAACACTCTACGTTCTAACAGCCTTGTTAGAACATATTTGCTATCTGACCAAAGATAAGTTGGGCTGTTGTGTAAGTCAAGAGGATTGCGTATATTCTTGACTGCTCTAGCTCCTATGAGTGCCGCTAACAATTCCAATTTTGGGATTGTTACTGTTTCCATAGGGGCTATTCGTGATTTTCCTATGACGAATCTGGCTTTAGTTGTACCACTTTCTTCATTGTGGAAGCGTAAGAACGCAACCATGGAGAAAGCAGTTTTTGAGGCATCTACAAATATATGTAGTTGACATTCATTCGGGTTATAAGTACCCAAATAAATTTGTCTTGGTAGGCAGTAAGTTGTGCACTGAGTTAAGTCTTTTAGTAGCTCTGTTGCTATTGGTTGTAGCATCAGAGGTAAAGACTCATCCCATTTATAATTTTCATTCCAGAGTTGTTTTATGAAAACTCTGGAAGGTATTAATGCTGGGGCAAACCAACCGTGAAGGTCAAAGAATTGTGAAACTGCTCTTAGGAACATTCTCTGACCAGTTTGGTACTTGGTCTTTTAATTTTGGTGGACTAATAAAGATGATATCTTTATCCATGTCCCAAGAAAGTCCAAGTACTTTTATTTGAGGCTTTGTAAGTGCATGTTCAGGTGCAGTCATTTCGTAATGGGATACAATTTGTTCCCCATTGTGACAGCTCCATGGAGATGTCTTTAATTAACTTGTCAGCCAGGTTATGCAATTGTAAAGCGTCTTCGTAAGAAGGCAATGATGTTACTAAATTGTCAACGTAAATGTTATTTGCATGTTTTTTATAAAATTCCGGGTTCACCTGTTGGAAGTGGTGTAACAATACTGCCGCCAATAAAAATTGTGCTGTTACAAATTCCAAAAAGTACGCGTTGAAACCGAAATGTTATTATGTTATCTTTTGTTAATGGTTTTGATGGATCTTTAACCCATAAAAACCTTGTTACATCCCGATCATCAGGATGCAATCCTATTTGGTGAAAGGCTTTTTTGATGTCGACAATAATGGCAAATTTGTTTTTACAAAAAGACAAAAGTATTTGAAGCAAATCTGGCAACAGATTAGCTCCTTTAAACATAGTCATTAATGGAATGTTTTGACTGTTTTGTTTTTGCTGACCCATCAAAAACTACCCTGAGCAGTGTGCTTTTTGTTAGATCTAAAATCCCTTTGTGAGGTAAATAATGAATTCGCTCAGGTTTTGATTTTAGATCTACTCTCTCTATCATCTCTAACTCAATTAATAAGTTAAAGTACTCATCATATCTTTTGAAGAATTCGAGCATTTTTTTTAGTTTAGGCAGTTGATGTTCCAGTCTTCTGAACGATAGATTGTAATTATCCGCCAATGGTGGAGGATAATTTTTATATAACCTACTAATTTGGTAGCGGTTATTTACCAATTCTACATTTTTGTAGAAAAGTTGTAAGGCTTCAGCCTCAGCCTGAGCTTCTACCAGATTATTAGTCTCGATGCCAATGGCATCCAATCTCCATAAATTCTCAATTTCTTGAAGATTATTAAAGAATACTGGTGTGAAGACTTCATCAACTGTGTTTTGATTTGGGATGATCCCTCCTAACATATGTCCGAACTCAGTCTGTATTAGTGTGAGAGTTGGTGAAATGTGATGAATATTTGTTACAAATGACCACATATAATCATTACCTAATAATAGGTCAATCGTATGCTCCTCATCAGTTTTACAAAAATTTATTTTCGAATACTCAGGGAATTTTTTATAAAATTCTGACAAATTTGGTAGATTTAAATTTTGCGTAATCTTAGTCTTTGTTCTGTTCTCTACGTGCTGAAACAGAAGAATGGTTAGGAGACTTTGATGAGTTTCCCTTATTATTGTTTGAGCGCTTGTTAAAATTGTTGGGATTAGATTTATCTTTTCCCTTTGATTGATCGTTACCTTTTGAGAAGGTAGCGGCTATAAATCTTGGACTGCCTTTAGGTTGTCCCTGATTATTTCTCCTAGAATTTGAATTGGGGTTATGCTTTTTGTCAAACATTTCCTCAATTTTTATAAATTTCCTGATTGCCGAAAAGAGATGAGAGACATGTCTTTCGTTGTGTTTGAGATGATTTCTGTATGATCTCGGTGGGAATTTTTTAACAGTGACGTTGAACAATTGCTCTTCGTCTACTACCATAGAGACCTGCCGATAACGATCAATCAACACTGCAATTCCATCCATACCATCTTGGATGAATGAAAGTCCGTTTGTAGTGTTCGGAAATTCGTAATTTGGTACCATATTTCCGCTCTGACCTTACTTGGGTCCCCAAACCTATCATGTAAAAATTGCAGACGTTGTTTGTAGCCAACGTCATCAGGTGCAAAATGTGAAAATTTTTGAACTATATGTTTTGGCATTGCTTGCTGAAGCAATTTAATTTTTTGTGGGACGGAAATGTACGTACATTTTAAATCCCCTAATAAACCCTGGATAGCTAAGAATCGTTCCATCCCAATCATCTATATAATGTTTGGGTGCTTTCAGGTTCATAGCTGCTTTTTCCAGGTGAGTATTCGGGTCCAATTCCCAACAATGGGGTATTGGTTCCGGTATATTTTTGTTAACAGGTGGTTCAAAATTGTTCCCAAATATGGGCCTGGGGACCAACTCGGTTACTGAATCATATTGATTTTGATCAACTGCGTTTCTATTGGGAGATACGCAATTGTTAATAACCGGTTTGGGTGCAATAGGTATGACAGGAGTGGTGTTGATGGAACAAGCACATATTCGTTTATGTGCTGGTTCATCTACCTTGTCCTGTGAATAGTCTGTACAATTACGTTTTTCATATTCGCGCGGGTTGGATAAAGTAAGTTTTACACTACCTTTTTGGATCGCTGGCCGCACAAACTCATCCCAGATTTGGCCAGATTGAGCCCATATTCCATTTCGACATGTTTTACCATGTCGGAAAGGTCTCGCTGGATTCTCTTGATCTTGTTCTCAGCTCGCTCCAGTCAAAGATGGTCGCAAGCTGCTTTAGCGGTGAGGTCCTCCAGTTCTTTTTTCCTGCGCTGCTGCTCCTGCCATTGACGCTCGAGCCGTTGCTTTTCCAACCACTCCCATTGCAGGCACTCAGCTTCACATTCCGCTTCTTCAGCTCGTTTGTTACTAGGCGAATGCGCTGTTGTTTACCCACCACCGAGCCCTGCTTGGCTTGACGTTGAGGGAGTTGGTTCCTCGTAAATTTGTTGTGGGGAACCCATCGGCATTGGTGATGGTGTTGGCTGCTGTTGTGGCTGAATTACTGGTGCCATCAGTGGAAATTTTGCTTCAATTTCCCCTTGGTTGGCATGCAATTTGAGGATGTTTGCCCTTGCCAGGAGTATTTTGTTTTTGTCTACTCCTGGTGGTGGATTCATCAGCTGCTCGATGACTTGAGCAATCACCGGCAGCTGTTTTTGGGCCTGAACTAGCGTTAATTCAGGCTCATTGATCATGTTGTCGAGTTCTATTGTATAGAACCCGACAGTTGTGATCAAATCGAGGTAGATTTCGAACCTTGTTTCGAAATCATCTACCTCCTGCATTGACCCCGTGCTGTAATGTGACTCGCCACTGGATGCTTGTGACGGGTCTGCCACGGCCTTATTTTGGGCAGATGCTTCGATCTCCCTTTTGATGTCTTCGTGATGAAGACCGTGTCTACTGGCAATTACTTTTGCCAGTGGAACATTGACGAGGACTGGTGATATCGGGGTATTCTGTGGTGCTGGCGGAGTCGTGTTCGGCTCTGGTGCAGGGGCCACCAAATGAGTTGGTGGTGTGTCTACAGGTGGCGGAGGTGCCAGTGACAAATCCATTGGTGTTTCGTCCCATTGCATTTTAGTTTTTGTTAGGTGAAAATATTAAAAATTATTACACTTGGTCGTATTTTATTTCAATTTTTAATACGTTGCTACTTGTATTTTATTCTAGAATTTTGAAATATTTTCAGTTTTAATTAAATTTTGAAAATTTTGGCGTGACCCGTGGGTGCAATGAAGGTTTCCCATTACGGGTTGTGATTTATTTTTTGAACATGGAATATTTTCAAAGTTTTAATTTCAATTTGAAAATTTGGGCGTGACCCGTGGGCGCAATGAAGATTTCCCATCACGGGTCGTGGTCTATTTTCGTAATTATTAATTATTTTTCAAAGTTTTTGTTTTAATTTGAAAATTTTGGCATGACAGTTGGCGAAGTGAGGATTTCCCTTCATGGGTCGCGATAGTTGTTGCCAAATTATGAAAATATTTGGTGATGCAGACGAAGAAGAAAAAAAAGTAAAAATTTCTTTGAATAATTTTTGAATTTATTATTTTACTAATTGATATTAAAAAAAAATTTTTGCGTGACCCATAAGTGTAATGAGGATTTTTATCATAGGTCACGTTTATTTTTATGAACATTAAATTATTTTCAGTGTTTTATCAATTTTGAAAATTTTGGCATGACCCCTAAGCTCAATGATGGTTAATCATCGCGAGTCATGATATGATTTTTAATGAAACGTACAAATTAAAAAATATTTTCAAATTATTTTTATTAATTTGAAAATTTTGGCATGATCCGTAGGCGCAACGATGGTTTATCATCGCGGGTCACGTTCGATTTTTAAAATTTGTGAATTATTTTCAAAGTCCTAGGTCAACTTTAAAAATTTTGGCGTGACCTGTGGGCGCAATGAAGCTTTTCCATGATGGGTCACGATTACCTTTTCAAAGTCTCGATAGATTGCCGTACTTCAAATATTAATTTTTCTAGTATTCGAGGTATTTGGAAAAGGAAGATGGCGGTAAAGCACGATGAAAAATGTTACGCGAGACACTAGTTTAACATAATTAATTATTTATGTTAAATTATTTTTGAGTACGTACAATATTCAAAATTATTGTACGTACTTTTTCGCGTGGAAATTAAATACGAAAAAATATGGTAAACTGTAATGGCGTAATTCGAAGACAAGAAGTCTTTAGGATATGACCTCGAAAATTGTTTTTCAGTTTCCGAGGACATTTAATTCATCATGAATTTTATCCCTTTATAGTTCTGAGGATGTTCAAAATTGCTCAGGACTAATTGTATGGCACTTTATTGTCTTCGTAATTCTGAATTTTTAAGAAATTCAAAATTATATTATGCGAACGGATTTTTGCACAAGTCGTAAGAAATGGATTGTTACGACTTACCTTTTTGACTAGGTTGTTTTCTCCTTGTAGAAGAGGGATGACCAGTAGATTCCTCTTCTTTTTTGAGGAGATGATGAGGTTGGAGCTTCTCCAAAAACTCCGACGCTCTTGTGGGATTTCAGCTTCTTTAAATAAATTGAAAATTTAAAACGTGGTCGAGAATTGCTGTTGGATTCTTGACCACACAAACACGATTTTTCAGTAAATTTTGCTGAAAAATTTTTAATGCACTTTTATGTAGCGCGAATTATTAAAAAGCAAAATCCAAAAAACGCCAAAAATAATAAAAATGATAAAAACGCACAAGATCAGGTCACTATCGAGGTTACAAAACATAATGTTCGCACTTCAGTTGTCTTAAAAGGTAATGAAGCTATTTGCGACGTAATTTCTGTAGATCCTGCCTGATCGTGTCATTAATTCATTCGTTCATTCCCTGCTGGAATGAAGGAGCCTATTTTTTCTTTGTGTGCGTGTGTGTGCAGGGTTCTTCCATTGACTTCAAGGGAAGAATCTTTATATTGATTGTGTGTGTGTTGATCATCAACACATACACACTGGCAGGTTGTAGATAAGGTTTTTTGTATTGGCTGTATCTACATTGTATGGATAAAAGATGTTGCTTCTCGTCTTTTTTTTCTTTCTTTTTTTTTTTTGTATCGTATTTATTGCTGTTTGGATAGCCAATTTCTAAGAATCCGATGTCGTCAGCAGCGTGATACAATATATATTCGGAAATGGTGAAAGAGGTTGCTGATTTTTTAACCTTTTTATCATTTACGTCTTCTTTAGGGTTGACGTATTTTTTATTGACATCCCTTTGTCGGTTGTCTTTTAATTTTTTGTTTTCTCAGTTGGATAGCAGGTGCCTGAACTCGGCCATTTTTACGGTCGGGCTCAATGATGGTATAGGCATGTGTTTTTTTGTGAACGCATGTTTGTATTTCTATTGAATTATCTTATTAAGAATTCAATAGTTTGAAATACTGGGGGCGGCTAAAAATTTTCTCCGAGATAATTTTTAGCCATTTTGTGAAAGTTGACGGCAAATCTTTTTGTCGTGAACAATATATTTATGTTTTTAGGCTGATGGAATTTTTATTACATCGGTTTATAAAGGGCATCTCTAATGCCTATAGAATTATCGAATAATGTATTGATTCGAGAATTTTTTATTTATGGGTATTTAGAGACGTATTATTTTGCCAGTGGATTTTTTCGTAAAATCTACTGGTATAAATATTTCTATTGCCTATTAGGTTTTCGAAGCAATTTCTGCCTTGAAAAGCATATGTATAGGTACGATGTATATTAGGTATGTAGAAATATATAATTTAACAATAATATTCCATTGCTAAATTTTCGTAGGGTAATTAATAAGTACGAAACTTTATTAAGTTTGTTCTTTTTATTATTTGGAATGGATCCTAATCATTTCTAGGATCACTTTACCGCTTCTAGTCGTGAGCTATTAGTTCAGCTTTTCGGCTAAAGGTGCGTTTTTTCGTATTATTTTATTTAATTGCTTCGAAGCTAATTTATAGTTTCAAAAAAAGTACCGCAAAATTAATTCCTATGATAGGTATCAATTCTGTTTGCGAATGGAAGCGTAGTAGGCAAAGTTGAGAACAGATTCTATTCAAGGATCTGTTTCCATTTTGCACCAGGAAAAATTAAAAGTCATTAGAGTTTTAATTTTAGAGTTTCTAATTAGGATTAGATTCTGTAAGAAAGGATCTGATTCGTGTATAAAAACTCCCGATGCTCTTGCTACCATGTAGTGGCAGAGGCACTACTGGTTTTGGTACTTATATAATAGATTGGTTTTACGTCCAAGGGACTATAAAAATATCGTCGTCACACTCCTTTCACGCACCTCTGTTCACTCCTGTCGCGTGACGAATGTTGGCAACCTCCTCAGCCCAGTAACTCGTCTACCTACATTTCTTCAGTAGACGAGTTCCCAGCTCGCCCGCCAGGCGCGCATGAGATCGTAGGCGGATCCCATGATAAGTATAACTTCAATATCTTCTTTCGTCTTTAATTTGTCTAAATTCGATCAGTATTGGGCGAGAAAATAATCTTCTTAGTTACAACATTTAGAGAGATTTTTCGTACCGAAAGTGCAGATGAAATTTACCCGGAATGTAATGAATGGTTCAGAAGGACAGTGGTCCAGAATTACTCAAACGTTTTGCAACCTTAAAATATTAATGAATAGAATTCCATGAAAAAGACCGCATTCGATAACTCAGTTCAAGGACATCGTTTATTTTTCATTTCCACGACGATTTTCTCCTTATTTAATTCCAATATTGCCATTCAGTTTCAAGCAAATTCAGTTATGGTACCCCGATTTTATTCGTTAAACACCGAACAGAAAAGATCAAAGAGATAGAGGGAGCAATTTAAAGCAACTTTTTTCGTTTTATTTTGATTACAGTTACTTTTATCAAAAACATACATCGAAGAAGTAAACATAATAATCGATCACAAAAATATAAGTTTTTCATAAATATTTTCATTGTTTGGAAATTCAAAAGGCGGGTTATTGGGTTTTAAGCACTAATCAGTTTTTTTGTCCATTTCTAAACATTTATAATCGTTTTTATCTTCTCATGGAGTAAAAAGCCATAACTTCTAAACTTAAACGCAACGGGGTCTTAAGATGGGAGTAGGCCTATAGAAAGTAGCTAGACAAGCATATAACTTACAGAGTGAAAGGTTGGTCCTATGGTGTGGTCATTCTTTTTAAAATACCACCTGCAGGGAGAACGTGATAAATGCCTACGACGAAATGTTTCGAATAGGCTCAGTTTATAGTGAAAACTGACATTTTATGAAAGAATATGATTGTGAGAAGAAATAGTTTGATTTCGTCGAATTAGTAAATTTTGCATGGCCGATTTTTGGAAAAAATAAAAAAATTGAAATTGTGGGCACAAAAGAGACCAATGATTCTTGTTTAAAAAACTCCAGAGTCAAAACTTTTTAAACATGGTCAATAAATACGTAAGACCTCGAGGTGTTCATATTTATACTTTTCAAAAGGGTTGGGTTTGCATGGTATTGTAGGATTGTTAGATATTTTGTACGCGATTAGCATGGATAACTTATACTTACATAACTAGGCTTTGCACTAATTTCACTGTGTATTCAACACAAACGAAATTGAAACTTACCTACAAAAGAAAAATGCAATATTAGGACATAAAGAATTTATATAAGTAGATTATATAGGTCTAAGTATGTGTATAATTCAAAATCTTGCATAATTCAGTACTGGAAAAAAAATGCACACAAATATTTGACATGTGGGGGTCATTTGTATTCGGGGATCTTATCATTTAAAGGTATTATTGCGTAGTTATAAAAGGATCATTTGTGGAATGGTATTTTGACATAGGCGTTATTATATTGATAATTTATTAAAAAATTATAAATGAATAAAATAAATAGTTTATTTCTAAATATAAATTATGCAGTTCACAGCTTATTCCTCTTTTGTCAGTGTTATGAAAATTTACAGATTTCGCATCAAATGCAAGGATCGTGATAATTGAAAATGAATAATTTTTGAATAGACTTCTTTATTTATACATAATATATACATAGTATAAGAGAGGCCCGGATATTTCAAACATAAGGTACTGTCTTAAAACGCAGAGGAAGGGTGTCAAAAAGCTCCACAAATTTTTCTTCGCCAAGTAATGCCATATTTAAGGCGCAGAGATCCATTTCAATACTTTGTACGGCGGAAGTATTATTCTGTGGGCAGGGGCTATTAGCTACAATGCCAGTCAGTTTTGAGCCACGAAATTTGAAGATGAGGTCGTATTATTAATATTCGACCATACTTACCTATACCAGCATATACGTACATCGATATGTTGATATAATATATCGATATACATGCAGCAATATCATCTCTTTCATTAATAGGTGATAAAAATTTGTCAGTTGCAAAATTCAAAAACGTCTTTCAGTAAAACCTTTTTCAATGATAAAAATACTTTCAACTGTATAAAAAAATAAAAATAAAAGGAGACAAGCATCTAGCTAGAGAAGTTCAAAAATTTTATTACCTTACTCACCATCATATTAGTCTGCAAGTGAGCTGACATCCATTCACACGAACAAGCTAGTTTAACACAGTACTCAAGTAGTTATCTACTACAGTTTGAAAACAAGACAAGTGTGAAAGAACCTAAAGTACCATTAATCATAGCTTGCACTACTCAATTTAAACGGTAAACAATGGTGAAAATTACGATTTTTTTTTTCAAATTTAATTCGACTGTATTTTGAACTCGCAGTTTATTCCTAAACCCTTCAATGTACAGTCATTGAGAAACTAGTTTTTACGGTAATAAACGGTTATGAACCACCCACTTAGGTATTTGAAATTTTTAAAGTTTATTTATCACATGAATTTTTTTTTTTTTAGACGCACTGAGTACCGTTAACAGGATCTTACATATACGGTGCTGTTTGCATTGGCAAACAAAAATATTTTCTCCTTTTTGTTACTTTCGTGGAACTCTCGCACAACCTCGACCTAATATTTTTTTCAACATTTTTCTCTACTTATTATCCGTTTGGAATTTTCCACGAATTATTTTCGTTCACACCGAAATGCACGACGAAGGGGTTTTAACCGGAGCTGGGGGTACGATTATGTACTCATGGTACACTACCTCAAGTACCAATGAATATGCATCAAGTCGAGCACCACCACCATATCGAAGTGTTCTTTTCACCAATTTCCAAAAATAAAATTTTACCGTTACACGTGTCTAAGAGAGAGAACAACAATTACGCGTATTACCGCTACGATGATACATCAAACAAATTATAGAAAATATTTTCTTCTTTTCAACAAAACAGTTTTCTTATCGCTTATAGGGCGAGAAAATTCCACATTTCATTTAAGTACCAAGAAAATAAAACGTGTAACTGGAAAATAGTTTTTTTTTTTTTTTTTTTGACTGAAGAAATCGTCTTTTAAAGAGGGGTATCTCATAAAAAAGTTGTAACAAAAAAATTGTTACAGCCAAAATTATGACGTCATTAGCCCCTCTCCAGCCACAGTTTCTAAGTTTAAAATTATGATATCATCATCCCTCCCAGCAGCTAAAATTCCAATGCTATAATTTTCTCAGTCCAAAATTATGACGTCATCAACCCTTTCAGCTGCTAAAATTTCCAAGTCCAAAATGATGAACAGTATATTGTATTTTTTTTGACGAGCCCCGAAATATCCTCAGACTGCCCTCTAAATAGATACATACATAAATAAATAAATAAATAAATAAATAAATAAATAGAGTTAACCACCCAAATAAAATGAATATAAATAAATAGATAGGTACCTACCTAAATAAAATGAATATAAACAAATGGATTTACTCCATATTGATTTGAATATGTTACAATGTGGGGTATTGGGCATTATCACAGGGGTAGCTGAAGGAGCTGATGAGGTTATAATTTTGGACTTGGAAATTTGTTGATTTTAAGGGCGTCCTATTGAGGTGTTAGGTACCTATTTATTGCATATTAATATGGTAGTAAAGTACGAAGAGCCGAATCCAGGAAGTCATTTTACAACCAATTTTTGGGATTTTTTCGCGATTGCTGACTAACAGCAATCGTACAAAATGAATATCGAAACTGAAAACTTACTGGCATGGAAGAATAAGTTCTATCTCCTCTTTACTATTCACAACTGTAGCTTTTTACGACACAAACTAAACAAAAGCAACTCTCAGCACACTCTTTGTTTCTTCTAATTAAATTTTAGTTGAATTAAAATATGAGAGCACTATATCAGGCCTGGTTTTAGGATTTATTCTCAGGAGGGAGAGGGATAGAATAACACTTTATAATATTCATGAATAAAATTTTTCTACTAAGGGTTAACGCTTTTTTATATAATTATATCATAGACGTAAAATTTGAAAAACCGAATAATTGCGTTTTAAATTGACCTTTTTTTTTACACTAGGGGGAATTATACCCCAAATCTCCTCCTTAATAGCGGCCTCACACTATATCAAAACTATCAAAAGCCACATGTAGGTTTTGTTGGCTCGGGGAATCGAACCTGGGACCTACATATTTGCCAGCTAAAAGTGGTGAACTTAACCACACGGCCATCTCACCACCAACTATAACTGGCGAATGTATTTTATATTAGACAAGGTATAGCAGTTCCCACACACTCCCCCCCTAGAGAGACTCAAAACAAGTTGAACAACATTAGATGCTGTGGGAGGTTGGGCGGAATCAGAAACGCCTCTTATACCTATATGCACAGGCTTATACTACCTATACGGGTTCTATTTCCACTATATAGGGCGCCATCTATCGGCAACTCAAGTTAGGAAGGAGAGTTGTGAGTTCCACCATGCACCACTAGGGTACATGCGTGTCCAGCACACGTCAAGGGTCACCAGATGTAGGTTTTGTCGGCTCGGGGAATCAAACCTGGGACCTACATATACGCCAGCTAAAAGTGGTGAACTTAACCACACGGCCATTTCACCACCAACTATAACTGGCGAATGTATTTTATATTAGACAAGGTGTGGCAGTTCCCACACCACATATACCTAACTTATTAATATTCTACTATGGAAAATATTGAGAGATAAAACAATAAAGGAGTGAAGCTACGTGAACATTACTCCCCCCGGCTGAGGGAGTCTTCTTCCTCAGACAATATCAATTTTGACAAGTCGAACAACAGATCGATTGTAGGTTCCCGATGATGTTTGGACAGCAACATTATGAACCAAACCTGCAGCATCAGGGAACACCGATATTACTCTTCCCATTGGCCAATTTAACACTGTTACATTATCTTCCTTGATAAGGACAATGTCGTTGATTTTGATGTTAGGCACTCGATTGTGCCATTTATTTCGGCACTGGAGCATATTCAAGTATGTTTTGCGCCATTCATGCCAAAATGACCGAATTACAGCTTGAGATGTAGCAAAACGAGTTTCTAAATTGATATTAGAATCAGCTTGATCGATTGGAGTTGCAAGTAGATGAGTGCCAACCAAAAAATGTCCAGGAGTGAGCACACCAAATGTTTCATCACATTCGCTGCGATAACATAGTGGACGCAAATTCAAGATACTTTCTACTTGACAAAGTATAGTATGAAGTTCTTCGTAGGTGAGAGTTTTGGTACGAGTAGCCTTGACAAGTAGTGATTTGCCAGATTTTATGGCGGATTCCCATAATCCACCTTGATGAGGCGTACGAGGTGTGATGAAATGCCAATCGATACCTTCATCTGCAGCAAACTGGGTTAGTTTTGATCGTTCACGAAATAATTGATTACCGGCACCAACGAAGTTTTTTCCATTGTTGCTGTAGACATGTTTTGGTAACCCACGTCAAGCAACAAGTCGAAGTAGAGCTTCGAGAAATTTTTCTGATGACAAGTCGGACACAATTTCAATATGGACTGCACGAGTGCTGAAACAGATGAAAAATGCAGCGTACGATTTGTTGTGTTTGAGTGATTGATGGCCTAAACAGCCAACAGTGAATGGACTGTAGAAATCAATTCCAATATTGGCGAATGGTCATGAAGGAGTAATACGATGTGTAGGTAGTTGACCCATAATCTGATAACCACTATGAGCACGAAGACGAATACAAAAAATACAATTACGAATTACTTTTTTGATAGTATTATTGATACCGCCGACAAACCAATATTTATTTTCTAAATAAGAGTAAATTAAAGCTCTCGAGCAATGAAAATACTTTTCATGCAAATGTGTAACAAATAATCGAACAAAGTTACATTTAGAGTTTAGAATAATGGGATATTTTTTATCAAAAGGTAGTTGAGAATTTTTAAGTCAACCTCCAACTCTCATTATTTTTTCGTTATCCAAAAATGGGTCTAAAAATTTTAAACTACTTTTTTTACTTACGTTAGTTTTACTTGACAAGTAGTTTAACTCTTTAGAATAATAGTTACATTGGGATAAACGAATGATGTAATTTAAAGCATGATTACGTTCAGTGGAGTTTAATTCAGTTGTTTTGTAGTTAATATTTGATTTTCGAGAGTTGTTGAAAAAGCAAAGGATGTAAGCAATTACGTTAATGAGTTTGTTGTATGAAGAATAATTAGAAAAAATTGAGACATCTACTGTAGATATAAGTGAATAAGTTTTTGTGGTACAAATCTCTGGAAGGTTTTCTTTAATTTGAAAGTTTATGTTAATGAAATCTTCAAAATTTGACTTTAACCACTTAGGACCATTTAACCATAATGAGTTATCTAAAAATTTCATGACATCCATACCCCGGGTTGCAAGATCAGCAGGGTTGGATTTAGTTTCTACATAATTCCATTTATTTACAGATACAATTTATAAAATTTTATCAACATGATTAGAGACATATGTTTTAAGTTGTTCGATGGGATGTCTTAACCAACTAAGTACAATACTAGAATCTGAGAAAGCAAAAATATTGTTAGTTTCAATTTCAAGGTTACGAGAAACACGATCAATCAGTTGGGATAACAATAAAGCAGCTTGTAATTCTAGTCTAGGTATTGTTAAAGCTTTAAGAGGAGCAATTTTAGTTTTAGCACAAATAAAATTAACAGAATGCTGTGAAAATTCATCGATACAATGCAAATATACGATAGAGCAGTAGGCTTTGGGAGAGGCATCACAAAAACCAACGATCTGCCTAGATTTGATGTTATTTAAGTTAGTGTTTCAATAATAACAATTCACTTCGATATTCGGTAAATTTGGTTTGTAGATGATCGCTGACGGAGTCATCCCATTTCAAGCTTTCTCGCCACAAATCTTGTAAAATTATTTTTGCACGTACAGTTATGGGTGACAAAATACCAAGTACATCGAATATACGAGACACATCTGACAAAATAATACGTTTTATAATGGTTTTAGGCAAAGGATTAATATTTAATGTAATACGAAATACATCGAGTTTAGGGTACCAAATTAGTCCTAAAATATTAACGAATTTATCATCTTCAAAAGAACGGGATTCTATGTTTTCGATAATCGAGTTATTTAGACAGTTCAAAAACTCAACCGAGTTACTTTGGTACTTACGCAACGGAAAACCAAATTTTATTAATGTTGAGTGTAGAGTTCTTTGAAGTTCTGAAGCAGTTTCTACCGAGTTGGCACCAGTTATGAGGTCATCCATGTAGAAGTCGTTTCGAATGGCAATGGCGGCATGAGGGTTTGAAATTTCCACGGATCGAGCAACAATTTCAAGACACTTTGTAGCTAGGTACGAAGCAGGTGCAGTTCCATAAGTTACGGTACCAAGTTCAAAAGTCGATATGGGTTTGGTTGAATCTTGTCGCCACAAGATACATTGAAATTTACGATCATCTGGGTGTGCCACAACTTGCCGGTACATTTTCTCGATGTCAGTGCAGAATGCAATTTTATGTACACGAAATTTAACAATCGTGTCGAAGAGTTCGGGCTGCAATGTTGGACCAACCATTAAATGATCATTGAGCGAAGTCCCAGACTGATCATTCGACAAAGCATTAAATACTACTCGATATTTGGTAGTAGTACTAGTCAATTTTTGTACGATTTGGTGTGGAATGTAGTATTTTGGAATATGGATTTCAGCTGCAGCGAGTCGTCTCATATGGCCCAGTTGTTCATACTCAGTCATAAAACTGACGTATTCTCGACGAATATCAGGTGATGAAAAACGTTCTGATTTTTTCAGGATATCAATGGCTTTAGGGAACGAACCTCGTAGGCAATCGATGCTTGGCTTTATGGGGAGACAAACGACAAATCGACTGGTGTCATCACAAGTGTAGGTTTTTTCAAAATGGTTTTCGATCATTTGATGTTCAGTGATAACATCTTGGTTGGATGATTTGGCTACGTTAGTAGCCTCTTCAATTTCCCAAAACCTTTTGAGTTGAGCATCAACATCAATTTTAGTCAAACCACAATATGATTTTGAGGTTAGAAGCGAAGATTTTTCATTGTCACATCCTGAAACGACGAAACCAAACTTTGTTTCTCAAAGGGCCAAATTTTCAATGAAGTAGCGTTTTTCTTCTACTAGGAATTCATAGTATTCGGCTCCAATCACAATGGCAACATTTGAGTGGGGGAGTTTGCATTCGGCAAGGGGAAGGTTAGCAAACTTGTTTTTCAATTTCAGCATCATAGTAGTGTTGACCTTGTGTGGAATTTTGGGAATAACTTCCGCACAAATTTCAAATTTGAATTTAGAGTGTCAAGAGCGAAGAGTTATTTTAGCCATCAAATCCAATACTTGACTGGCACCATCAATTATACCTCCCAGGGAAGTGAGTTCATCCAATTTGAATGTTGGAATGTTGTTGGCCTGTACAAACAGTTGTGATACGAGGTTGGGTTTGGAGCAGTTATCAAGAAGCAGATGAGCGAGAACATTTTTTTGACCAATCGTAACAACAGCTACTGCAGTTGGAAGGAGGACAGGTTTTTTTGAACCAGTGACTGATATCGAAGTTTTAGGCACACCTGAGGTAGAGTTAGTCGAAGGTGTTTGCAAAGTTGGTTGCAGCATTGTAGTCAGGGATTCAGTTTTAGTTGGCTGCTTTGTTACGATAGAAGCAGACCTTTCACGATGTAGTAGTTGGCTGTGGTTGCCATTACATTTACCACAGTTTGAACGAGTGCACTCAGATACACCATGAAATGGGTTGAAGCATTTGATGCACAGTTTGTTCTTTTTGACAATTTCAAAACGATCCATAACAGATTTTGCCAAAAACGCTTTACACTGATTAAGATAGTGTGACTGAGAGCAAACAACACAGACGATTTTACTGATAACAAACAATTTTTTGTCAACTCAAAATTTAGGTTTTTTAGATGAGGATCTTCTTACTGTTGCTCCAAATGAGCTATCAGCTTGGTTTTCTTCAACTGAGAACGAACAAACTTGGAGAAATTTGTTTAGGTCGTCAAAGGTTGGAAAGGAATCACACATTGGAATCGAATTTTCCCAGTCTCGAAGTGTTACTGGATCTAGGCACGAACTGACAACAAAGGTGATGTAACGAGAAAATGTCTCGTTAATCTTTTCACCTGCGATTTTTAACCCACGAATAAGTGAATGAGTTACATCCAGCAGCTTACGAATTTCGACTTCAGATTTAATTGGCTGTAGGTTTTTGAGGTCACAAAAATAGCAACGAACGATAGCTCTTTTGTTTTCATAGCGAGATAAAAAATGGGACCAAGCTTCTGGGTATGATGAATCCTTCAGCTCAAAATCTCTGACGATGTAGGATGCAGAACCAACGAGTGACTGCTTAAGGTAGTATAACTTTTGGACATTGGTGAGCTCAGAGTTTGAATGTACCAGGTTATCGAACAGGTTTTTGAAGTTGTAGAAATTTTTCAATTCCCCATCAAACGTAGGTACATCGATTTTTTTAAGTTTTGGTTGACAAGAAGAGGGTGACAAAAACGAACGATTTAGATCAGATGCCTGAGGTATTAACGATTCATGAGACCTTTCACTACTCAAGAGATGGTGAAATGTTTTAATTTTACCTTTGATAGTGGCACAACACTTACGATGTTCATCGGTCTCTTGGAGTAAAATTACGATCATCTTTTCTTGGTCAGCAACAGTTTCATCCAGGAGGTCGATCATGTTGTTGGTAACATCTTCAAATTTATCTTTGAGAGGAAGGTAGTCTGTCTCCAGTTCAGCCTCTAGTTCCAAAAGAGTTTCGATGTCCATTGGGTTTTTTTTGATCAATTTGATAAGTTGGTCACAAACACGAACAATATTTAAACGAATTACACGTCTCTGTTTCTTATAGGCTTCCATGTTTACGAGTTAGCGAATTTACGAATTTAGAATACCGATAAGAACAAGACTTGCGAAAAACGAAACATTAATTAAAAAAAAATAATAATAATAATTGCCTGGATAATAGCATCCGGCTCAAGGGACCAAAAATATTAGTGTGGAATAACTCATTAATTGAGTTATAAAAAAAAAGGAACAGAATTCGAATAAGAGTTTAGACTTAACAATATTTATTGTAGAAGAGTACACGTAAGACTAACGAAAAAAATATGGCAATATATCGAGAGTACAGCTAATACTAACGGAGCAAGTAAAAACGTAGCAAAACCGAGAGATAAAGATAGATAAGTTAGGTGGCATATAGGTATCGGCGATATATCGATAAAAAGAGAATAACGATAAACTTGGAAATGTCATAATCTAAAGTTCGTTTTATCTATGTGGCGCGTTTTAAAGTGGACGATATAATTTCTAGTGGTGGCGCCGCAGACAGAGTATACACAAGTTTAATTCCAGCTCTGTTTTCAAAATATAAAAGAAACGTTATGAAAACTATCAAAACTGCTTGGTGTTTTGTTTAGAACGTTTCAAAGTGAAAATATATACATGTATGTATATTTGTTTAAGGAATCAAATTAAGGAGTATATTAAAGCAAATAAATCAGGACCACGAACAGACGATTAGAATGATGAAACATTAAAGAAAACCAACGGCACAGTGAAAGGGGATCAAACCCAATCAGAGCCAAAAAAAAACTCGTAACGACCAATTCTACGGTAATGTTGGCTAACAAACGAGCATTCGAAAATTCAATGACTATAACCTCTTCCTGTTTTTGAAGTCGGTTAAAAACACCAGAATCTCAATTTTGCCCAAGTGTCTCGCACCAGCTTTGCCAAAATATCATTATGTTTCTAACAGTTATGAGTCATAGGGCGTTGTAAACTTGGAATATGGGAAGTTGTTCGTGGTATAATAGATTAAGGCATGGGTTAGGGGCTGTATGCACTATGTTCAAACCCCTGCACCTACTGCATTTTTAATCTGCACCTACGGCATTTTTAATGCCGCATCCGCCACATTAAAGTTGACTTTAAACGACTTTGAACGGCTCAATGACTCAAACTATAGCTGAATAGTACTCAAATCAGCTGGCTAGTAGCTTGAAAACTAGCCGAGCGTGAACAAAACCTAATTCGCACGAATAAAGTTTATAACGATTTATCGATTCGTCCATTTAGTCGAACTTACAAAAGGGAAAAAAAGACTGAGTGACCTTACTCTGATATCTGTAATAATACATAGACGATGATGATTGTTATAAATAATTGGATTTGTACGAAGTAGAGTTTGATGATTTCAAATTAGAGTAAAAGTAAGTGTCCCAGAAAAAGAGAAAATTGTGAAATAGTGTGAAAATTGATACAATTAATAAATGACAAATTTTAAAGACTTGAATGATATTACATCATTTTGGGAGTTTCTTTATTTTCGACAGTAAATCACCTTAGAAGTAGAAAAATTAAACTATTAGATGTGATAGTAATTAATCATTAAGAAAAAAAAACATTAATTATTCATATCTCGATTAAATTTTTCTTAATCTAATAATTTTTAATAGACTAGATAGGTATACATAACGCAGAATCATGAAAAACAGCGGACTCATTTTAATTAGTTCACGGAAAACTTATTCTGTTTAATGAAGCATTTAGTATTACATTCAGTTACTGAGAAAATGAATGAAAATTAACTTGGCACGCTCAACTCGAGAATTCTATAATCACATTTAATGCGATTCACACATCAATGAATCGAGAAAATTGCTAGAACTCGTTTATTACACGCCCTACCAGCGATACCGTCTATTTTACGAACTAAAAATTCAAGGCAGTACAAACTTTTCAACCCAATAAGTATTTCTTAAAAAAAAAAAAAAAAAATCAATTTTAAAAATAGGTACCATTCATACGCACTGAAAGGATTTCACGCGCAGGAAATGAAGACATGAAAAAATCTTCATTTTTTTTCCACCGATTGCGAATTTTTAAAATTAAAAATTGAGTTACTTTATTACTCATTTAATTTTTTCCATAAATTTTTTCGAAGCATTTTGTTGCTATGTATAAGGAAATTCATTCATTCATAATTAGAAAATTGTGTAGTTTGTATGTTACACACTATTCTAACTCGTAAATAGTAAAGATTTTAGTTGCTTGAACAGGTTTCCTCTGATCAATTTATTAGAGTTCACTTAACGTTCCTGACGTTTCGTTAAGAGTTTTTGATTTTTCCTGATAACATCTGGTCACGTTGTCCACAAAAGTAAAAACACATACTTATATTTGCAAAATATACAATGACGCACTTGCTTAAACGTCGGAGGGCTTTTTTTTTCTTTTTTTTCCTTTTAAAAAATTATATAATATCATAAAACTAATAATAATAAAAAAAGTTTTCTTTACTTTCCCTCTTCTCTACAACCCTAATATTCCGGGTCCAATGACCTTGTCAGTTCGAAAAGATTTTTCAAGGAAGCTTTGAATTTTCACTCAAATTAAAACATGTAATATATCTTCTCTGTTTTGAGAATAAATTCGAAAAATTAAAAATACTGAATTTGTAACAACATGTACTAAGCCACTTGTATACACAAAGGGTGATTTCAGTACCCTATGAGCTTTTATCATGTCACGACTTTTTAATTAGTAAAGTACTCTCCTGCGTAATGTGTGAAATATAATTATTTGAAATAAAAGTGAATAATATGCGTACTTACACCTAAATATTTTTCGGTAGGCAGATTTTTAACAAGAATGAAATAGAAATTAATGAAAAATATTTATTACAGCGATGATGAGATGAAGATAATATGTAGAATGACTATCAACAAGGGGATAGTTTTCCAAACAGTTTCCGAAAACATTCAATCGTGCCAAAATAGTTGAAGAGAAAACATAGGTGACCTTAAACTCGAAACCGATCATCACTGAATTATCCATTCAACGAACCATTTGTACCACGACTAATAACATCCAATAGCTGCCACATAGGTTGCAGATTAAAAAGTACATATATATTTATTGTATATTCGCATAATATAGCATTTAAATGAATATTTTCAGTTTCCAACCGATATTTTGCTATCTCATTCGTTAACCATAGGCGGAGTAACGTTCAAAAGTTTGGAGGTCGAGTCCAGAATATTATTATCTAATTTAATGTTGGTTTTGAATAAGATTATAAGATTAAGGTAATGTTTTTTCTTTTTTCCATTTGGGTGGGGAGAACTAATTTCATTTTTGAGAGAATTAGCTGCCCTATTCCCTAAAAAAAAGTTCACCTATCTATATGTTGTAACCATAAAAATTTTCTTGTTTTCGGCATTCAAAGTGTGCAGAAATTATGAAGTGTTCTAGTAGAGAACTATTTCCAAAATACTGCAAACTATTGGTATATAGTTGCAGGGGAGATTTGGGGGTTCGAAGTTCAAACCAACCCTTCTTAATCCAAAAAAAGTATTTCTCCGCAAAAACCACCCTACGAATTGATAAATTACGTTAACAATAATAATTGAGTTTTTTTGATTCTGTTGCTTCTTTTAAAAACCCCGTCCAGAATCTACAGCTGACAACACCATGGCACCGCATACACATACACAATAATTATACCGACACACTTTTCAAATAATAGAGCTGAATATTTTTAGGATTTCAAAAGATTATGGCTATGGGTATTTGACCTAAACTTACTGAGCATATTTTAGACAAACTAACAGAAGCGGATCCAGAGAGGAGGAAATGGTGAAATATCCCCCCACACGCTCAAAAAAAAAAAAAGACAAAAGGATAAAACTTCAAGGAAAAAAATGAAAGTACGATCACAGAATGTAGATAAAATCCGTCAAAAACTTGTTAAAAAGCAAAAAAAAAAAGGCTCAACTCCACAAATTTTTTTATAATTTCCACTTTCTTTAAATGATGATCTGGATCCGCCACTGCAAACTGAAATTGAGGAGCTGAGTTCCAAACTGTCCTTAACCCCAAAAATAAAATTCAGTTTTTGGTGCAGTCCGGTAGAGGTAGGGGACTATAAAATACAGGCATACCAAACCGGCCATTTTATCTCAAAAACTGATCCGAGTCATGTAATTTAGCCCAAACACCCATATCTTCTTCATTAGAGTAAGTAATCTCCATAAATATTCAAAATGAGAGATAGAACTGCGATTTATTGCAGAAATATTTATGAAAATGAATACCTATGTTTACTTTTATTCAAATGAAAAATTTCAAGTTTACATCTAAAAATGGTATAAAAATGGAAAAATTTTGCATTTTTTTACTAAACTGGTAGTTTATTATTCTTTAAACTAACCCTTTTTTAATCAGAAATTATACTCTGGAAACAAGGTAGATCCATAAACCTTAAAAACAAAAAAGAAACAAAATGGCATGTTTGATATGCCCATATTTTATTGTTGCCTTAGTAGTGGAAATCAAACTCTACATGTCGGAGTTTACAACATAATTTTATCATAATTATATCTCAAGTTATTAGGCCACTTTTTGTTTTGTTGATATTAAAAGAAAAAATGTGTGTGGAGAGGGGAGGCAGATTGATTATATTTATTATATATTTTAAAGTCAACTATAGACATTTTCTAACATGTAATTTGCCAAAAAGTAAAATTTGACCACTTTACCAGAGTAACATACCCTGCCAAACTGGCCTCTGTCGATGACTTCTTCCACTTTGAGCTCCACATGCTCGGAGTCTGTGTGTTGTAATTTCACGTAAACTTGGTCAGTATTTCCTCAATAGTTCCTCTTACTGTAAACGAGAAAATTTCAGTTTTATCTAAAATGGTTCAAGAGTGAAAATGCTTTTTTGGATTTTCCATAAATTTGAAAATTTGACTAAGGGCAGTTTGGAATTCAGTTCTTAAATTGCTATATTATTCTTCTAACCGTAATCAAATTCCAGGCAGTATTCGAATAGAAGAATAAAATTCATCACAAACCAAATAAAAAATTAACTACCTATATTTAAAGTTTGAAAAATTTTCATCACATTTTGTGTAGTACCACTACCATGTCATCCTTCATTATTTCACTTTCGCAGAAAGACTGCCGATTCGTCATTATTAAACATATGTGTTATTGTGAACAACGGAGTCGTACACGATTCAATAACGATAATGTACGACAATATCGTTATCTCACTGACGTCACAGACTACATCAATGATGTCAGTAGAACAGACCTATCAGAAACATTACCAATTCACACACACATAGACAAGAGAAGAAGTTCGTTAGAAGGAATTACAAACAACGTCATTCGGCTAATGGCGACAAACGTGTGAACAACCACGTTACGTTTATTTATGATCTCACTACATGATAGCAGAGCAAGAAACGGTCCTCGCAGTATATTTTAAGTTTTATTTTGTGATTCATTATTCGTGGTATTATTTATTTGTGCAAACAGTGAATTATTTATTTAATACAAACACGTGTCTCTACGAAACAGAAAATGTATGTTCACAACAAACACCAAAGAACAAAACAGACATAAGTAAAGACAAATACATAATTTATTGAATTCCTTACACATTAAACATAATTAACGTACTTTTATATAGACAAGTGAGATCGGAAAATAAAATTAGTACGAACACCATTTCAATATCCACGTGCACAGCATTATTACAATCAGATATATAACTTAACAATTGTTTCACAGATCTCGAAATGGGAAAGAAAAAACTTAAGACAGCGGAAGGAACAAACATGCAAGCAGAAAACGTAGAACCAAAAAATTCACACCCGTCTCCATTACTCTTACCAGAGCAGCTATGCCAACATCCATCACCGCTAACAAGACATATTACAGACCAACAAACCAATCCCAACATTCCAAACATAACGAGCACAAATAAAGAAACAAAAACTCTTAACTTACCAAAAATAATTACGATTACTTTACCAACAACTACACACAATCACAAACCCTAACATCTAACCCACATACTCCACAATTATGGCAACAGACAATTTACAAGCTTCAAGGTACAGACCAACAACAGCAGCTTTACTAACATCTACCAACAAACAAACAATAACACAAGGAATATTACCTATTCCAAACATCATACCATCACAACAGCCAAGACAAACACTTTATGCAACCAACACGCTAATCACACAACAAACATACAAAAGCCCACAACAAACATACATCGAAATCTTAATGGCACGAGCAGAGACAAAAATTTAACAGGCCAAAAATTATAACGTTGCCTTATACCAACCATCAGACGTAAAAATATTTCTAAGCATCTTACAATTTCAACTAACGGACTTAGATAACTTACCAACAGATGCAGACACACAATTTTACCAGAAAATTTACGACATAAAGGAAGAACTTATTATTTACCTAACAAAAATAAATAACAAATTTGAACAATTACAAATAGCTCGACAAATACAACAGACCGCTCAACAATACATATAATCCAGAAAACCCCAAAAATATATTGCGACACAAACATAACAGACTCTCCAAGCAAATGACAGCGAACAGTCTCTAGACCATCGAGTGAGGAAATGAGTCCCCGCTCCACTGGACATTACAGATCGGGCTCAGAGGAGCGACACAGACCCAACATACCTCCAGGTAATAACTTAGATACATCCATAACAATACTTGAACAAACTCCTAAAAGGAAAAGATCATCGAAATGGACTTACAAAGACGATCAAACACCACAACACACCAACTATAGAAACAAAAAAATCAAAAACAAGGAACACAACAGATGAAACAACACCACTTGATTCAACACTCACGAGAAAAAACACTAACACAGATACGAACACAACAATACAAAGACGTACTATAATAGCAAATACGCACATACAAACTCCAAACAGACAACCTAAAAACAATATTTTGAATCAACCAACCGAAATAACAACAAACCAAATACCAAAGGACAAAAATAAACAAGAACATCAGAATAACTTACAAAATATAACAACACACAAGAACACACTCCATATACCAAAAGTCTGGGAAATACCCACTGGATCAAACACTTCAACTCAATCATGCTTACTTAAAACACCAAAATATAAATTACCGAAATTCAATGGAAAATGTATATCATACCCAGACTTCATAACATCATTTACAAAATACATACACACAAGAGAAGACATCATAATACCTCAAAAATGCAAAATACTAGAAGACGCTATGCCAGACACTATCAAACAAAGATTAACAACTTTAGGGCACAATGAACAAGGATACTTCAGAAGACTACAATACCTACACGATGAATTTGGAGATGAATCGAGATTACGCTCAGAATTATGGCAAACTCTAAACAACATACCCTTAGCGCAAAACACCAAAGAAGGCTTACATAATGCATACGATAAAACATGCATGCTACTAGACACTATACATGACTTTGTACCAGAACTAACTGATGACCTGACCTTTCCAGCATTATTACGTATCTTTCTGAGAAATTCATACTCCAATAGAATAAACATCTCAAAACCAAACTCAAGAGCAGTCTTAGAAGCTGTCTACCAAGAAATTAAAACCAGAGACTTAACAGAAAAACCTGACATAATGAAAGAAACACATAAAACCCAAGAAAACCAACAACAAAACAACACGTATTACAGAGATAAATCAAACAATACGTTTAATAGACGACAATACAATAGACCACAATACAACAAACCTACTAACAATAACAATAACACAACAGAAAATTTAACACAACTTAAAAGTAGTCCTAATTTCCACTCAAATATAGACCAAGGTAAACCTTCGCCAGAACACTACATAGATAATGATATTGATGATTTCTCTGTTCCAGCTTATCACTACAAAACAGACATAGATATCAGCATCCCCAAACAACTCTATCATTTTTCGTCCATACCAACCAAACAGAGATGTATGTTTTGCAAAGGGCCACACTGGAGTTACCTTTGCTGCAACAGCAAATATAATACACTTGAAAGCAGATGATCATACTTCAGACAGTTCAACTTGTGTCCAAAGTGCGGAGTTTTAGCATCAGCAGACCATTGCAATCAAAAACAGAGGCGGTGTAAATGGTTTCACTGCCAACAAATGCACACCATTCGGAACTATGACCAAAAACAACGTACCCAATGACAAAAGCAGAGGCGAACAGATACTTAGAGAGAGTAATAGACCTACAAACTAAATTCCCATTATGTAAACAAGAACAAATAAATACAAACATCAACTTAGAACAAAATAATATTAATATTATAACTTCTTTACAGCCCCTCCAGAACCAAGAAAACAAACATCATCATATTACAGAGACTGAAGAGACACCAGAAGCACAAACCATCAATACAGCAGAACCAACCACCAATACCAAATAAGTTGAAATTATTCACAATACTATCAACAAACAATAAATTCCTTACATTTTCAACAATCATACGTAATCCAAAAACATTACAAACATATACCCAATTAACGCATTTTTCGATTCGGGTAGTACCAAAACATACATACTTGAAAACATAGCTAATCAAACCCTCAAGTTACCTATAATAGGAACACACTCCTTAAAACTAACTGGCATACAAAATCAGATATCTCAAACATTCCACACAAATATTGTTACACTTGAAATAGAACATACTAAACACAAATTTACAAACCTCATAGCTAGAACAGTAGCAAATATATCAAACAAACTAGACACACAAAACATAGACGATATCAAACAAACTTACCCCGAATATAAAAATTTACATTTTGCACAAACTTTAAAAACAACGTCGAAAATACACATACTAATAGGCAATGAATACATGTGGCAATTCATCAAATCAATCACCCATTTATCTCCATCCATCCAAATCATAGAAACAGACTTCGGATTCCACATAATGGGACAAATAACAAATACAAAACAATCAACTCAATTAGAACATACATTCATCTTATCAGAACTAGATATAGAAAACTTATGGAAACTTGAAACAATAGGAATAATCACACCAGACTTATCAGTGGAACAAGAAGAACAAAAGGCAATTGAACTATTTTACAAAAACATAAAATTAATCAACGGTAGATACCAAGTCAGATGACCATGGAAAATATACCCACCACCACTACCAGACAATTATTCTTTAGCTTTTAGCAGACTTAAAAGTCAACTCCCAAGAATGCGTACTTCACCAGAATTTTTCGAAAAATATAATGAATACTTTCAAGAACTATTTAAAAATGACATAATAGAATACGTCAACATTAAACATTCAACAGAACCCATACATTACTTAGCACACCATGGCCTAATAGACCCAACAAAACTCACACATCCAATCAGAATAGTTTTTGACGGATCAGCCAAAACTAAAAAATCAAACCACTCAATGAATGATTGCATACACAAAGGTCTAAAACTTCTTGCTGACTTAGTAAAATTATTTATAACATTTCGACTCAATCCAATAGGAATAAGTGCAGACAGAAAAGCATTTTTGCAACTGGAACTTAACCCATCAGATTGTGATGTCACCAGATTCTTATAGCTAAAAGACCCAAACAAACCACTAACAAACAACAACCTCATTATTATCAGATTCAAAAGAGTACCTTTTGGCGTTATAGCATCACCATTCTTATTAGCAGCAACCTTACTTTATCACTTCCAAACTACCAACCCTCAATTCTACAACATACTAACAAATCACTTCTATGTAGACAATTTAATCACATCAGTCTCAACACACGAACAAGCAGTCAAATTATATAACGCATTAAATAAAACTTTTAACGACATCTCCATGGAACTAGCACAATGGGCAACAAACGACACAAAATTACGAACATACTTTACAGATAACAATGCAATTCAAAAACCACCCGTTAAAATACTAGGAATCCAATGGGATTACACAAAAGACATACTTTATCTACAACCAAAAATAAAAATACCAGATTAACATACTAAAAGAACTTTTGTCAGCAACTTCTCAGCAATCTTTGACCCATTAGGATGGTTCGCACCATTATTGGTTCCCGCAAGAGTTTTTGTACGAACCTTATGGAATCACAAACAAGACTGGGACACACCATTACCAAACTCTCTAATCCCTATTGCAGAAAACATTATATCAGACATAAGTAAATGTAACGACATATGTTTCCAAAGGAAATTTTTTCAAAAACCCTTTCTACCAGAACAAGCCGAAATTCACATATTTGTAGACGCTTCTGCCATAGCATATTCTGCAGTAGCATACTTACGATACAAAACAGACAACATACACACACTAAGATTCCTAATAGGCAAATGCAGATTAACACCAGCAAAAACACACACAATACCAAAATTAGAACTAATAGCTGCATTACTAGGAGCACGACTCAAAGTTTCTTAGAGAAACATTACGCCTACCCAATAATAAACAATCTTTCTTATGGTCTGACAGCAAATGCGTACTTATATGGCTTACACAAAGAAAAATCTTACCGCCTATACACAAAACAGAGTTAAAGAAATAATAACAATTCCAAACATAACATTTCAGTATGTACCAACAAAAGAAAACCCAGCAGACATAGAATCAAGAGGATCAAACCTATCTTCTCTAATACAATCAAAATGTTTTACAGGACCAGAATGGCTAACGCAAGGAAAAACATAATGGCCACAAACAGATTTACACACATTAAAAGACGAAACGTCAGAAATACAAACAGAAGAACAACACGAACAAGCCTTTTGCACAATAGCAGAATCCTGACACGACTACGCTCAACCTCACATTAACGAAACAATATTAAACAACACATACAATGACCACACATACACACGTAAACATAGACAAACACAATCCAAAACATACAAAATCCCACATTACGAACAAATATCGGAAACAGTCACTAACAATAATACAAATCCTGACATAGACCACGAAGAAATAATCAACAGTACACCACAAACACAATATATACACCCACACCTAGACAAAGAAGAAACAATAGATCATGAAGAAATAATTACAAACTCTACCTCATCACATACGAACACATCCATAACATATATATACGGAAACAACTCGACACCATTCAATTTAGACATTACTAAATTCTCTTCACTACAAAAATTAATTAAGACCTTCCAAATCATAATAAAAGCACTAAAACAATTTCGACAAAAAACAGCACAACAGAAATCCCATATAGCATCATATCTCAACACAAACTACTAATTCTTTCAAATATTAACCATTTTTATCAAGGCAGAACAAAAGAAATATTGCAAGAAGGATTGGTGGTCTCAACAATTTTTTCCAAAAATATTGATACGCAAAATATCGATATTCCTGGAAAAATATCGATACGTATCGATACGTATCGATATTTTTGACAACACTAGGAATTACGAACAACGTCATTCGGCTAATGGCGACGAACGTGTGAACAACCACGTTACGTTTATTTATGATCTCACTACATGTGTGGCCATGGCCATAAATTCCAGAAGAAAAGTCAAAGTGCACTGAAGTGTTATACGTTATCGCACATTACACATGCAGGCCGTCGTCTAATTTCTACGAATACGTTCAACGTCGAATTAAACCATTTCCAAGAAAGTCAGTATCGATTAATGTAACAAAGGAGTAATGCAAAATAACCCCTCTTTTTAATACACCAATTCCATGTCGTCTCATTCAGTTTTCCGGTCTTTTTCTAGCAATCATCTGTCATAATTTTCGTCAATCGACATGAGTTGTGCAATTTTCGAAGAAAAATGAAATTCGAATTTAAAAGATTCGACATTCGCAGCGTCACTAAAATACGTCTCCGCCATGAAAAAGGAAGTGAGAAAAAAATGTTAATTTACACGTAAAATCGGTTATTGGCCGATTTGGAGAAGAGCCAATGATACGATGGAGTAATGTTGTCGGTGTCAAATTGTAACTAGTAGGTCGAATAAGTGCGGAGGAAAAAAATTTTAAAAATGAAGCTACATGACAGTAAGTACTGGTCAAATTTAAAATGATTCTGTCGCTCCCAAACGACGGTATTTGGGTGTAGGTTATGAATCTGATCAAAGAGCACAGCTGTTATACATATCTGACGGATATAAATTACCGGTAGCATACCTACGAATGAACTATATATATACACACATATATTTTTTTTGAAGCAGGTGATTAACAACCAATCGTATCATCGTAAGCTTAAAACCAACCAACAAAAAAAAAAAAAAAAATCAACCACAAATTCTACGTAATGAGACGAATTCTTAGAAATTTAGTATTATGCGGGCCCCCATCTTGTTGGCAGGATACATACAGTAAAGTGTAGTATTCGTTTTTCAAATATTCTATTATAGTTGCGAACTAACATGTCACGTCACGTCAGGTCAAAGAAAATGCGATCGTATACCAAATTTCACGCATATTACGATTCCTCGAATCATAAATGAATGTTAGGTCGGGCTGCACAGATCTTTTCCAGAGGAAAAGAGTATAGGACAAAAATTACAAAATTGACTGCGAAAAAAAAGAAAAACGTTCATCAAATAATTATTAAATGTCCAAGAGATAAATTAAGAAAAAAGATGGAAACTAAACTAAGAGTATGAAGAAAACAAAAAGAGAATAAATACTCTAAAAAAGAGTACATCTGTGCACCCTGTACATTAGATACTAGGTGTGTGCGGTTCCATATTTTTCACTTCTTGTAATTCTATTTAAATAGTTGAACAGACGTGAGTGGGGACTCAACTCGTATGAGATAAAGGAGCTTGGACCATTCAACGACAGTCCCCGCCACAAGCCCTGCAAATATTCATTTTTATGATGTCAAACACACTGCACGAATTATGTTTGATCTTAATTACTTGCACATACATGCAAGTAATGTAAGAGTATCAAACCATGACCAATGTTAACAATGATGATGATGTCACAATTCCATACGCAAACCAGTCCGCCATTTCTTATCACTACAAGAAATGACGCACCAATCTGTTCACACAAACATATGTAATTACAACATATGTGTCTGTGTGTGTAAATAAGCTAATATATAAACCATCCAAACAGGCTCTAAAATCACCAGTGTTTGCCCAGGTTTTGGCTTACTCATATGTTTACTTATGAAGTGGCCGAACACAGAATATCTGTTGATTATCTTATGGTGAAAATATCTTTTCACAACAATTGGTATTTCACAATGTGTATCTATTAGAGTGCAATAAGTTCGATCCTTTTGAATGATTGTCAAGTTATTAACTTTTAAAGAGCCAAAAGACAAAGACTTTCCCCAATTTAACCCAGTAACAAAAAGTCAGGGGGACCAATACTCTGATCAGTTTGTGGGTCATTTAGTACTTTTTTTTGTGACCTTCGGCTATTAGCCAAATGGACTCTTTTGGTTACAGCTATACTGCTGAAATGCATACATGCGTCAACCGATATAGAGTTATACTGTAAAAAAAAAAATTTGCTGATTGTTTTGAATTAATTTTTATAAATTAATAACCCAAAGATTATCAAAAATATTAATTCAGTTCTTTTAAATTGATGAGTATACATGAAATCAGTTATTGTGTAGCCTGTTTGCAATAACAAGGATGTGATGTCAGAATGACCAACAGATGTGACAGTGTGTTTGGGCAAGAGGAAAAGGTATTGATGCACATTGTTGTACAATGATAAGCATCATTTTTTGGAGTAAACATTGTTTTTTGAGTAGACAAGTGTGGATCAGTGTTGCCAACTAATGATAGTAAAAAAGCTGTATCTGCACAACAAAAAAGCCGTATTTTAAGGTCCAAAGCCATACACGTCTTAATTTTTCACATATTTTCTTTCTCAACCCCCTCCCATACCATAATGAATAATATAACTCAATTTTATAAATGAATGAATTCATAGATGAATTCTTTTTGATTTGTCGCTGAATCTGGATTAATAATAATAATAATACGCAATTAATTCACCTGTAGATTGTTCTAGTTCAGCCAAAATCACAAACAAAAAAAAATCACAAAAAAACAACTCAACTGATAAAAAATGAAGCAATTGAATATCAATGTTTGGGAAACATTTCTATATTTAAAAAGATCGATTTCTTTTAAAAGTTCCAGAGTGAAAAGAAAAATAATGTTATCAGTTGGTATCACATTAAAAAAAAAAATTTAATTTAATTTTTTCTGAAAGCCACGTTTCCGACTTTTTAAATACAGTTGGCATGGCTGGTGTGGATATGACTTATGACGTCACGCACTTTTTAGCGTGAATGGAGTATATTTGTGATATCTGTTCCCTATTTTCTTTTTTATTTTTGAATGCATATTTTCTTTCTGACTTCGCCACAAATAAAAATTGGGAGGTGTCCTACACTTAATCAGGGAAAACATTTTACTCTCCTTTTTATATTTTACTGAAATTTTCTTCCTCTCATTTTTTGGTTCATTCTACTTCTTTCAAAAATAATCTTCAACTATTGGTAACAAGAGTAGATAATTCCAGTTGAAACAAAAAATCTATGAGGAAAGCAGGCGTGTTGTTATTTTATTTACTAAGCAGTCATTTGATAACTTCCCCAAGTATTATTTTATAAAATGGCAGTGCAATTCATTACAAATTTCTTTGACACTTCATTACACGTAATTTTTAACTAGCATTCTAGCAAATACTTAATTGTGATATTTTCATTTTTTTAATTATTGCATTATTTATTTATTTATTTATTTATTAATATGGTACAAATTTCTACTTTCACTACACTGAATTCAGAGTAAATTTGAAAAAAATTATTTTGGTTAAATTTTTATTAAAAAAAAGTGCTACAACCAATCACAGAAAGAATACAAATTCCTACAGCCAATCACAATTTCCCCACTAGTTGAAATGAGGGAATATTATAGAGGATGAGGACCGGAGTTGTAACAAGAAAGAAAGATTTGAGTGAAGTTACGTCCAAGAAGCGAGAGTTTATTTCAGAAGTTACATAATTTAAGCAAAGTACATTTTTAGAGTAGTGAACGAACGATAACGGAAACGAACGAATGAGCGGCGGAAGTGGTGGAACAGTGTAGCCGCGAATAGATATAAATAAATGTATATGATATGTGATCGTGTGTTCGTAGGAGTGAGAGGGGAGAAGGATTGGTGGTCTCAACACCCCCTACAATCTTTTGAACCGATCACGACTTCGGGTATTACAAAAGTTTTTATTAAAAATGAGTTTGTTATATTTAATTACAAAATTACAAAAATATAAATTTTAAAGATTGAAAACGTGTATATATAAAATGGTAACTAATTTGGACGATTATGGTAAGTATGTTGATTAATAAATATGAATAAAATATAGTAAATAATGGTAACATGCAGGAAAAATTTATTTTAGGTAATAAGACAAACAACATGCAAAAATAAGATAAATTATGTTTATTTTAATAAAAAAATTTGTGATGTTTCAGACAAAAATTTGGTAATGGAGTTGACTTTTTATGGATCACAATTTGGGGATTCTAGGATTTTATGGGTGAGTGAAATATGCTGCTTACTGGATAAAGCTTTTGTGAGTAAGTCAGCTAATTGATCTTCAGTAGCTATTTGTTTGAATGTGAAAATTTTGTTGTTATAGGCTTGAGCAAGTCCGTAACATTTAATCATGAGAGCTCGAAGACGTTTTTGACCTCCTCCAGAGATGACATGAATAACAGAAATGTTGTCTTCGTAAACAATTACTGGAGTGTCAATTGAGAAGAATTCACGATTAAGAAGCCAAGCAAGTTCAATATCTTCGAATGAATCGTGAAGAGCAATTAATTCAGCTGCTGTTGATGAAGAAGCATGAATATTTTGGCGATGAACGCCCCAATTTATTAGGTTGCCATACATAGTGATTAGGTAACCAGTTATAGATTTTCCTTTTTCTAATTCGGACATGTTTATAGGTTGATCGTCAATGTCGGGGGCATAAGATGCATCGACATAGGCTGATATGCCTTCGGAATTAGATCTATAGACAATAGCAAGATCGATCGTGGATTTCAAGTACCGGATGATGCGCCGTACATAATTCTTTTTAGTATCATCGGAACAGTTTTGGAATCTTGACAGGTAATTGACTGAGAAAGATATGTCTGGCCTTGTGCCTCTAGATACATATAATAGTGCACCAATCATAGACCTGTATTCTTTGTTGTCTGTGCCTTCAGATTTGCTCAACTTGAGGCCTGTCTCCATAGGCGTTTTGGAAGGATTTGAATCACACGGTTTGAATTTCTGGAGAATCTTTTGGATTTGCTGTTTTTGGGTGAGTTTAATTGTTTGTGATTCACGATTTCTTTCAATTTCGAAACCTACAAAATGGGTTGGGTTATTTACAACTTTCATAGTGAAACGAGTTTCAGAATGGGTAGTTATTTCATTAACCCATTCGGGTTGATTAGTTGCGAGGAGGATGTCGTCTACGTAAACTATCATGAAGGCAATGCCATCTGATTCATCTTTACGTGTATATACACATCTGTCGATTTTTGATTTTGTAAAATTGGATGTTTGAAGGTGAGAATCCAGTAACTCAATCCAAATTTTACTAGATGTTCTAAGGCCGTAGATGGATTTTTCAAGTTTAAGTAATTTTGATTTTTCGACGTTGCAACCTTGGGGAATATTCAGAAAGATGTCATTTTTAATTTTTGAGTTCAAATAGGCTGTTTTGACATCATATTGAACAAGTTGTAGATTCAATAGGTTAGTTACGGATAAGATCCACCTAATTAGCCAGAGTTGCACAACAGGTGCATAGGTCTCTGTCATGGTATACTCGGATCTGTCCATAAAACCTTTGGCAACGAGTCTAGCTTTTGGGCACATTACTCCTCTTTCATTGGCTTTGGCCGTAAATATCCATCGTGTGTCTATAGGTTTGACATTAGGTGGACGGTCTACAATTTTCCACACATGAAGGTCTGACATGGATTGCAGTTCATCATTGATAGCCTTAAGCCACTCTTTCTTAAAAGGATTCTGGAAGATGTCACTGAAACTTACTGGCATGCAATCTTCTATAAATAGTAAGTCTTCGGATGAGGCTTGTTTTAGTACATTGACCCTATAGATTGCCTCAATTTCCTCTTCTAAGGGTTTTACTTGTAATTCCTCTAGTCTACTTGTGAAGTCGGCTAATGTTTTCGTCTCATCGAATTTAACATCGCAGGATTTGTAGGATTTCATTTTGATGGATCTAGTATCTGATAACCTACATTCGAAAAGCCAATCAGAATAGTTTTAAGGGCTCGGGGCAAGAATTTTGGGTCGAGATGCTCCTCTTCGTTCTTCTTGGCTTTGACTGCTGATTGCTGTCTCTGTTCTATAGGAACGTGTTTATATGCAATAGCACCAAAGACTCGAAGGTGGGAAATATCGGGTTTAGTCCCATATAATTTTTCATAGGGTGTCATGTTTCCTAAGTTGACGCGGGTCGGACTTCTATTAATTATATGGGCGGCAGCTAATACAATTGTTGACCATAATTTAAAATCAATTTTTGCGTCATATAATATGGCTCTAACTCTTTCGAGCAAGGTTCTGTTTTGCCTTTCGGCTATAGCATTTAATTTGGGGGTGTATGCCACGCCATCATCTAAAGTGATTCCTTTTTCAGAGCAGAATTGTGTCATTTTAGAGTTGGAGTATTCTTTAGCTTGATCCGTTCTGAGTACAGAGATGGGATCGTTGGGGAATTTTGTATTAAAAGATAAATAATACTCTTTGAATTTATCAAAAGCCTGAGATTTTCTAAGTATGGGGAAGGCGAGAGTATATTTTGAGTAATGGTCTATAAATGTTATTATGAATTTCTCTCCGTTATATGCCTCTTGAAAGGGTCCCATGATGTCTGATGAGACTACTTCCATTCTTCTAGTTGGTCTAGTCCTCACTCCGTGATGACCAAGTCGGGTGGATTTTGCTTTTATACAGATTTCACAAGTGGCAAAGTCATCGTCCTTAAATACCAAATTTTGGGGCATACCTACAACTACTTTTGATAATGCTTTTAGGCTTTTGCCACTTAGATGACCTAATCTTCTATGCCAAAGTGTTTTAGATTTATTAATGTTCTTTTTATGCTTTCTATTTATTCCGACACTCTCTCCGTTTAGTTTGTCCTCTGATTCGGAATAAATCTCCTGAGTGACTGTATCCACATCAGTATCTTTTAAATTTTGAGGGTGGTCAATGTTTTCCTGCTCTCCTTGTGGATTACTTGTTTCAGCCTCATTTATTTCTTCAAAATTTTGTTGAGGATCATCTATATGATCTTCCTGCTCTGTTGAGGTACTAGGTACAGGCATACACACGAGCTCCTGATAGACCTTATTTTCCTCATCTTCATCAACTATCTCGTAATCAATATAATACATTGAACCTCTCTTTGGAGCGGTTATGGTAATTTCACCAGTATGTTTATTTATGATGTCAGCATGATCCGTGTCCGTTATAATTTTAAATATACCAGATTCCATTATTTTAGCACCTGACCAAATATCAAGGCTTAAATCAGGATCATAATATACCTCTTTTAGGTGAATAGTGGAAAATTCTGCATTAGAATTGCAGACGTTGACATACATTGATCCAACGTGGGTGGGGTTTACAAATACACCTTTTTTTGCACAAAGTGCTTTACGAGAATTGTCAACCTTGCGTATGTTTCTTAGTTTTGAAATATCATTGACCATATGGTCATCTGCTCCATTATCTAATAACATCGTGTGGAGTTGGTTTTTTTTTGGGGGGGCGGATTTTGATACTGTAGGGGGCTTAGGCCATTGAAATTCATCTTCAATGTCATCAAAACTTAAATGATTAAGATTTGAATGTAACATCATAGAATATTTGACACGAAAATTGGATTTATCTTCTGATTTTTTTTGGGGATTCGTGTTATTTGAAATTTGGGGTTTCGAGCTACTGTTCTGATTCTGGGTTTGTGGAGTATTACCTGCAGTAGATGTCTCATTAGGGCATGTCCTTGACATGCGTCCTTTTTTATTACATCTAAAGCACGTAACCTCCATTTGGGACACATTATCTTTAGAAGGATAACTATTTTGTTTGTTTTGACTATTTTTGAGATCGTTTAAATAACTCGTTGTGTTATAATTTGGTTTGGAAGAATTTGAGTTATTATTATTATTTCAAAAATTTCTAAAATTTTTTCTATTATTATTCATTGGTTGATAGGATGATTTGGGCTGATCAAACCCGGGAAAGGTTTTATTAGAATATTCAATTCGATCACATTTTTCTAATATCATTTTTGTGAGTCTGACAGTAGTTCGTTTTTCAATTTCTAATTGGCGGAATTCTGAGAAGACAGTATCAAATTTTTCGGGCAAAGACATCATTAATTGATCAATTTCATCAGCTTCCGATAGGGGGTAATTAGCATCACGTAGTTCTTCCACAATAGATGAGAAATATTCCAAGAGTCTACGGATGGTACCTCTCCTTGGATCGAAGCGAAGGGACTGAAATTTTGCCTTTAAGACCATGATGTTAGTAGCAGTTTTATTTCTGTATCGAGCATCTAAGATTTCGAAAATTTGAGAAACTACATCGCAAGTTTTGACATGATGAAGGATTCTTTTGTCAAGTCTTTCGAATATGTGGGCTTTTGCCCTTTCCTGAGTTTGAAAGAATTTAAGCCATTTAGATGTTAGGCGTTCTTCAGATGATGTATAAATGTAACTTGTTTCACGAGCAGTAGGAAAAATTGTGGAATGGCAGCCTTTACCTATAAGGGTGCTGATGACGGTTGCACGCCATCCCTTATAGCCATTTCCACGGAAGACATTTGAGATCCTATCATTATTTTCAGTGTTCATAATTAATGAATTGACTAAACTTAAAAAAAAAAAAAATAAAAAAAAAATAAAAAAAATAAAAACGGATGTCAATCCCCAGCAAATGCCGCAAGACTAAGATTGCCATACCTGTGCTAACCAAACAATTTGAAAACATGACGATAGTATTTAAGTTGTCCTTATGTGTTTCTCAAGTAGGTCCACTGCGGGCAAGAGATAACACATGTTAAAAATGAGACTGGACGCTTCCCAATAAAAAAAATAAAAAATAAAATAACAAGACTTTTATAACCCAAAGATAATTCGTATTAGAATTCAATATTCGATAAGATGATTAATTAAAATCAGTAAAATAAAAAAAAAAATGAAAGTGTGAGGGTGAAAATGAAATTAGCTACTTTCTGACCAAGGGAATTAGGAAAGGAATAAAATTATTGATAACAGGGGAAATTTTTGTTTGAAATAGTATACCCACAAAACAAATAATTTGAGATGAAATTAAAAAAAAAATTAATAAAAATAATATTGCAGGTGATTTGAAAAAAAATTTAAATATCACCAAGTATTACGCAAAATGATTCTACTGGTAATACGAAAGAATAATAAAAAATTCACAGTAGAAAAAAAAAATGGTAAAAGAAAAAAATTTTGAAATATATATAATATTTTCAAATAAATAATTAAAGTTGTACGAGAGAAGAAAAAAAAAAAAATTTAGTTTAAGTGTTCGTATAAGAAAAAGAATTCAAAAAAAAATCGTTAAATTATTTTCGACAAAATTGTGCAACGGCAAAAATTTTCAAGTTGCAACAAAATGGTGGTTTGAAACTGAAAAACCGCGCCAACGTATTTATTGAATGGGCGAAGATAAGCGCTCGTAGGTTCGTTGCACTTAACAAAAGGTTAATGTACAAGTTCGAACGAATGAACGAAACGAGCCGTGCATACGTCACGAGTTGTACACTCCAAGACAAAAGTGGTTGCAAAAATTTGCACACAACTTGCCAAAATTTGCACTTAGAAAAATTTTGTAAAGGCCGAAATTATTTGAAAATAACGATGTTTTCAAATATGCAGGTTAAATTTTGAATCGAAAGAGTTAAGTTACACGAAAAATACGAATTAAACACGAAAAAATATTCGATAAAAAAATACGAAAAATTACGAAAAATGTATTTTTTATTACCTTTTTCAGCAGAAAATTTTCAAATGATACCTTTTTTAGCGTTGATTTTTTTTGGTTTTCAGGTTCGCTTTCTGGAATTTACGAAGATGATGCTCTGGAAATGTTGATTGAACTGTGCTTCGGTTGTTTTGAACGTACTTCGGTGAGTGTTTGAGTTGTGTTTTTTAAGTTTTAAGATGATACCAAAAGTTGAAGTTGAGTTAAGATGGTGAATACTAATTTTGATTTAGTTGAGTTGAAGCTTTTACGTTGGTTTCAGATCAATTTGTGATGGCTCAAGGCGATTTATTACCAATTGATGACTTCGACGAATTAGTTCATACACAAACAGGGCAGACACTAATGAATTTACTAGTTTTCGGGCAACACAAGCAGGGCTCCCAAACAACTTAGCAATCGACGAGTCCTGGAATCTTCGAGACACTTGGCCGGATTGTACACAAACAGGGCAAATCCTTTTCAGCAAACGACAAAACTCATTGAACGTTTACAGCATTCAAGGTAAAATTAAATTTTCGAGATCAAAAATATTACTCGAAACAAAAAAAAATGGTAAGTTGGAACTTTGTTACCCAACACGAAAATAAAATTACGAAAAGTGACTAAAAAACACTATTATTCACGAAAATATTAAAAGTTTAACTTAAATACAAAAATTCACAATAAAAGATTTTAGTAATTTTAAAAAATTTGTTTCAGGTAGAAGGATTGTTACCGAGCTCTGCTACCATATAGAGGATGAGGACCGGAGTTGTAACAAGAAAGAAAGATTTGAGTGAAGTTATGTCCAAGAAGCGAGAGTTTATTTCAGAAGTTACATAATTTAAGCAAAGTATATTTTTAGAGTAGTGAACGAACGATAACGGAAACGAACGAATGAGCGGCGGAAGTGGTGGAACAGTGTAGCCGCAAATAGATATAAATAAATGTATATGATATGTGATCGTGTGTTCGTAGGAGTGAGAGGGGAGAAGGATTGGTGGTCTCAACAAATATCAATTAAATTAATATCGATATGTAATGTTTTATCATAAGAGTATGAAGGAATTGGTGTTGATCGATATATCGATATGATATCGATATGTGTTTCATTTATATTGTATTATCATTTTTTCAAACTTCAATTTTCATTAACGAATTTATGAAATGTGTACCACATTAAATGTTCTAGTTCGCTGACACCCTAGAGCGCGTTTTTTTTAATTAGCTTTATTTTAGTTTAATAAAATCTACAGCTTCTAGCCTGGCTTGCTGCCCTAGAATTTTTCGAATTATTTCCATTAATTACTTTCCAAAATTTAGCAAAATGTTATTTTTTAGTTCCATTTCAATAATTTTGGTTCCTATATTTCCATTTTTTTTAAATTCTCCTGTACTTAGAAATTCAATATTTTTTCAAATTATTTTTTAAAGATCAAAAATTATTCACCCGAGAAAAAGAAATGGAAACGATTCATCATTTTGTTCTGTTATGTTTTTATTATTAGTCTTGAAAATAAGTGGTTAATTTTATTGTTTTCGATTCTTTTTCTATTTCAGAACTTTGCTATTTCCATCTTTGACCATAGGTATATAACTAGGTATATGGACTGAGCTTACCAGAAGTGATAGCTACACTTTGGTTGAAGACAACATTATAAGTACCATTAGCGAAATGAGATTTTTATTACGAAAAGTGAGCCAACTTTACTATTAACTGAATTCTCAAAATTTTCAATTTTGTTAAAATTACTTTACTTCTCAGCTGTTACAGATCTTTCAAGTATGAATGATCACGATGTTAAAAATCATCGATAAAAATCTAAAGTGGAAAGACCTTATTTCAGTGATACTTACTTGTAAATTATAACATAATTATAATATAATTACGGATATCTTGCCTTCATTTTCTTATCGTTATGCTCAGTCCAAGTACTTATACCGAGGTAAACTGCCCAACAATGGCCATCAAAATGTTCTTAGGTAATTTTAAAAATTAAAAAAGACGTTTTGGTCACACTGACAGTCTAAATTGACGCGCAGTGAGACTATTGGCTCGACTGATAAGGTTGGAATCCTGAAAAGTTGATGAATGTATTGATAAAAATTTTTTCCGAATTTCATTTTCAATAATTTTAATTCCCACGCTCCGCTGAAGTAATTTTGTATGGTTAGTATAATTTTCAAACTTAAATAACTCCACTCCTATGATAGATATTCTTATGCTTCAAATTGCAATAAATTCTGTTTTATCCGTATTTCTACATGATGCCATTGATTACGATGATATCAGCGATGTAAGTAGAGGGAAATGCTGGCCAACATAAGAATTAATATTTTTCAACAATTCCTAAAGTGGTCACATCATATTTATTCATTCATTTTTATCACTTAAAGCACTGAATTTTAATATCTCAATGTACTTATTTTATGATTCGGGTTTAGGCGACGAAAACAAAAAGGAAAAAAATAATTCCAATAATTCTTTTGATCAAGTTCAGAAACCTACCCACGAGAAAATAATTTTTTAAAAGTATTCAGATGAAACAATTCGGTAAGCCCTGAAAGAGATATAGCGTGGAGCGACCATATCGAGTACATAATCAAAGTACAAAATCTCAAGAACAACTATTGGACCTCTGGTTATTATTAGGTGACCATCATTGGACATGTGTGACCACTTTAGGGCAATATGGAGATCATTTTTGAGATTAAATTCTGACATTAGCTTTGCGTATTTTTGCAGAAATAGACATACTAGCGTGTAGAGGATTGTATCTTTTATTTAATTGTAGCTTTTCGACATCTCTAAGTTGCTTCTAAATATTTTAATAAACTTTTGTCCAAAAATAAGTTAAAAAAGTGGCCATTATTGGTCAGTTTACTTTATACAGTCAAAGGTTTCCATTCGGGTTTCTCAATCCTGATTTTTCAATATAAAATTTCGTTATATGTACCTAGATTTATAGATTGTCCCCATCAGCTCTTTTCATTATGTTTTGTTTTATCGCATTTTTCGTAATATATACAAAACTGTGTACCTACCATGAACATACATTGATTTTCATTTATTGGGTGAGTAAAATTTGGGTTATGTGGGTTGAGTTTTCATTTCTTCAATTCCTCAATACAAATAATAAGTCTGGTTTTCTGATGAAAATTTCAATTTCTAGCAATTTTCTTTCGATACTATAGTGGGGATGTTCGAACCCTACGCAGCCAATTCCTTTTATTAAAACCCCGAAACTACCAAAAAGAAAAGACTATAAAACCTTAAGGGCCCGAATAAAAGAATGATACTTGTTAAACAGGGATTACTTAAATAGTGGTCTGTCCAGTATTTGTATATTATGAGAAAATATAATTCAAGTAGGCTGTTAATTTCTTAACACTTGCGACTGTTAGCCGCGATAACACCAACGGAGGAGGTGAAGGGGTGGGAAATGAGAATCAGCCCGCCTAGTTTATTTGAGGAGTTTTGGCTTACAGGTGAGAAAGTTTTGCCAGCTCGGTCTTACTCCATGAAACTATGCTTAGCGAATTGGAAAATTTAGCTTTCTTATTCTTCATTTTGAAGATGAAGCTTTCCTAACTAAAATAATGGTCTACCCTTGTAAGCTGCTTGAAGGTAACAAAATAATCATTTTAGTGATAATTTTCATGCAAAATTTAGGCTTTTATCTCCGTGGGTTTCGAAAATATGTCAACGAAATTTCTTTTGGCCTAATTTTGTTAAATCAGTCAATTGAAAAAAATATTCTCTTTAGTCGTTCAAACCGGGTCTAAATAATCATATTAAAACAACTATAGCCTGCCGATCAAACCTGTAAAGATTGAGTAATATGGACGCCCACAATGTACACCACATTCCACAGCTGATTGGTATTAGGTCCCATAGATTGAGCAAAATAGAAAAAAAAATCTTACACACCTTCGGTTTTCACCAAGAAAGACCATTCCTTCTTTCTAAATATGTATAAATAGGTTAACTACGATACTTCCTTCATTTGTTTGCAAATGCATTCAATAGCAGCGGAAAGATGGAAATAAATTACTTTTGCTTAAACTGTCAGATTTGAAGTTAAATTACACTCGTTTCTTCCCAATTCTTTGAGTTCAATAATTTATTTTATTTACTCTTTATGAGAGGAAAGAAAAATTTAATGAACTTTTCATGTCTACTACGTTCCTATCGTTGTTTTACTGGGTAAATGTGAATCGTGCAAATGAATATAATAATGTGATGGTTTTTTCTCGGTAAATGAAACCTGCTGTGAAAGGTCGTATACTTACAATATACAGAAAACATGTTATAAATATTCTCTGAGGATTTTGTTGTGGCAGATAATTTTTTTTTTTTTGCACGCCGCCGGAACAACAAAAACAACATATTTTATGTTGGCAGTTAATGGGTTGGCAAGATTTTCACGAGTGAAGAAATGGATATTCTCTTCACAAATGGAACTTAGTAAAAGAGAGCTTAAGGCATTATTTAACAAATGAAAAAAACAAGGTGCTCAGTAAAAAATTCTTCGAAATTCAGACGAAGATAAAATTTATACAAAGTAAACAAAATAGTTATTTGTGACACAAGTACAAAAAGTAGGTGATTTTGATACGAGTGTGAATTTTGCGGCGCGAGCCGAAGGCAAATATTGCAAATCACACGAGTATCAATCACCTACTTTGCAGTGTGTCACACACTATTTTTTGCAACCCCCTTCACAGTCCTTAAAAAAAATGGCGATAAATTTTTTTTTTCATCAGAACCAAATAATAATAATTATTTTTTTTAAACCAAAAATTTTTTATTTAATTTTTCGTAGTTTACTTATTTTTAGAATGTTTTTGAAAAATATGGTATTTAGTTCCAGGCGAGAAATAATTAAACTGAGAAAGTAGCAAACCCAGAAGATAATTTTTTGACTTCGTATCGAAATTCGCTATTTTGTTTCAGGGCGCGTAAAAAACGTATTTTTGGGAAGGATGTTGCAAAATTTCAATTTTCATCATCCTTTTAAAATCCCTTTAAACTAATAGAAGTAGAGGATTGCAAAACTTAAATACAATTTTCAAATCAAAATATTTGAAAATTTAGAATACAAACCAAGAATAACTAAAGGAATTTATGGTTTTTGAATTTATCACGAGTGCCTTTACTGAAAGCGAATGAAACCACGATATCAAAAAAAAATAAAAATAAAATAAAGGTGCTAGGAAAGTGTCAATAATTCATAAGTCAAAACTTATTGAGATGATTCCGCAAATTATTTTTAATAGAAAATGTGTCCCAATAATTTTTCGAATTTTCACCTTTCAGATAAATTTTATATTTTGTGATTAGTTTAGTTTACAACGCGATAGTATTTTCAAAATTAACCATAAGTAGATAAGTACAATATTTATCGACAGCAAAAAAAATTAAATTTTTGAGAAAATACAGACAAATTATTGTAGAAAATGAGAACAAAACTCAATGATATTTAAATGAACTTATACTTATTAATCATCAATTTCTAAAAATTATCGTATCATACAAAAATTATCAATTACTAACAGGCCCTATTCGCACGCCTTGCAAAATTAGAATTAAGTTAGGTATTATACATCCTACAAACTTTCAAAAATACTAAAGAATTGTTTGAAGTCAGAAAACATCGTATATATTTCAAAGAGCAATACAACAAAGGACGAAAAAAGTAAACAACACATGTTCATTTTTTTGGAAAAAGTGTACAAAATGGTGTATTTTAGGCGAATGTATAGCATAATGAAAGTGGTTATAATTTCAGAACTGTTACTTTTCTCACTCCTTAATTTCTTTTGCTTCATCCTTAATTTTTTTTCTCTCTCCTCAATTTCTCATTCTCACTCCTTAATTCTTTTTCTCGCTCCATAATTATTTTTCTCATTCCTAACTAGTTCTTCAGTTTTCCCCACACCTGTGGGTGTCTTACTGTCTTTCAATTAAATTAATTCTATTTTTTTTCATAAAAATTCTCTCTAGCTTAATAGGAATTTGACCCAGCAACCCGCAGGTTTTATTGCCCTTGGCTTAAATACAACATTCCTTATAGCACACTCGTTGCAAAAAATATTGTAGGCAACTCGGTCGGGGAGAGCAATATTTATCAACTCGTACTTGCAAATCTTGCACTTGTTGAGAAATTACTTCCTTTCCTCCCTAAGTGCGAAATATATTATTGTGAAATTATTTCCTGTAAGCATTAACCGTAAGAGAAAATCCGGTATAAGTCTTTTTTCAAGCAACCATAAACATGAACGCGTGATAGAGAATTTCGAGATCAAGTTTTCAAGTAATTGATTGATCCTTTTCGAATTCATAATCCCACTCCATTATAAGAAATGGTCAAAGGAAAACTTTATCATTTTGTAGAATAAATTCTGAAAGAAACGATAGTCTGGAAAATTTCACCGATCAACAGTTTTTTAAAAACAAATTCATGAAAATTCACCTGTATAATTGATGATTACAATTCGAAAACGTTAAATGATAGCAAATTTCTAAGCACCGACTAGAATTTAGCTCAGAAAAATGTATCAGCCTAATAGTGAAAAAAATTTATTTAATTTTGTTGATACCTACATATTTTAATGAGCTAAAATTTAAGAAATATAAGAAATTTTAGGAAAATTTGTTTTTTAAGCCCGCCAAAAACGCCTATTATTTTGAGAAAAAAAATATAGGAAGGACTTATCAAAGAAGATACAGCGGAAACTTCATTCTCGAGCCTGGAGTTTTATAATGAGTAATTTATGAATAATTTTTTCAAATTTAATTTTTAAATGATTTTTACGAAGCAAAATTTTTCAAAACTCATACCTTTTGTGCAGAATTTTATAAAAAATACTCAAAAATCAATCGGTGTAGCCAATTTAGAGAAAACATTTTTTGGCATATTTTTAAGAAAAATGTTTCCTTAATTTCTTGAAAAATTTTCTGTAGAATGACTTACTTCAGAAAGAGCTGCCATTAGAGCATTTTTTTCATTCTTATTATTATCTAAACCAGACTTGACGAGAGGAGGGAAGGGTGATTCTCTTTAGTAAATCTACTGAAGAATTCTGGAGAAAATTTTTTCACTCGCATAAAACGACTGCCCTAAATAAATTCTGGATACAGTAGCTATCAAACACAGATGCAATTTTCAATTTTTTGATTGGCCCATAAATTTTTTCTCCGCTGAGCTCAATTTCCTCTCTACGGCCTTGATTCAGACATAACTTTCTCAGGATATTTTTCAAAGTGTTGCAGCCCGCACGAGAGTTAGTTACCAAAAGCGTCACAGGGTCAAAAAGACTTATTTCTCTCCAAATTTTTTGTGGCGAGATTTATCTTGAAACAGTACCATGAGTGCAAGGTGCGTGCCTGCTTAGGGTTGGAAGAGGTTCAGTTAGTTCAATGTAAGTAGAAGGCTTAAAAAATGCCTTTTTAATGAAGAAAAAACTCACCTCTACCTAACTTCTCATCCTGAGTCGAAGTTTAATTAAAAAATTAAAAAACGTAGGCCTTCAGTGAAAACTTCTTTTGAGGTGCATTATGGTATCAGAGTCTTTATGTTCTCATTGGATGGCGCTTCTGATGCCTCAATTTTATTTTTTCTGGCTCTAAGGTTCGTTTTTTCCCTGACCTGGTGTTGTTTCCTAACATCATTCTAAAGACTGAATTATTTATGAAAAGTTTGATAAAACATGACAAAAGGAATCTTGCCGAATGCAACTCTATTGTAGACCATCAAAATAAAAAGTTTCTGTGATTGGAAGCGTGATCAGAAAAAAATTTTTTCTGTAAAATTGAAATTCGTTTGAAAGCGAACCTACAAGCAAGTAGCTACGGTTAATCTCAAAATTTATTGGCACTACAAAATAGAAGTTATTCTTCAAATGACTAGTAGCCTGAAAATCTCATTTCAAATTTCAGTTATAAATACACATAATTCTTTTATTAGAACGCTTTATTTATAAAAAAGACGTATTATCGATTTTCCTCCGCTATTAATGGTTTTTAGGGAGGTTAGGGAGTAATCTAAGAATAAAAACCAAATAAAAGAGTCGTTCACCTTTTCCTGCTTCGTAATAATTTCTCTCTTTGAAAACCCACATGTTCTCGAAATAGGTATTTGTGTAATTGTATTTTCGTGAATGTCTCTTTTATAGTAGACTATAATAATATTACATGAGTGCTAATAATAGGAACAAAAATGTGAAGTCTCAGGAACGTAAGTAGTAATTATTGATTATTTGTAGTCTAATAATATACGAAAACTGATTTTAAAAGGCGAATGAAAGTAAAACGAGCGACCTTTGAGTTTTGTTGAAAAATATTACAAAATTCGTTACTAGTACTTTTTCGAAAAAATATTCAGCATAAAATTCTTCTAGAGTGTGGGGCACAAGAAAAGTGTACGTTGAATAAGTGGTAAACAAGTGAAAGAAAATTTTTTAAATTCTCAAGAGTTATCAAGGAAAACAAGATTGTTGTCCTTTGAGACAACCAAAATGTTGATGGGTTGATCATTTTATGAAATAGGGAAATAGAGAATGCTTTCAACAAACACAAAATAAAAATAACGTTTCTCAAATATTCATTGCACGGTTTTGTTTCTTGTTGAATTGTTCTCGAAAATTTCCATAGGCGGAGGGGACTCCATGCCCGTTGCACATCTTGACACTGAAAAAAGATAAGACCAGAAATGTTTGGCTAAGGCCCAACGCTTCATTTTGATAAAAGCACCTACTGCCAAGAATATAAAAAATATCTCTGCCGCGCATCAACCGCGGTAATTGATGTCTTTTTCAAAAGTTTCAAATTTTGTAATGACTGCCATTCGAAAATCAGTTGACCGATTTCGCTCAAATTCAATACCAAATCAGTCCCTAAAAGTCTCCTACGCCCATAAAAATTTCAAGTCAAAATTTTTTAATTTACGGGAGTTATCGTGATGATAACAAGGTGGGTTTGCAACATTTTGAGAACCCCTTACTCTGAAAATAGTTAATGAATTTCAAAAATTTTGACACGAATGTGTAGCCCATGAAAGCTTTCAACATTACCCCAAGTTTTAAACAGCGGAGGCTCCATAGACTCCCAAAAAGTGCCAAAATGAACAAAAGGTGGAAATATATATATAATTATATACACACACACATTGTGTACAGAAGAATTTTAGTAACCTATACATTCATGATCCACTACTCAGGATCTGCGCTTCTCCACAGGTCCCGCCATGGCACTGAATACAATAGTTGTATTTTCCAAACAATCAATATATCATAGAACTCCTTAAAGTAAAAGGGGCGAAGTTTTAAGTATTTGAGTAGTTCAATTTCACTAAAATAAAGTTTTCTGATTCAAAATTAGAAAAATCAAAAGCAATATTACGGGCTTAAAAAGGAGCATTAAATGCAAAAACAAAATTGGTAGGTACAGACCGGAATTTTATGTCTTTCTTCTGAAATTTATAATTTGAAAACGATTAAAAATATTTTCATATTCTAAAAACATTGATTCAAGTGTTTTTTTATTATATAATAAATATCATCAAAAGTCACAATACTTTATTGTACGTAGACCTTTCTTGGAAAATTCTAATTTAAAATTTTTTCATTTACTTTGTTTAATGATTCAACTCATTTAAGTATGAAGAAAATTTTCGGTATTTTTAAAGAAAAGAAACCATTTTCATTGGCAAAAATTTTCCGTTAGCAACGAAAAAATAACGTTTTTTCTACGATTCCGTTTTTCCAATGGTAATTTGAAGAGAAAATAATATATAATGGGAACTTCTTGTTTGAAAAATTGTTGAAAATAATCATCATTCACCATAATAATGTTAATAATGATTAAATTGGTTTAATGCGAAAAAATTTTAATCGCATAAATAGTGAAGTGGAGTTTCAAAATTTATGTAATTCGATACCATTTTGTGTTTCAGTCAAGAGCAAAATATAAAAAAATATACCGAGTTTTGAAAACTACGAGATAAAACTATGTACCTACATATTATGAACATAATAAGAGTAAGAAAATGAAAAGATAAAAGAATCATCCGATAAGAAGTACCTACATTTCGAATGAAATAAAATTCTGATACAGGTATTTAAATATTCCGGGAGTTCTTTTTTGCCTTAGAATATTAAAACGTTTTGCAATATTGGAAAGTAACCAAGGAAATAGAAACTTTTTTTCTGTTTTCATGAAATATTTTATTGCTGAACGAAATTTTGAAAAAATACTTGAAACCATATTGCAAAGACTCTACCCTAAAAAAAAAGAAAGAAAGAAATATTATTTGGAGAATTCTGTTAATGTACTAATTGCACCCAGAAAAACATCCTAGTATCTATTTCTATACTGTTGAATTCCGCTTTTAGCTATCCGTTCAAGAATCGCAAGTCTATTTTTTTTTCTTTTTCTAATAGGCAACTTCTATAAAAAGTAAAAAAAAAAAGTGATGTATTAGTGAAATGCCATTCCAATTCATTCGACAACAGAGGCATAACTACGGAGAGCCTTAGGGGGCTATGGCTCTCAAAAATATTTTGTTCTCCGCAAAAGCCTCCCAAGAAAATTTGCAAGAAATATTTAAACTATAAATTAGATAATAAATTGCCACAATAAGCCAAAAAAATATATTTCATCCTGTCTTTCAGTGGCCACTTCCAAAAAATTCTATCACGCCACTGATTGACAAATCAATTGAGAATCTAAGGGATGCAAGTAAAATGAATCTCGGAGAAAATTAAACGTTGGAACGATTCTTGTGAAATCCGATGAACAATAACTACAGCTGCACAAATTAATGTAGTTTCAATGGGACTCATCTAAATTTTGTGTATTGAATCAACTGAGCCCCTTGGCTCCCAAGTCGCTCAACAAAGTTATTTTTTGAAAGAGAATTGCAGCGTCCCTACGGTTCTTTATAGACCATATAGTATATCGATAGGTAACCTGAACTTTCTTATTTACCTAATTTGAACATAACACAAAGATCCAAGTGTTTTCGACTCATATTAGGTATAGGATTATATGGACCATCGTAAAAAACTGAAATAAAAGTATAATGATAAAGAACTTGATCATCACCGGCGTACATTTAAAGTCAAATAAAGTGGACCACAGAACTTCAATTTCATTGTAGTACGAATTTGAGAAAAGACGATTTCGATCCAGCACAAAACCCGATAATTTCATCAATAATTCAATCATTATAAAATACTCAAAGTATATATATATACATTAGTATTATTACTTACGTTTTTATGTATGGTATAGTCCGAGGTCGGTTGCCTTATCGAAGCACTAGACTTTCTGGTTACACCAAATTTCAACATGGAAATCTGCAAAAAAAAGAAGTTGAATAAATTTTCAGTTGGAATTGCAAAATGACATCAAATAGGAACTAAAATTATACGATGATCGAATCAATGCAATATAGCAGAGTCAACAACATTCCATTGAATCTTGAACTATATTTACAATGAGTAATATGTGACTAAAGAGCACAAGACCATGTTATAAACCTCTAATCCATTATAAATTGGCGACTGAGTTTAATGTTGACGAACGTTTGCTCGGATGTTCATTGCATCGACATAAAAATGCATGGGAGCCTTTGCAACCCATACTGCACACAAAAGGGTTTTCTCACAGTGACATAATAAACTAAAAGTAGGTTCTAACAATACACTGAATTTTATAAAACATATTATTTACCTAGCAGGGGACTTTTTTAGTGGAGGGGTGAACTGAAAATTTTCAGTTTAAATATTTTTAGAAATAAAAAAACATCAATTATGAAGATCAATTTGTACTATTTTACCTACTACCCAACTCATAAAAACGATTAGTACAATTTTTTCAATTAAACAATGTTCTTTTTTTGGTGGAGGATGGGGAGTCCTCCCGTACCACTTTAGCTACCTACCTATGACCCAGTTATCAATTATAGTGTGTAATTTTCGTACTAATCTCTGTTCATGCTAAAAAGTGCGTGACGTCATAAACCATATTAACCCTTATCTGCTTGAAATACGATGTTTGCTTACTCCACAAAATGATGCTTTTTGTTGTATGGCAATGTAGATCCATACCTTTTCCTCTCTCCCCAACCAACTGCAACGTCTATTGTGATATTATTATTTAGTTATTTCATGAAAAACTATTCGTCAAGTTACCAATTCAATCATACACATTTTAATTTTCAAAAAAAACATCTCAAATGATTCCTCAACTTCAAATTAAGTTAGACAGCTGGGGTTTATAATGATCGAAAGCAGACAAAATTTAAAAAATTTTCATATAATTTTCTAATTATCTTTAGATATTTGACAAGTAAATCAAAAAAATACAAAATTAATGATAGATTGCCGTATTTTAGAATCTAGAAACTTCTTCTCTTTCCCTCAATGATTCTTCAGTCGCTATTTAAGCTAGAGTGCTGAAAATGGTATCTCTGAGGAGGAGAAAATTTAACTGAATTTTGTTTTTGTTTAATTTTTTAATCATCTTTAACAATTTGAAAATAAACAAATGAAAAAAACGCAAACTGATGGAAAAAAATTTTTTTTTAAATACAGAAATCTCTCTTCTTTCGCTCAATGATTCCTCAGCCCCTGTTTAAGCAAGAAATCTCGAATCAGTACTGCTAGAAAGAGAAAAAATTTCCTTGAAACTACTTTTCTTATAATTTGTTAATTTTTCTTAGGTGTTTAAAAACAAACAAACAAAAAAATGCAAAATAATGCAAAACTTGCGTTTTTGTGTTTTTTTAGTTATAATTTCCAAAATTTTTTTCCTTCATGATTTTTTTTTTATTGGGAGTGGGATCGTTGTTGCTATACTTTTTTTGTGAATTAGTTACAAAAAGTATGGTTTGAGACAAAGTGCTTGTGGGTTTTTTTAATTCATGTCAAGTTTGCAGCATTCTGCAAATTCTTCTTACTTGGTAAAAAAATAGCCCACATTACGCACTTGTCACACAATATACTATTTTCTTTATTTCATTTCTGGCACAGATTTATTTTGCAGATGAATGGTATCAGAATTACCAAAAAATTTGAGAAAGAGGCTTTGATCTTGTAATCCCCTCATCCTCATCAATCACTCACTGTAGTCATTTATCTGTAAGATAGACCAATACATAATGGGTAATTATGGGGTCTGGGAGAACCCCGTGATACTGTTTACATTTTGTTTTTTCTTCAATACACTACAATCAAAAAAACTGGGCTTCTCCACTTTGCATTTTTTTTCTTCAAATCTCTAAGCAGTATTGCTAGAACTGCTGTAAGACTAGAATTAATATCTCAAATTTTTACAAAAATTCTTAATGTGATGGAAACTGTTTGAGAAGAAGTTATTTTTAATTGTATCATTTATAACACCACCATAATAAATAGGTTTTATACCGCCAATTACGTTACCGATGTGACACACCCATGTAAAAAAGGAATTATTGTATTTTTTGTGTCATATTTTGATATTTGACACACCCTTTCCATAAAATGCATTTACTTTTTTCTTGTTAATCTAAGTTTGGGTGGCCATGACAACTCGCACCCTTCTTTCTTGTCTATGTTACCTCAAAGATTACTCGTCGTTGATCAAAAAAGAAAATTTCACTTTACTGAGAAAATGATTATTTTACACGTTTGGAGGTCAAAATAATTAGGTAGGTATGCAATTTCATTGCACCCTTGCAGGTTCGAAATAAAATTATGTAATTGTATCTCTCTTCGATAGGTACTCTCTGTGTTTACATGTTTTGTTGTAACTCTACGAAGTGTGAAGTCGTTTTGGCTATTATTTACGAATGATTTATCATTAATTGACTTGTATAAAGCTGTGCTTTGCGGTCGTATTTATATCAAAAGAAGTTTGCGCGGTCACCCAGCCGCATACAGTAATCATTATTATCCATCTTGTATGATAAAGAAAACTGGTTTGGTTTTCGTTTTTAGAAAGCACGATTTTTTTTCCAACTCTTTATTTTTTCGAACAAAGTTCGGCGTCAAATTGGCGCCCAAACTGTAACTTCATCTGATATCAGTCGCATTAATCTACCTCTTGAAAGTATATTCGCGAGAAATAATCCGAAGAGAAACATTATATATGTGAAACGAAAGTATTTTCAATATATATATAAATTATAAAATCGAACTTCTACTTGAGAACCTTTGGAGAACCAGTTTTCTCATTGCGAATAGATATTACAACCGTATGTATTCTCAGAAATGTTACCAATGGTTACGAATTATCTATCGTTCTTTGAGAGACGGTGAATTATATTTCTCTTTAAGGCTTAAAAAAAATGTTAAAAAGAATATGAAAAAAACATTTTTTTTTATTCACTTATTCGAAAATTTATCGTCACGCTGGCAGAGAAAAATAAACGATATTAGCAACGATGGGTCGTTCATCTTTTTTTCCTGGAAAATTCTCCGGATGAATTACTTCTTTTTACACTCGAATGTGTTAAGGTATACACGTAAGAAGAAACTTCGTCAAAATATCTAATCATTTGTGAAATTACGATAATCACTGGTAAATTAAAAATTATTTGCCCGAATTTACAACTAATATTTGAAAGCTGGAAAAATTCGGTTAATAAAGCTGAACGATTTCCAAATTAAATTTCGATTTTCACTGAAAGTTGGTGCGGAGGGTGGGATTAGTGAACAAATAAATAAACTAATTTTTCTTAAAATTTTTGGTATCTTTTGCAGGGGAAGGCTAGTAATGAGTTTCGTGACTAAAAGAAATAAAAAATAAACAATGGCTCAGCAGAAGCTCCATTAGAAAAAGGTTTTCAAAAAGTATGAAATTATAGTTAGAAAAAAGCTAGTTATGGATCATATAATTAATAATTGTATGAAATTTTGGAACTGTTGAAATAAAATTACAGTTTAAAACTATTACTTTTCTTAAAATCGAAACAAAAATAGATTTTTTGAAACACATGCACAAAAACCACAACTTTACATGTATGTATAGCAATCGTAAACCAACGAATTTTTGGCCTGTGAAGTAGATGTTAATTTTACACACTGTTGTGCAGGATTAAAATTTGCAAAAGTGTGTAAAATATTTTACACACGCCGCTATAGACAACCATATTTCAACAGCTACTGATCATATTATAGGCATTTTGATATTTTTATTTACTTTAATTCGTGAAAAACTGTTCGTCAAGTTGCCATTTCAATTCTACACATTTCAATTTTGAAAAAACCTCTCAAATAATTTCTTAGCATCTAATTGAGCTAGAGAGCTGATTTAATTAAATTTACTCTTCATAGAATTTTTTATCCCTCTTCAATTATTTGAAAATAAATGAAAGAAAAAAAAGCTAATAAGTTAGGTTAAAAACGAGTTTTTAAAAAATACGCTTTTATAATTTGAAGGGCGAAAGAGAAAATAAAATTTCTCTTTTTTTTTTTTCGAGACAGAAACAAACAAAAATTGAAAAAACAGCTGATAAAAACGGATATAAGTGTATGTGCGTGTGTGTCGCAACACGTGAAAACAGCGCTGAGGTTGGTCATCTGGTGTACTTCAACAAATGAGTGAGTAGAATAAAAGTGTGTAATTATAGGAAAATCGTATATTTTTTGAAATTTAGAAACCTTTTTTTTTCACTCTATACTTCCTCAGCTGCTATTTAAGCTACAGGGCTGGGATTAGCAGTGCTGGAAGGAGGAAAAAATTTACTTGAAACCACTCCCCTTATAAAATTTTAATTGTCATTAGCTGTTTGAAAATAAACGATCAAAAAAACGAAAAATAATGGAAAACTTGCTGTTTTTTTTGTGTTTTTACATATTATTTAAAAGACTTTTTCCTAGGTCAATTTATTTATTTTTTAGGCGGGAATTATTGCAATTTTCGTTTTTGCATTAGTTGCAAAAAGTATAGAGTGTAACAAGTGTTAGTGAACTATTTTAACTTGCGGGAAGTTTGCAGCACTCGCCTTCAGCTTGTCTGCAAATTCTTCATAATCAGTAAAAGAATAGCTCACTTTATGCACTTGTTACACAATATACTATTTTTTCAGCCAATCCACAACAGAATTGGTACCTAACGTGTTTCAATAAATTAAAGTAAGTTTTTTTGAAAATTTCGAGGTTATTATTTCAAAATTAAGCATATTATAGCCAAAATAATATAAAAAATAGCTGTACTGTAAATACCGTCTGGTCGATATTAACTAAAATTAGTAGCCTGTTGTAATAAGCCGTAATAAATATTTCTTCTCAATTTCATAGCTATTGGTCCAAAATTAAGAATTTTGTTGCCAAATAAAAACATAATAAGTGTTGCCAAAAGTATCTCCAGACAATCCGTATCAAAATTAGTACCATGGTATAATAGGTTATAGTAAATATTTGTTCCAAATTTCATGACTACCAGAAAAAAATTGCAACATGTACTGTGGTAATAAGAAAATGGAAGAAGTACTACGTAATAAATTATACATATTACTTATTATATTATTATATTTATGAATTTGAGTTTTTGGTCCCAAAATTTTTCTTGAGTTATGAAAAAAAACCTACCCACCCCCACTACCAAGTTGTTTAACGACACTACGATTAATAAGAAGATTTTCATAGAAAATTTACTTGAAAAGAGTTTGTAAAAATTAATTTAAAAAAAAATATGCTATTATGAAGGTAAAATGTTGGGTGAAGTGTGACTTTTCAGATACTCAGAGTGAAACCTAGCGTACTCACACAGACATACTTATATCACTACTATAAATGTACAAGTCAGCCAAAATTATACAATGAAATAAATTCGTCAAAATTATTTCACAATATTATTTTGCCAATATATTCCCTAATATTCGATGCACACGCACCACTACCCACAGAGCCACATATATAACAAGCATCTCGCAAAATGAAGTTTTTTCAGCAGGTTACAGATATAACGTTATGTTTGAGCTTCAACTGGAATGGGAGAGTCAAAGATTAGTCTATTTTTTTGTTGAATATATTAAATTATAACGTATTTGTCACATTAGATTGTGGCCTAGTGAATGAGGCGTGCTAACATGCTACTGGTTGTGGATTGGAACCTTATGTATTCTTTGGAATTTTTTTATCTTATTTATTTATTTTTTTATATCGCCATTCAGTACTTACTTCAAAAGAATTTTTTTGAGCTTTGCGCGCAAAAGTTTTACCAAATGACTGAAAAGTAATGAAAAAAAACAAAAATAAATAAAATAAAAAAATTCAAAAGAGTATCTACGATTTGAATCTACAACCAGCAGCATATTGGCGGGAATCCTTATCCACTGTACCAAAAACCAATTTGAAAATTACAATTATAATTTCATGTGATCAACCAAACAATAGACAAACTTCAAACATGACGTCATAACATGTGAACCTGCTGAAAAAACTTCCTTATAGGTACATGAAAAAAAAAAATTTTGTCGCTCCGCCAAAACAACAAATTGTACAGTGTTACCCAACTGGCCAGCAAAAATCCAGGGCCGACATTAGTCAAATATATATATTGTGATGTCTGAAAACGAACGTACATCCCGAGTATAGGGAATGATATCACAATTCGAAGTATATCAATAAGTCTCGATCAATCGTAGAGTCGAAACCACAAACCAGCTCAAACAGTTAGGCCACCAGCCTACCAGCGATAGCTCCCGAGGCCTACGAAGTATGTCAGGTGAATTTATATAAGTGGAAATACATAAGTTGGCCAACCCATTATCACAGTTTACACTTTATTACAATCGAAAAGGTTACTTACAAGTATGGTAACTAACATCAGGTCATGCAGGTTATACATCACATCGCCTCATGGTTCTCAAAGTTCGGTGAACCATCAAATCTTGAGCGGATATTTGTCTTCTAATTCGGAGAAGTAGTATCGCAAACTATTTAGATTACTACCGATGTTCACATTCGAAAGTATCGGTGAAAACAATTTAAAAGGTGACTTGATGTCGTATAAAAGAGCTGTATTTTGTCATGAATAATATTTCGTATTCACGGCGAATGAAAAACTATCACTTCTAAAACGAGACTGACTGTTCACCCTTAGGCCAAAAATGTGAACAGTCAAAAGAGATAAAGATTGGTTCACCGATGATCAAATATCGTATTTCTACATGTCACCATATCGTTAAGTAGTAGTTAATCGACGTGTCTTCGATGTTTCTTAGATTTGGGGAATTTATTTCCATTGGGGAATCGGCGTATTTCCCGTTTATCTTATCGTTACTATAAACTTAGAGAATTCGAGAGCCGTTCCCTATTGTAATGGTAATACAGGTTGATGGTGATGTGAGGGGAAGGCTACGGGTAATCAGATGTCACAACTCCCCCCCAAATTTTGAAGCGAGGGATCACCCGCAGCCTTCGGACATTTGGTAACTTAGCTGAAATAAAATATATTAGAGAAAGGTTGGTCCATTGATTAAAGTACTCCGAATTACCAAAAAAAAATGTATTCGAAAGAAACAAGCAAGAGTATGTTACCTCCAAAAAAAAAACGGGGGATATTACATAACTATAACTGAAAGGACAATCAAAAAGAAAGCGTATATTCGAAAGTAGAAAAATAACAACATGGATTACGTCGAAGTAGAAAATAATACTGCTTAAAATTAGATAAAGAAAACAAATAAACGAAAAAGAAAAAAAAATAGGAACAACATTAGTACACTATAAGGCGTAAACGAATCGATATATTGCGATATGTATTATGGAAGTGAATGAAAGTATAATAATAACAAAAAATTACTTCTTTTATCGATGAAGGGAACTTACTCGGTATGAGAAATTCAGGGACGAAAGAGAAAATCTTATATCTACCATTCACATTCGATCGATCATGAGGAACAAAGGTCACCGTAAATAAAATAAAAAAAGTCGCTTACAAGATTCTTTGAGGGAGTTCGTATTTGTGCCTGAATGTCTCGTTGTCTTTAACTAGGAGAATCTCTCCACGTGTCGGCTCACCCAATACCGCTCTCAGGTATTTTCTCGCAAATGTTGCTCCGAGGACCATCCTGTTTATATCGAGGTTTGGATGCTGTACTAGGTAGAACGTTTCTTCAAACTCTACCCCAGTCCGCCTGATGAGCTTCATGGTCACCGTCTCGTTTGATTCCATGGTCTTTGGGGTAGACCAATCACATGACCATGTTGTTCGGGTTGTTAGCGTTAATTGTTGACTCGCAGAGATTACTTTTTTGTTCATATACGATACCTGCGAGCTGGTATTGAAACATAGCATCTTCTCTCTCCTAGTGAAGATGGTCTTTTCTTGGATGAAGGCCACACAGAATACTTTAGGTATGATGGCCTTCATTTCTTTAACGGTCATGATCGGAACGTTGGTCCCCGGGCAGTATTTGGGTTCTTTTAACAGCTCTTCCGGGATTTCTTCGATTGGGACTGCTGGAGCCGGATCCTTCGATGTGGAGGCTTCCTCGTCGATGTCTCGTCCTACTGGAAACACCGTTAATTCCTTAGTACCCCTTTCATTTTCGATGTTCCTTGGGTCGTCTATCATAACTGACTTACTACTCGATGGTCTTTCTCCGTCATCGATGATCACAATTGGGACTCTCTGAAATTTATCATCTCTCGTTATATTTTCTTTCTTATTTTTAGGGATTTTATTTTTCCTCTGAGGTTCGTTTCGGTCAGTGTGGTCCTTTTCTGCCTTTCTTTTTACCGATAGTTTGTCCCCCTTTTTCAATAATGTTATTTTGATTTTTTCTTTTTGGAGTTGTGCCAAAATTCGAGGGATTACGATGTCGCATTGGGGGAGGGTTTTGGCAAAATGCTCAGCATTATAAACGCTCACTTTATTTAATTCCGTATTCAACTGCGTTACCCGCGCTCGTAGTGTCTCGATCTCTTTGTTTTGAGATTTGACGATTTCTTCGAGGATTTCCATCTCCCGCAGGATCTGTCCTCGTTCGTTGTCCTCGGATGTAATGACACGATTGAGAAAATCCGCTTGCCCGTTGATGGCCGTTGCCGTGGCCACGTGGAAATCCGCCCTTTTGATTAGTGCTTTCGACGTTACAGTTTGGTTGTGAGATGCAATTCTCAATTGCTCCGTTAACGATTTGAGGAACTGTTTGTTCTCACCAGAGATTTTGATGAATTGGGCCTTCACCCTTTCGGCGACAATTGACGATTCGGGCAGGTTTTGTTCGGCCATTTTGACTAGATTAGTATGAGAGAAGTTTTGCTTTACAAACCTACTACTTAATTGTCTCATTATAGAATTTGAATTGTTGTACTTACGTATCAATATTCGTTGAACGGTGATGGTAATAATAATTGATAATAATGAAAAGGAAAACCACATTAATTTTTGGTAAAATTTGAAATTTCACAAACTCGTTTTTTTTTGTTTTTGTTTGAGATCTACGTTGTTGTTTGATCAGGATTCCTGACCACTCCCCCCTCAACCACGATGTCATCGATGAGTTGATGATCATCGGTGAGTTGATCGAATCAATGACTCGATGTCATGGTTGTTGGACTTTGCGACGAAGGGTGCAATGTTGACGTAAGTGGAATCATCTCACTTTTGTGACTGAATTATCTTGTATTTATTTTGATTAATTTTTATTTTCAATCAATGGGATTTATTTTTGAGATGTTTTTGTTTCAGATTGGTAATGTTTTTTGGTGGTGGATGGACTTTATCGTTTGAATTCATGTACATTTCGTTGAAGGATCTTTCCATCGGGCATTCGGATTCGATAACTTCCGTTTCCCTTCACCTCAATGATTTCACAGGGGCCGACGAATTTTGGGTTGAGTTTCGATGAGATTTCAATGGCTTTATCCGAAAGTGTATGATTTTTTGTGTAAATCATATCTCCAACCTTGAGATCGGTGAGATTTTTACTTTCGTTATTCTTTTTTCGCCTTGCGAGTATTTTCTTTGTGTTTTGTATCGCTTTTTTTAGGAACATTTTATATTCTTCGTCGGTTAATGGCATCGTTCTTCCTTCGTAATCGAATTTTACCTTTTCCATCAACATTGCCGGCGGTATTCCAGTAGTAGCATGCTCGATGTGGTTTAATCTACGCTCGATCTCGTCGATGTGTTGATACCAATTACTGTGTTGGGTTGAACATTTTATTCGAAGAACATCCCCGATGATTTTCATTTGTGTTTCGACCGGATTCGATGATGGCATATATGGCGATGTAAATCTAGGCTGGATTTTCAACTGTTTCCAGTGATCGATCCAATCTTTTGTTGTGAATTGGCTTCCATTATCGGACAAATCGTTTCAGGTTTGCCGTATTTTTCGATAAAACGATTCATTCTATCGATACAAACATTAACCGAAGCTTTGTTTATCGTGTATAGCTTCGTGAATTTGGAGAAGACGTCCATAACAACGAAGATTCGATTTACCCTTCCACATTCTGACGGTAATGGACCGTATAAATCGATGGACAACAATTGGCCAGGTTTGTCTGCGAAGATTGATAAGAAGGGACCTGACAATGTCGTGTTTATATTTTTTGATCTTTTGCAGGTTTCACAGTCCAAGTAGAATAGCTCGACTTCGTACTTCGATCCAGGCCAATTGAAGAATCGTCGTACCAACTCCAGTGTTTTCTGAGATCCTGGATGTGTAAACTCTCCATGGTAGAATTTGATCAACAATTCTCGGGTTGATTCAGGGGTGTATATTCTTTTATCACCATCACGATTCACATAATAGATGATACCTTTTTCTTTCTCGACGCGAGGTGATCGTCTTTCGAGTTGACCCGTGATTTCTCTACTTTTCTTTTGCAGACTCGATATGTTGTTCATTAGCGACGATATGGTGATTGTATTATCATCACCGATCAACATTAGTACAATCGAGAAATCGGCACTTCAGTACACTACAGCTTCGAGTGGGGAACAGTATCTGCTCAGAGCATCCGCTGCGATGTTTTTACTGCCAGGTATATGTTCGGTAGCAGTTATCGAGAAGCTGGTGAGGAACGTCCTCCATTGCGCTACTCTTTGCGAAACATCATCCTTTAGGCCTATGAGGTACTGTAGGCATCAACAGTCAGTTCGTATCTGAACCTCGTGGTCGGTAAGCATGTAGAGATTTTTCTTCATTGTGTATATTATCGCTAACATTTCTTTTTCAAATGTAGGATAGTTCTTCTCGGATTTCTTCAGTAGTCTACTTACCATCGATAGCACTTTCGGTTTTTCATCTTCACTTTCACTGATGAATTGAATGACTATTCCTGAGATGGCGAAGTCCGAAGCGTCCGTGATCACGTAAAACGGGAGGTTCCAGTCCAGATGCGATTGTAGTAGGCACTTAACCATTTCTGATTTTACTTTCTCGAATGCTTGTTTGTGATCATTGGTCCACTCAAACGCAACATTGTTTTTCAACAGGTTGCACAGAGGAGCGATTATATCGGCGTATCTCGGAACATGTACTCGATAATAGTTTGCCACTCCGAGGAACGATTGAACTTTTTTCGTCGTTGGAGCTTTAAAGTTGTGAATGGCCTCTGCTCATTTTGGATTGGGTCGTATTCCATCAACGTTGATGACATACCCTAAGTATCGATCCGTGTTTCAAAACCATGAACATTTTTCTAATTTTAGTGTCATATTGTATTTTACGAATCTTTCTAAAACCAAGCGAATATGTTCCAGGTGTTCCTCGTGTGTTCGTGAGTGTATCAAGATGTCATCGACATATACCATAACGCAGTGATCGAGTCCACTTAGAACGATTCTCATAGCGGCTACAAAGGCTTGCATCGCGTCTTTCAATCCGAAGATTATTCGATTCAAGACATACGGTTTTCCTTGGAATCGGAAAGCTATGTATTTTTGGGATTCTGGGGCCAACGGGATTTGTAGGAATCCCCATCTAGCATCTAGTTTTGCAAATACCCTCATCTCGGACAAACTTAGTATTGTCTCGATGGGTGGAACTGTATCTCCTCTCGTACCCATATATTGATTTATCCTCCGAGCATCGAGGCAGGTGCGAGTATCACCGTTTTCTTTTTTTGTGTATGTTATCGGTGAGAAGTATTCACTCGACTTGGGACTTATGATTCCCTGTCTTTCCCAATCATCAAACAGTTCTTTCACTTTTGGAATCCAAGCCTTTGGAATTATCCTCTCTTTTTTGTCCATCTTTTTCATATCTGGGGACATGTTTAGGGTATGCGTATAGGCTCCACATTTACCGATCCTTTCAGCGAAGGCTTTGTGGTTTCCTCTCAGGACATCTCCGAATTCCTGACCCATTTTGTTTGATATTTCTAGCTTCTTTAATATTTTCTCGATTTTACTTTCGATTTCGAGTGGAGTTTTGTCCGTTGGTCCGATGTTTAGAATAGGTTCAACGGCACCAAATTGAACTCCTGGTATCTCAATTTGTTTCAATCTGTCTCGTGGGTCTAGAAAATCGACTAACCGATATCTCACACTAGGTCTTCCGTCGTGTTCGTAGAGGAATTCTCGACCTAGTATGATCGGTGTATTTAAGCTCTTGTTTATATGGAGCGTCGTTGTCATCTCAATATCGTCCCCATTTTTGTCGACCATTATGAATCGTAGATTTATAGATCTGTAAACTCGTATAGCGGGTTTTCCGACAGCATATCCCACCTTCTGTGTGGGGCAGTTCACGTGCATGAGATATAGGTCGAGATTATGCTTTTCAAGGAATTGGAGGAATTTCTCGGTTATCCAACTGTATGGAGAACCTCGGTCGATATATGTCCTATAGGTGTTTCTCGCTTTGCCAATGATACTGTTTATTATAAAGGGCGGAAACCACGGCCTTGTGTCGACAAAGTTGTTTTCAGATTCAACTTCCTTCGGATCTGATTCGACATTATCCATGATATGGAAGCAGAATGTCCCATATGGGTCCTCTTTGTCAATTTGCTGAGGGTTGTTGGCTTGTGATTGTTCGTTTTCATCACATTGATCTTGATCATCGTATCCTGTGATCAGGTTAACATTAGGACTCATTTCGTTGTCCTTCCGATCAACGTGGTCTGCAATCACGGACGCTAAATTCTCATCGATTAGATGTGTTTCTTCTTTGTTGTATTGACGTGGGACTGCATAGATGGATCTTTCATCTCCCGGGGTAACTGCTTTATCTTTATTCTCATTCTCGTATTTTCGAGTAAAGATTCTCTCAATATCAAGAATATAGACGTCCTTGAAGTCGGACTTGAGGTTCCAGATTTGGCTGTTGAATCTTCGAAGTCGGGATCTGTAGAACTGGTTATTGATCCTCATTGGGTCTGGTGAGATCGTAGTAACGATTATTTTTTTAACTCGACGTTTTCGTAATAACTCGTCGAGGAGGTATCGAAGTTTCGAGATAATCGTGTCTTCATCTGCATCTGGACTCAGGATAAATTCTTCTCCAAAGCCGATAATTATACGGGTATTTTCTTTTGCAATCCTCCGTATAACTTCTAGGAGAGGGCTCAATCGATTCAATTTCTCACAACTCGCTGTCTTATCGATACTTAGGTTTTGGGCACTCGATAGACCATTATTCCTTAACCAACATAGGATTGTGGTGTCACCGAAGACTTGGTACGTTTTTCACTCAGGTATAACGAATTTGTTCTTCATTACCGTTGTCAGTCTGTTTTTATTGTGTTTTTTGATAGGGCGTCCTATGCGACCGACCATAGGCGCCTTCTTTAGTTTCCCTGGTTCTGACGGGAGGCTTCATCGGGAGTATACAAATATGCGTATTTTTGATCGCCGATGTTCAATACCGGTTGCTGTTTCATCTGTTTGCTTATATTCCCAGTGTTTTCTTCGTGGAACGAACTATGTAGGTACTCGAGTTTCGTTGAGAACTCGACTAGATTTGCAACATCAGACTCGAGTATTCTGTCTCTATACGGCATTGGCACTTTCTTCACCAAAAACCCATATATGGTCTGGATATCCTCGCCACTCTCGAGTAGTCGGGTGTATATGTGTATGGCGTAGTCGGCTATCGAATCGTATTTTCTCAAATCATACTGGCCATCTCAAATGGCTTGTACTTGGGCTTGCTTTCTCGACTTGTTCCAGTAGACAGATACGAAGTGATCTCGAGCTTGTTGGTAGCCCCAATTTTCTCGATAGACTGTTCCTCCTGGAAACTTATTTACATCCATCATCTTCCCAAAAACTCGGCCTAGTTGCTCGTCATCTTGGTCCAGATCTTCGACGCAACTTTCAAATTCTCTCAAGAATTCTTCCGGAGTTCGATGATCCTTATGTCCAGTGTACACTGGCATCCTCGAAGGATCGAACAATCTCAATGTTTTCTGTAGCAGTGCTATCCTTGAGAACGTCTGGTTCCCTCCTACATCGCGATGTCTTTGTACTGGTGTCCTCTCTCTTTGGTTTGGCAGGTATGTAGGGACTGTCATATCTTTAAGATGCCTCAGGATCGTCGGAGGTGGTGTTTCGGGTCTGAAACCAACTGGGATGTTCGACGTTTCTCTCCTAGTAGTTTGTGCCGCCTGGTCTCTTGAAATTGGCAGTCGATCGATTTTTCTCTTAAAATAATCAAATTGCTCTCTGATCTGAGACTTCGTCTCTATGCTTAGTAGTTTTATTTGCTCGAGGATTTCTCGGGAGCTCGGACTTTGCTCTCTTCTTTTGATGGCGCTCATCAACGTCGAACTGGCCACCGGCTTCCGAGTGATCTCTGCTGAGCTTTGTGCAATCGCAGTTTCCTCGTATCCCTTGGGTGATACTTTATCATCATCGATTGGTATATACAGGGAGTCGTTATAGAATTGCGCGTCCTCGAAGTCGACTTTTTTCTTTGTTTGATCGAGTTCGATTTCGGCTATTCTCTCACGTATCCTCGACGTTGACGGGTTTTCTAAGGATTTTCTTTTTGAAATTTTTCTCTCGATAGCCTTGACTCGATCCTCAAATTCAATGTTCTTTTTGACTACTTTAACCGTATGTAATTCAGCTGCTTTTCTTCTTTTTTCACTTTTTTCGAGCATCGAATCTCGTACAACACATTCTCTACCGTATCGTGCGGTGCTTTTGGACTGTCGGAGGTAGAGATTCCGGTAGAACTCGACTGGATTGGCTCCCTTAGGCGGTTCTGGCACCCTATTGGAATCGAAGGCCCACAGATTCTTCAACGTTTCTTCTTCCTCCATGATGGCGGATCCTCTGGTAACATTCGCGTCATCCTCACCCATTGCAACCTCTCGAGTATTTGATATGTCGTCTCTATTCTATCTACTTAAGTGGTCGACGGTGTCAAAGGGGTTGGGGTTATTATCATCCCCAGTACCATCCATCTCGGATGAAATCTGCTGGCCCAAGTTTAGTAAAAAAAAAAAAGCTACTATTTCCCCTATCTAAGTCGATACGTTTTATCTTAACAGACTAGCAATCGATGTCTATGACTCTGCTCGTCGATATACCTGGAACAGGGGGGATTTACGGCTCACCTAAAACTAACAAATATTGACTTAATTAATTAATGGGTAGGTCATACTTTTAGGGGAATCTTCCAGAAGTATAATACCGAAAATATTTCTAGAATCCCTAAAATATAATGTATGTTATGAATTGGACCAAGATCCATAAAATGGGGCAGATAAAAATCGATTAAGACTTAGTTACTTTACTTTTAAAATCGGTACGTCGTAAACACGATTACGGGAATACGGGTGGCTTTTAATTTAGCCTATTTTTTCATTTTATTTCAATACACACCCGTATGATGTTATTTTAATCTGTTAAAAGTCGTTAAAAGAAAGTCTGTCGAACAATAAAATACTGGGCCACTAAAAGCGACTTACAATAGTTAGGTTAACTACGATAACTATTTTCTACGGCACACTGCCGATAAAATGCTAAGATCAAAACATGATCGGTAGGCTTAGGGCCATAGCAACAGTCTTGAACACAAAATTTATTAAGGAAGCTTACGCCTCAAACGGGACATTGTTTATCACACTAACTATATCGAATTAAACACGAGGGACCTAATCCTCGAACACCAGGTTGTTTCAGTAATTTACGTTGAGTTTATTATTTTTATCGAATTTAGGTTGACACGCTTTGTAAGGCATAGAGCTGAATGCTGAAGGCGATGTGGCTTTCACTGCAGTTCACTTGCTGCATTTGCGTCATAAAGCAGAGAAAGACTTCTTCCAATTAGTACACGTGGGAATCAGATGCCCAACAAAAATCAAAAATGGCTGCGGCAAAGCCGGCCAGTCAACAGTTGCCAGACACTTTTGGTAAATTTGGATAGTGCCAATCCCAACATGAACAGGTTGATCAGACCTATCCAGCTTAATGGATCGCTCTAATGATCATGCTGAGCAACAAACCGATCGGATGGGTTTTAACAAAACTCAGGTGGCGGACTTTGGTCTCTTCTCGTACTATCTTTCTACTCTTATTGATAGGATATGGTAAAAAGAAACCCGAAAAAAAAAATGAAAGTAGGAACGGAAATAATTTTGTATGGGTGGTTTGAGAACATTATCAAAAGAAGGAGGTACACTCTCCACATTCGTTGATATACACCCGCGTAAACTACAGTACCGAGTAACAATACGGATCTACGAATAACATGTGATTGTATATATCCGCATGTGAAGGTTTTAGAATAAGAATGGACGATTCTCGAATCACACCCTCATAACGGATGGAATTAACATTAGAACGGAAGGTTGTGGATAAGGCATTTGCATTAGGCTCGGCCACAGAACTCGAAAGACAAGTCGATCAAGTCCTGTCACGGTTGCCAAGTAAAACGTAGATGTGACGTCCGAAAACAAACGTACATCCCGAGTATAGGGAATGATATCACGATTCGAAGTATATCAATAAGTCTCGATCAATCGTAGAGTCGAAACCACAAACCAGCTCAAACAGTTAGGCCACCAGCCTACCAGCGATTGCTCCCGAGGCCTACGAAGTATGTCGGGCGAATTTATATAATTGGAAATAAATAAGTTGGCCGACCCATTATCACAGTTTACACTTTATTACAATCGAAAAGGTTACTTACAAGTATGGTAACTAACATCAGGTCGTGCAGATTATACATCACATCGCCTCATGGTTCTTAAAGTTCGGTGAACCATCAAATCTCGAGAGGATATTCGTCTTCTAATTTGGAGAAGTAGTATCGCGAACTATTTAGATTACTACCGATGTTCACATTCGAAAGTATCGGTGAAAACAATTTAAAAGGTGACTTGATGTCGTATAAAAGAGCTGTATTTTGTCGTGAATAATATTTTGTATTCACGACAAACGAAAAACTATCACGTCTAAAACGAGACTGACTGTTCACCCTTAGGCCAAAAACGTGAACAGTCAAAAGAGATAAAGATTGGTTCACCGATGATCGAATATCGTATTTCTACACGTCACCATATTGTTAAGTAGTAGTAAATCAACGTGTCTTCGATGTTTCTTAGATTTGGGGAATTTATTTCCGTTGGGGAATCGGCGTATTTCCCGTTTATCTTATCGTTACTATAAACTTAGAATTCGAGAGCCGTTCCCTATTGTAATGGTAATACAGGTTGATGGTGATGTGAGGGGAAGGCTACGGGTAATCAGATGTCACAATATACATAACCAAACCCGATGATCACGATCATAGCATTTTCTATAGTCGCATCCAATACTTGGAAAATTGTGAGCAATTGTAATGATAAAAGCGGATAAAAAGATTGAATTAAGACATTCATATTTTGATAATTGAGATTTCTTATAGTTTTATGATAAAATTTATGGCTGGTATTACAAATCAACAGGCAAAATAAATAAAAGGAATTGATTTGTTTCACAAAATATGACCGTGAACTTACTTACTATGAAAGTAGGAATACATCAAAAATTAGATCTTCAGTTATATCTCGATTAATATTAATCATGTTCTAAAATTAGCTTGGAAAAAATAGTTCAGCATTCAGTTTAAAAATAAAATAAAAATTCTAAGTACCTATCCATAATCACGAACAATGGACCGAATGGCTGCAGAATAGTGCTTTTTGGCATTATGTTTTCGTATATTGCTGCAATTATTCGAAAGTAGGAGAAAAGTAGTGAAGTAGTGACCAAAGAGACGATTTCAATTGACATTTTCTAAGCACTGAAAATTGTTAAAGCGCGTACACATAAGGCGAACCAAACATGTTATTCAGTATATAAAAGGTATTTGCTACTTGGGATTTATTTGTGAATAATCCCGCAAAATGTGTTTTCCTTGTAAATAATTTCTTTCTTTTGCTTATCGAATACGAAATTTCTTTCACTCACCTCCTTCCCCTTGTTCAAGAAAAATATATAGGATATGTTTTTAATTTAAAATTTTTGACGAGCACAATTTAATCGGATATTCTGAACACAAAGATTTGACATAGGTTTTTCTTCTACACAACTGCACAAAAAAAAGAAAGGAAAAACTCATTCACATTTACAAGTCAGTTATGCACTTGACCTTATTTGAAATTTTTAGATTAGAATCGATTAAATTAAGAAAAAAATTTACTCTTTTAGAAAGTTTCTGACATTAAATGCACAAATTTTCACATTTTACTATTCTGACAAAAAAAAAACAAAAATTCGAGCGCAGCTAACCACGCTAGAAAATATAGGTTTTCTTAAACGAAATCAATAAATAAATAAATAATCAAAATATCAAAAGTATGTATTTGACAGAATGTGGGCTAAAAATTAGGGGAGTACGTTTAGAATGAAGTGTAAAGGAAATTCATAACGAATTGTATTGTGAACTTACAAAAAATTCACGCGACTTAAATGAATGTTTAGCAAATAAAATAACAGCCAGCCTGATTTCTGAACAGCTTTTTTGTTTCATCTGGGATTACTACTCTTCTCAGCAATAGTTAAAGATAGTTTCAAATCATTTCTACGCATGCACATTGGGCTGATTGAATCAAATTTTGCAGAATGTTAGAATACAATACAATCATTTACCTCTACCAAATTTCGCGACTATTGGTTAAAAATTACGCACACTAGAACCATTTAAGCATAAGAAATGAAACGTAAATGAATGTACCAGATGTATTACCCGGCCAATCTGGACCAAATTTCATGAGTATCTGTTAAAAATTGCGACTTGTATGGTGTTTAATAGAAATCTGTACATATACTTTAGTACTTACCTACATATGTACATTATATGTTACGTATCAAGTCCGAAAATGTACCATCCTAGAATGATACAGCCATTTTGGACAGCGTAGACGTTTTGTACAACGTTGTATTTTTGATCAACTTTGTACAAGATTAATTGTAGCAAGTCCGAATTAATTACAATACACTGGCTTTTTTCAAGAATTATCTATTTGATTCATCTCCTTATTACAACTGAAGTTCCTTGTTTTTTATCGCAACATCATGCCCCTCCCTCAAGACGGATTTTCACAAAATGTTGGCCTCATATAATTGCCTATCCTTAGATGATTTCTGCCAAGTTTTGTTTCTAAAGTTCTCTTCTCCGAGCTGTCATTAAATTCGAAAGTGTCAGTTTTAAACTTCTATTTTTTAAAGATGGTTCTTAGTTCTGTTTAATGATTTTTGTGTCAGAGTCAGTTCACCGAAGTGAAAACACAAACAACTGAAAGATCTAATTAGATCAAAACGTTTTCATGAAGAATTTAAGTTGTGGATCTGCTGTATATGAAAGTTAGTTCTCTGGTTCTGAGTTCGAGTTTCTAGTTTTAGTGTCAGTTCTGAAAAGTGAAAACTCGAATTTCAGTTGCGGCACTTTACCAAATCAAAAAAGTATAAGCAGTTAAAAAAAAAGAAAAAAAAACCTATATAAAGAGAAAAAATCAAAAAAAAAATTCTTTCTTCATTACGAATTATACTCTCCATTCACTAACAAAAAAGAGCTAAAAAGGTTAAGGCTATCTTCTCAAGGAAATATTATGAAAAGTCATAATTTCGGATTTGGTAACTAATCGTGTACAAAGTTGAGCAAAAATACAATTTAATTGTACAAAATATCTGTGTTATCCTAAGATGGTACTAGAAAACTTATACTAAGTTCAAAATTTCGGAATTTGCACGAAATGCCTAATACCATCTAAGGATTCTACGAAAATGGTTGTACCATCAATTATGGACTTCGTAACTTACGTAACATATACATATATGAATTTCAAGTAATAGTGACAAAAATTTCATGGGGTCATGAAACGAAAAGTGGACCAACCCCCGAACTTAGGTATTAATACCAGATCAATTTTAATATGAAGATTTTCTTCTAAAACCTACATAAAAATGGGATTTTTCGTACACTAAAAATGGAAGAGAAAACAAACTGAAAAATTTCCACACCATAAATAGCACTAATAAAACAGGAAACATACAAGATCCACCGGAAAATTTACAATTGGCACACGTACTCATTTTCTACCATCGATCAGCCAAAAATATTGACCTTTAGAAAATTCGGGAAAAAAACCTACACGGCGTTGTTCACGAGTAAAATGCAGGTTTAACGGTAGACTACTTGGATCACGGAACGCATAATTTAGGGAGAAATCATCATTTAAGTATGAAATTGTAATTAAATTAATATACTCGGCCCATTCCTCCTTTTCATTTAAAATATAGAATGATCGAGTCACTTTGTGCCAAGCCGTCTTCTGCCCGCACGTTTTTGGAAGAACTCGAGTGTCGAGAGCAAAAAAAAAAATTCGTTTTGTCAGAGTGATAAATTATACGCGGAGAATCCGCACCTTCAGGGTCATAATACAGCTGGACTTCATCGAAATATTCATAGTATTTAATGCGGATTCAAAAAATCAGGTAGAAATAGAGGGCGGGTGAAGGCAATCCTATCGTTTGTGGGTTCGTTTGCACCCGCATAAATTCGTTCTAGCAGAATTATAGTTTTTCACCAATTTCCATGCAAACGGGTATTAAAATTGACCTCGCAAAAATGTTAGGTGTGAAGATGATGAAAATTATCCTTTTCATGAAAAAAGAAAACGGTTGTGATGGTTATATATCGTAACAGAACAATCAAATACACAAGTTAGTTAAAAAGGTGTATTAGACATAAACTTTATGGAAGAGTAACAGTAATAAACATCAAGAATTAAAAGAATAGGTAAGATTGTAACAACATTAAGAAGAGTTAATCAGAACAAATTAGAATGAATGAAATAGTACAAAACATGAGATTATATAGTAAGTAAAAAGAGGAAGGTTCAGGCGAATTTACAGAGTATTGGAGAAGGGTTTTGATCTTATTGGTTAGTAGAAATATATGTACAGTAAGTATGACCAATGGTCTCGTAAAAATATGACATAAAGTGGGTGTTCACAAATGAATTAGTAGAAATTAGTATATATGCAAGATTGCAGAAATAGTATAAACAAAAGATGAGTTCATTGTTTATGAGTAAACACAGTAACTGTTTATGTAGGAAATGATGTCATCAAACAAGTCTTGACTTGAAGAAATGACGTGAGAGTTAATGAATAGGAAATAATAGAAAAATAGAGAGAAAGTAATGATGATGATGATAATTAATAATACGAAAATATTTCATATTATGAACAATACGAAAATATCGTTACAACGGTCAGTACCATTTTCTCATTTTCACCTAATTTTTTTTCTTAAGTATTGTGGGGACAATACTCGTATGAGGTAATAGGGGCTCGTACCCCTCAACGACAGTTGCCGCCCAAAGGCTGGCAATAATCGTCTTTATGACGTTAAACGAATTTACACTGGTGCGTTTGTATGTTCGTACCTGTACGTAGGTACAGGTAAGATACATTGCACGGGCCGAGATCAATTACCTGATATCGATTTCGGTGATGTCACGGCCCGGTACCAAACGCGTTGCGTTGTTCCTTATCACCTCGACAGAGGCAAGAAACGACGTAACGCATGACATAATTACGTACATGTACGTATGCATGTGTGTCTGTGTAAGTGTACCAAATCCTGTATATAAACTCTCAGAACCGGCTCAAAAATTGCCAGTGTTTGCCGAGGATTTGGCTCTCCCATACTTAATTGTATGAAGTGGCAGAACACGCAAAATACTGTTGAAGACCTTCTAGTGTGAATATCTCTCACGACAAGGTATTCCACAAGTATATAGAAGAGGTGCGAAAAATATCGATACGTATCGATACATATATATCGATATTTGGAAGAATATACCGATATTTTAGGTATCGATACGTAAATATTATAGAGGTTGTGGATCGATGTAGCAGAGTAATTTTACAAAAGAAATAAAGTTGTACTCAAAGTAATGTCTTAGAAGTGTGTGTAAATGCAGAAAAAGTGTAAATAACATACATGGTATGAAGAATAATTGATAAACAAACATGTACAGAGATGAACAAATGAGTGGCGGAGCAATATATCAGTGTAGCCGCGAGTAAAGGTATAAAAGTATTCAGATGAAGATATTCAGTGTTTACAGGAGTGAAAGGGGAGGAAGACTGGTGGTCCCAACAAATATATATGAAAATATCGATATTTAACTAAATTAATCCCCAATCTACCAGATAAATGACGATATGTCGGATTAAATATCGATATTTTCCCTGAAATATCGATATTTTGCATGACTAGTATACAGGGTGATTCACATTTCAACGCACCATAGGAAAATAACATTTTGGGGAATTGACCGGACCTTGAAAGAGTGTGAAATTTGATACCAGTATTTGAGAAATTCATTTCTAAAGTACGCCAATACAGACTGGTAGATATGGGCAGGACCATAATCATATTGATAATGAATGTTACACCCTTCTACTATCTGATGTATTCCATCAGATGTTTATCCTTGCAAAAGTTTCACATACTCTTCACCTTTAAAGTATCCGATGAAAATCCAATGATATTCTGAACAAAGACTTCATCCCTAATTTTCAATAAACCTGATTAAGTGTAATTTGTTGCATTATCAGATAATGATTGTTAAGTTTATACTTTGTTATTGACACCACATTTTCCTGGTGCGTTGAATAATTACTCGCTGTTTATATTTATGTGAAAAAAGCATGGCGAGTCAATTTTGGACTTACCAAAATATTATTTTTCTATGGTGCGTCAAAATGTGAATTACCGTGTATAGTAAAGTATGGCCAAAATTTTTGTTCACGGTTTTGAAAAAACTACAGAAGGGATAGGGCTGAAATCTTCACGAAAGGTAGTCGTCATAAATATAGGACCAAGTCTGACAGGAGTTTGTTGCCTATTGGTTCGATGGTTTGCGAGAAAACTGAAGAACAAATTAATAATGCCTGGAAAAATGCTTTTTCCAAGATTTTGGGGAAACCACAAAAAGGATGAGACTGAAAGTTTCTCACAGTACATTTTCATTACAAATGCACAATGTTTCATAGAAGTTTCGTGTTTATTCATTCAGTAGTTTTTGAGAAAACTTGAAAATAAATAATTTCTGGAGAAAACTTTGTGTTAACCGTTTGAAAAAAAATTAGGAAGGGATAAAGCTGAAATTTTCATGAAAGTTAGCCTGTATATAGGGCCAGGTCAGATAGGAGTTCTGTGTATACTGGTTCAGGAGTTTCCGAGAAAACTGGAGACTAATAATTCCTGGAAAAATGCTTTTTCTAGGATTTTGAGGAAACTAGAGAAGGGATAACGCTGGAAGATTCACGATATGTTCTTATGTACGTGCAAGTCTGATAGAGGTTTGAGGCCTATTAGTTCAGTAGTTTCCAATAAAACCTGAAAAAAAAATTAATGGAAAAATCGTTTTTTCAGGATTCGGAGGAAACTAAAATAGGGACATGGCTGAAATTTTTACGAAACTTAGTTCTTATGTAGGACCAGGTTTGATAGTAGTTTAGTTCTTATCGATTCAGTAGTTTTATAGAAAAATATAGAAAATAAAAAACAATTGTTGTAGAAAATCCAGTCGCCTCTGTTGCTTGAAGTGTCTTTCTCGTAATTACGGCGCAAGTGGTTATGAGCTGCTTCCTCAGTGCATTGCATTAATTTAGGTTATAGGTTTTTTTTTTTTTTTTTTGAATTGTAGAAGAAAATTGGAAAATTGGGTTTCCTAGTGAAGTACTGCTGCGTTGAAGTTTTTTCGTAATTAATTCGTGGAATTCCTTGCACACCACTACCTCGATGAAAAAGAAAATCAATTTTGTTGAAAAACGATAAATTTTCTCGTTTTCTTATGACACGATACATTTTTGCTCGTTAGGCAATTCCCACAAATTATAAAAATGAGATATTGGGAAAATGCATTTTCTCGCGAAAGAAAAAATCGTCAAGGGGAAAAAATTCAAATAATTCCTCGTAATGGGAGGAAAAAAGTTAAACAGCAAAAAAATACGGTAACAAGTTCACCTCAATGGCATTAAATTAGGTACTAAAATTTTCTCTTTAACACCAATGTGAGTAAATTATCGAAGCCATCAAAAGTGAAAGCCCTCAGCTTCTCTTTCTCAACTTTGCCTTTTAAAAGTTATGAATTCATGAATTAACAATAAAGAATCTGATAAAATTCTCAATCCAAATAAAACACAACTTTCTAGAAGAAAAAAGTGTTTACGCGAGTAAGAAAATTTCTTCTTCAAAATCGATGAGCTATGGTGAGCGTTTACATAATTTTTTTTTTTTGGGCATCAGGATAAATCTTAAAATAGAAAATACTAAACTCCTTTCCATTCACCATCATAATTATGATTGTCAGCGAGTCATTATCAATTCTAAGTCAGTTGAGGTGTAAAAATGAAATTGAGAAGGAATTTGTAACTGCAAAAGGTTTGGCCCCTGGAATATGATGGGGGTAGACTCCTGAATGAGTTATGAAAATTTTAAACCTACAGTCCAATACACATGTTCTTCTATGAGGGGGGCGAAAAGAATGACTACTTTCAGTTTTCAAAACTTCCTTCGATAATTAAAGAATAGGTATAGAATAAAAATATTTGTGCATAAAAATAATGTACTTAAAATTTGGAACCGAAAAGTTTTTATGCATTTTTTCTTAACTGTCATACAGGCTAAGATACAATGGTATGGTAACGAAGGGTATTTTTACTTTTTCAAAATCGTAATGATTGATATTATTTTCTAATTATTATTGGGATGCCTATCCACATTACATAGAAAAAAAACATTTTTTGCAAAAATGACTTTTTCGCGCCTATAGATTATATCTTAAGAAGTTAACATCAACATGACCTAAAAAAGTAAAATTTTACTCACGTACAATTCGCAACTCTATTAGATTTCTATACTACTGTCTTGGCCGCACATGCGCATTATAGTCATAAGCTGTGAACATGATATGAGCATTGAGCTTCGGACATGAGCATTATCCTTTGAGCCTTGTGCATTGCCATGTAAAAAGCGCTCATCTTTCATGCTCAACCCAATATAATCGATGGTGAGTGCGAGTGTAAGCCGTAAGCATGTCCGCTCATGTAGTGTCAGCGGCCTTATTCAACATTTTTATATTACTATTCATCTGATAGCAAGGTTTTTATAGAAAATCAACTCATTAAAATTGATCTCATGAAACGACGACTGATTGGGGATGGTATGTTTTTCGTTTCATAACTTCAGGAAAATTTTGGCACTATTTATGGAAACTAATATGTATAAGAGTATATTTATAAATATATATATATATACCCATTTTCTGTTGGATTCATTTCCAGACGCAATTTTGGTTGGAAGGTCACAAAATTTTAACCACATATTTAGTGCATAATATATGTGGAGGAACCCTGTTGTTTTTAATATAGTTCGAACCCACTGTCCGTTCAGAGGTTCAATTTATATACATTTTCTATCGAACGCTGAAAAGGTGGTAGTTTTGGTCTGATAGTCGCTAAATTAGGTACAGATATTTGTATCAGAACAAGGAAAAGACCGTCCAAGTTTGGTGAAGATTGGATTTACGGTCCCTCCAATAGGTATGATTATATTAAATTTTTAGCAGTTTAATGGCTATGAATTGAGAAATTTTTGAGCAAATCACAAAATTTGAAACAAACATAGATTTAGAACTATTAAAAAATTCTTCCAAATTTGGTTGCAGTCGGCTTCATGGTTCAAGCCCTGGGGCTATTGAAGGGGCTAATTTTTGATGTACTTAACTCAATAAAGGTTGCAATTCTCTCCAAATGGTCACGAAATTTGGTACAAACATTACTTTAACACATGGATCAAACCTACCTATTTTGGTTTCAATTGGTCAATTTGTTCCTATGTTATTTATATTTTGTTCGATTTTTTCTTTTTTCAAACACTTTTATTTAAATTAATACAAAACAAAATACACGATAGTTCGGTTTCAAACATCTGCATTATTCAAGCTTTGCACTTGTGGTACTATGGGAACACATGTTGCCATAGGTATAGCTAAGACTCTTTATATTAAATTCTAAGGAAATTCAAGTAAGAAAATTAAAACATTTTCCTTTCCTAACCTTTAAATTCAAAAAACATGACCTAGCGTGCCGCTTCAAATTAAAAAGAAGTTAACGATATAAGCGGAGTTGATGAAATTTATTTTCTTTCGTGAAGACGTTTCTTAATCGATTTCTTAGTTCGACGCATAGAAAGTGATATAATGACGACGAAACAATTTTTTTTTCTATCTCTCCACTGAAACACGTATGTATCCATTACATAAGACTAATGAGGTACAATACCTGGAACACTGTCTCCTACGATTCAAAAATTAGTTGTCAGAAAATGAAGGCATGAGCATCAAAACAGGTACTAATCGTCACGAATACGACCCCTGAAGCTACAACTACGAAAATTTTCGCATTGCCCTGCGGTGCAAGTTGAAGGTCTCGTCTATAGAATACAATTACAGTCAGCAATGATAGGACAAAAGGCTGGTTGGTGACCATTATTCTTTCTAAGACCACTAATTATTCGAGTCCCAGCGGATGTATTCTTTTTCCTAGAAAAGCGTCATTAAGTGGCGAATGTGACATTGAAGAACGAAAACAGGAAAAATGATTGTGGAAGAGGGCAACGTTATGCTGAACTACACATGGGTTTTCCCACAATAATGTTAAGTAATTGGACCAATTCCAAAGAAAATGGTACAGGATGTCTAGCTGAATTTAAAATATTTAATTAGTGACTTTTTTATCACATTTCCGCAATTTCTTTAATTCAGTTTATTATTTTGACTAATTTTAATTCAAAATTCTACAATCAGACGAAAAACAAGAACATCCATTTTTTTTTCAGTTTTTAATTGACATAAAAGAGAGAAATTCGGCTATAAACACAACAAGCTTCCGTTTCATGATGATTATAGATGAACGAATTTTTTCCAGGTTGAAGTCACCGGAGGCGGTTTCAAGTATGTTGCCACCCCAGGCTTATAATATTTCTGGCGCCTTATTAAGTAGATTTTTTTTAAAAATCTACTTGTTCAAAAATTTGAAACACTTATTAGGATCCACCTAAAGAAGAACCCTATTGTTTTTGGTCCGGATCGGGCTCATAGTTCGTCCGGTAGCTAGGTCAGTTTATAAGAATTTTTTATTGAACACCGTACAGGTCGCAATTTTCAATCGATAAGCCTGAAATTTGGTATACGTATGTGCTTTAGATCAAGGACAATACCTACCAATTTTGGTGCAAGTAAGACGTTTGGTAGAGCGATTTTATTGAATTTTTTGCAGATTAATGGCTCTAAAAGGAATAATTTTCAAGCAATATTCACAAAATTTGTTACAGGTATTAAGTTTAAGTATATCTAACATGCTTTCAAATTTTGTTCCTATTGGTATCATAATTCATTCCGTGGACCTGTCGGAGCTGATATTTTTTCATGTTATCTCAATAAAAGTTGCAATTCTCTTTCAATAGTCACAAAATTCAGTACAAAGAGTACCTCTCATACAAGGACCAGACCTACAAATTTTGGTTTTGACTGGTCAACTTGTTCCCAACTTATTAGTTATTCAATGTGAATTTTCCTTTTTTGGCCGTCTCATAATGGTCCTGAAAAATTCATTTTCTAGGCTTCATTGAGAAAAATACTCGTTTTACCTTTAAAACAACCCGATCTCAGCAAAAGGTCGATTTTCGCCCGCTCACCATTTGATTTCGATCGCTAACTTTGAACACGGACACTAAAATCTCCTCTATTTTCATAATCAGCACGTAGAAAACTGCACTATACTTCGTTTTGCAACGTGGGAGATGTTTTTTGCATATAATTGTTGTTTTTCTTTCGTTCCTTTTTTTTATATAATCCAAAAATCTTGTCACTTCAGGAAAGAGAACCATCGAATTATTTCCTAAACTCGTGCTTGTTATAACTTGGAATGATTTTTCATTTCACAAAAAAATAATGATTTTTGACACAAAAATGAAAAATTGATTCATAAAATTTTTTAAAACAAGATACTGAATCAGTATATTATATCGCATGCTTCGAATCTACGTGATATTGGTAATTACTTTATTAGAAATATGTTGTTGATAGACATGTGATTTTTAAACAAAGAAAATCTACTTCATTTTGCGAAGCTTGATGCTCTAGAGTTAATTTTGCCGCCCCACAAATTTTGCCACTCCGGGTTTAAGTCCGTGTAGACTCGGGGCTAAAACCGGTCCTGGAAGTCACCCTACAAGTGCAAATAAGTTTAAAGAAGAAAAAAGGCTAAATAAATTTTGGTAGAAAAAAATAATTTAGATTAATGAAAGAAATAATATCACACCGTTCCATAACCTTTTTTTTTTATCGTAAACTTTTTTTTTTTTTTGAGAAAAGGGACAATGATAATTTTGGGATTCAAGGAATAACTTGAATACACGTAACGCTATTCTAAGTAGCATGTAGTCAAATACATCAGATAAAACTCCAAAACAAATATTTGAAGGAAAAAAAATTTTTTTTGAAACGAAAATAATAAAAAATTCTTTGAATTTATTCAAATGGATCGCCTTCAAAAAAGGTTTGTTATTTCTTCAAGTGATATTTCTTCGATGCTAGGAGTTGGAATGGAAAACTTCGTGGAATGTTCATAAACCCCCCATCGTCACAATTAAGAGACTGATTCCACGAAAGCAGACTAATAATAAAATATTTATAATATTTATAATTTTCCAATTATAAATTGATGAACGTTTACTCGACACCCCTAGATGAGAACAAATGGTTCTGTTGAAAAAAAATTCTTATTAAAGTGAATACTCACTGAGAGGTGACAGGAAATTTATGACTTATCATCAATGATTTTTCGCTGATTCAAATTGGAGTAAACGGAAATTAATAAAAAGTATGTCAAAAAGTGAGGGTATAACCGTTTCTCAGATAAATTTTAAAAATCTCAAAGTTCGTAGCCACTAAGCCTCTTCCAACCAGTTTCTTAGCACTCACAAATTTACTATAAAGGGGGATTACGATATAAAATTTTTGGCCATTTTTAACATCGTCTTGTTTCACCTATGTATGTTTTGCATAAACTCTGAAGATTCTCTGTTTTTCAAAACTGCTTGGCAAATTTTATACGAAATTTCAGGTAAAAGGTATCAAAAAATGTATTGTAGGAGAGAATCTACCTGAAATTTCATTAAAAATTCACCAAAACAAAAAAAAATCAAAACAACATTTGAACGTTAGAAAATTACAGTAAATAGGATTTTGATAGTTCTGGAACACATATCAGGTATCCTAATCGACATTTTTCGATTTGTGTAGTACATCGTAAACAACGTCTGGGATATTTGGGAGAAGGAAAATTGTGACACCGTGTCTATTGAATAATAATGTCCCAAATCCCTTAATTTTATGCTCGTGGATAAAATGACGATGGGTTGGGTGGGTGTTGGTAACAACTTGTACGTGCTGAACTGATGGAGAAACTTTTAATCTGCGCGAGTAATTATCCACGACACCCATTAGTTACAAATAAGTGTTAAAAACATCTCTCTTCCCTCTTCCAGACATCAGCGAACACAAAACTAATAATGATTAAGAATAGCATAGCTTACATATACAGTATCCAAATTTTCGTTCTCGATTCTCATTCCCGAAGTTATCTACGAGCAAAGACGAAGATTATCATTTGGGACACCGTGTATGTGTGCTAGAACCGCCAAAATCCTATCGAGTATCGACTAAGAACGTGTATTAATGTAAAATCCTTCATTCTTTTTTCCCAGTATATGAAAAAATACAGGTAAGAAACTATAAAGAGGAAATGTTACAAACCCTAAAAAGGTTATAAAAATTCAAAGAATTAAATATACCTACATCTCATTGTTTAAATTTTTCGAGGAATTTGGCGGCACTACATCGACTCACCAGTTTGAATAGACCTATTTCCTCTTAAAGATGAAACTTTTTTTTTCTTGTTTTCGGGTTAAAGCACTAGTTTCTGTATAATAGTTTCGATAATATACGAAGAATTACGATTATATTATACTAGTACCATATTATTTACGATTAAATCATTCTTCGAATTCCTTATCAAAAAAACTAGAAAACTAGAATCATATGCATCGTTTGTTTGTCCATTATCGGAATAATAATATTGTGATGGGTAAACAAGACGAGAAAAAGTAGTAGGTAGGTACCTTATGGATATATGATAGCACTATATTTCTGACAATTGCTCAAGCGATATAGTCAAGTAACTTTGACTAGGCACATAACTATGTAGTTTCATGTTTCGAATTCAGCAAGCTATCTTATGTTGGTTATTTTCCCATGGGTGTTTTCGATGGCGAAAATTTTCGGGTTGTGTTTAAGTGAAACGGAACGGACCCAGTTTAAGAACATACGGTACAGCTTTTGTGGTCATTGGAGAAGAAGTATCGACCTTCAACCATGTAAATTAAGCATAAAAAAAGAAAAATAAATTAGAAAACCAAAAATGTTGAATCATTACATCAATGGGTCACACGTCACTTTTTGTGAGGCTAGACAGGAAACGCTTTAACATGCCGTACAAATGAGATTCGCTTGGTGGGTGGGACATTATCTAAAAATTCTCTCTTACCAAGAAGCTGACCAGACTACTTTCATTCTCGTAATTCATTATTTCTGTGATGGTAAATGAGGGAAGGGGAGTAGAAGAAAATATTTTTAATTAGATCAAATCAAATTTGACATTTTCTTACACCAATATGCACAAACATTTCGTCAGTTTTTCTTGATGATTTTTACCCTTCCAACTTTTTGTACTTACTCTCTGACGTTATAGTCCACGCAAATTAGCCTAAAAAAGGGCTTAAAAAGAGAAAAAATTGCATAAAACTGAAATTTAGTATCTTTTAAAGGTATCCGTACCTTAGGGAGCAAAAACGGAGGGTAAAAAACAGTTTTTCAAGTCATTTCGCTCAATTTTCATTTAACCGAAAAAAGTTAAAACAAAATTAAAGGAAAACTTAGAAATCTATGTCTTCTGCATTTATTTTTACCCTATTGAGTTTTTGAGTGAATGCACGTCAAAGATACATCCATCTCCCATACTTTTACAAAACTGGTACCACATCTTGCGTACAGCTGAATGCTGAATGGGGGTTGCAGAGGAAGTTGAAATTGTCCGAAAATGGGGTTAGAATGCACTGAAATATGCGAATGGCTTAATCGCACTAATACAAATACAAACGATGAAATATTTGATTTAGCAGAAGACAAATTTATCGCTGTACGAGTATGTATAAAGTAAAATAAATTAAAATTTTGTATTGAGCAGTATACATTAATGCGTTAAATATGGGGGGGTATGGTTTAAGGGGGTAAGTGGGAAGATTTTTAGATTGTGTATCTTGATGTATAATTTCTAAGATATTGTAAACAATTTCCACTAGCATATACGCAAAGCCATTTGTTATAAAAATTTAATTTATTTAATTTAATACTACATGACGTGCATTGTATCTAGAAGTAATTTTATTTAAATCAAAGATGATATCGGCTATTTTAATTGTAATAATATAATTATTATTTGGAAAATTGATTGTTTTTAATTGTGACCCATGCCTCATGAATTTGATAATTTAAGACATCTTTCACAACATCCTTAACTTTTTCAAGATCCAATGTTTCATGTTTTTGGGCAGATTTAATTAAAAAAAGTATATAAAAAAAATTGAAAGGTATTTTTAGTATGTTCCGTGGTACCCCAGAAAATTTGCACCAAGGTACAGCAGGCTCCCCTTCTTACTAGAAATTAACATTATATTTAATCTTGTTTTTGAGTATTGGTAACTGAGTAATTAATTACTGACTATTAAACTTTTTTGAAACATATCCAGAAATTTGAATGCTCAAATTCTCTCCCATTGGTCAAACTTTTTGCGAATTATCAAAATTTTACTTTTGGTATAATTTTGATAAATATTGCAATAAGTTTTATACAACAAATTGGATAACGATTGTAAACAAATGAAATATTTAACAGGTGTATGATGCATAATACTATGAAACAAGTTTGTCCAAAAATTGAAAGAAAGACAGTTTTATCCATGGTACACTTCTTCCATGGTACCCTGGTTTCCTCTATTGCGTTTGATAAAAAATGGAATATTTACATGATATGTATATATTTATGAATTTGAACTCTTACGGCTAAAAGTTCCATGAGATCAATTTTAATAAGCGAGTATATTTTCACAGAAAACCTACTTAATAAGCCAGTAGGTGCAATCGAATTTTCTTGACCCCCCTCCTAATGTCGTCTATGCAAATGCCCCAATTTCATATGATGAGGAAAACAAAAAAGATAATTAAGGACGAAATGAGAAAGTACACTCAACTGAACCGAAACAACTTTTCGTTTGATAAGGCTCTGGCAGTCTAGCTGAATAGAATGCCAATGTTTCGTCGCTATTTCATATCAACCGAGTTTTCACGTCCACGAGTTAAACATTTTAGGCCACTCGGCCAATGAAATTTTCATTGCCAATGTGTTCATCTATAGAAAATTTATAGATACATTTCACATTCTAACAAAAATTTCAAATTTAGACAGTCAAGTACCTACGAAATGTATGCTAAACGTCAAGGAAAAAAAAACGAACAAAACTTTTCTCCTTGGCATTGTTTTGAACAATTTTTTCAACATGTGTAGAAATTTTTTTTGAAATGATGTACAGCCTACACATTTTTACGAAAAATGAAGTTTCAGAACATAGAACGTATTTCTTGTAAATTCATCTTCAGGAAAACGACACTTTACTGTCTAGTTTTAAAATGAGTCGTCATTTTAATGCTTGGAGATATTGCTTTCTGTTTTCTCAGTTTTTGATTATCATTTCATGATTCCAATAATTCTATTCGACTATTTCCAAGAAAAAGTACACTTTTTTCGTGAAATGATAATTCTCATCCGGTCACTTTCTAGTGGAATAAGATAATTTTTGTTGCGATTTACGTTTTACCGAAAGAATAGGACAGTGTTTATAAATTTATAATATACACGGGGGTTTCGCCCCTGTCTGCTTCGTGGCCCAACCCCCTTTGGTGTTAACTTCTCTCGGCGCGGACAAAAGAATTTTTTTTCTTCATCCTTTTTCTCCCTTATCTAATTAATTTCTGTATAATTTTCGTGAGAGTTTCGTCCAAAAGAAATAACGGCAACGTTTATTATAGTTGATGAAGTACAGACTCATTAAATTTTCCTGCAGGATTCTTCCATTACTTTCAGTTTCATTGACCCTATCAGTCTGAAGAACTATTTTTTAAGCTATTAAAAAATAATTTGTATTGATGAATAGGTATATTATTTTTGAAGTCATAATTATCTTCTCTTAAGCCCAAAAAAATAAACGGAGCATGGGCATTTTTAAATATCCATTATGGAATTGAAAAACATAAAAAATAATAAAAAGTCTTACCACCTTTAGGAACAAAATACTTGAAAGAACAGTCGCTCATATTAACCCGCTTAGGGGGTGGAATTTTTCGAAATTAATTAGAAAAATAATTTTGAGATGATTAGTTGAATGACCTTTCAAAACGAAAAGTGGTAACTTACATCATCTTATCAGATCTAAAAGATACTGATAAACATATAAAAATATATAATTTAATCGCAGTTGACCAATTAAGAGCATAATTATTCAAAATCCAAAAAACAATTCAGACAATTATAGTCAAATGATTTTCCAAAATAAAAAGATATATAAAGATATACGTAAAAATACATTTTATCCTAGTTGACCGTAAGATGTAGAATTTTACAAAATCCAAAAAACAATCTTAGTCAATTAGTCTAATGACGTTTCAAATCAAAAAGTGATTCAATATTTTATCGAGTCTAAAAGATACTGAAAAAATTTGTAAAAAAAAATTTTACCCATCCACTTAGGGATGGAATTTTCCAAAACCAAAAAAATAATTTTGAGACAATTAGTTGAATGATTTCTAAAAACAAAAGCTAGTTCAATATCTTATCGGGTAAAAAATAAATTGAGTCATAAGTAAAAACACATTTAACCTCATTTGATTCCCTTGAGGATAGAATTTCAGAAAACCTTCTTTTAGTGAGTAGGTACCTACGACATATTAGGAATGTGTCTTGAAAATTTCGAGTCAATAGGTTCAACGGTTTTGGCTAAGTGTTGATGAGCGAGTCAGCGAGTCTAGTCAATTTTTCTTTTTACATACATAGGTAGATATCAATCAACCTACGAATACAAACCACGCAGGCAAGTTCACTTATTCAAAAAAGAAGCATTAGCCTACGAAAATTGACAAAGAAAAAGGGGGAAAATTACAAGTTATTCAGCATTCAGCGTACAATGGAAATGCCCACGTCTTTGTTTTATTTTCGATTTTCGCAAAAAAGTTTATAAAAATCAGTTTCGTTCATTATTTTCAAGGTTTGTAGGTAGGTACTATGAAAGTTTAAAAACAAGTGAGATTCAAAAAAAATAAATAAAATTCAATAAAAATAAACTTTACCACCATTCTCTAATAAATTTATAGAGTCCTGCTTTGTTTTTTGATTTTTTTACTTACGGGTCGATAAAAATCTTACAGAGTGACGTAAATGTTGAAGCATAAATTTAACTATAATACTATGAGACTTCAAAACAGTTTTTTTACTGATAATTACAGTTTAAGTCAATTTCGTGGAAAAGACCGCAGCAAAAAAAAAAAAAAAAAAAAAAAAACCTGTTCCGCATTCTCATAAGCTTAAAAATGTGATTATGTGGGTGAAACAATTATTTTGTAATTTCTAATTTTGTTCCTAATGGTTACGAAAATACGCTTTGGATTGTTACCTACGTAGGCTAAGATTTTTCAGAAGAATAATAGAAATGTCAAGTACAATAATTACGAATTTCTGATTTATTTTGGTACCAATTCAAAATTCGATTTTTTCGTTAAAAATAAAATGATAATAATTTTTTTCCTGTTTAAATATGATTTGTACTGATTTCTTCTACGGTTATCGGATGCATTTTCTGAAATTGCAAATATTTAGGTAATGAATGTTTTCATGTATGCATTTGACATACATTAGAAGTAAATTTCTGCTATCACGAGGTTGAAAGTTGAATTTTTTGAAAGATTTTCACGATATCAGTAATAATTTTAAAATTTTAGGGGAAAAAATACTGTACTAGACCCAAAACAAAGACCTCTGCTAATAAATCGAGCTTTCTTGAACTATATTAATGATAGGTTCTGTGAAGAAATTAAAGCCACATGCCAAGGTCAAAAATTTCTAAAATAAAAATCATTCCATAGAAGAGGTAAATGCCAAAATGTATGTTTTCATTAGCATGCATCATTTGAGTGTAGGTTGAACAGAAATGTCAAGAATGGTGAAGTACCTATATGGTTTCAAAAGAAACTTCGCTATAACTTAGACAAGCTACACTACGTCATTCGGTGATTTATATTATAAGAACAAAATTGGCCTCGTCAACAAGTGAGTTATTCATTATATCATCTAGATAAATGGATACTTGCCTAAACACGACGTTTAGGCGATTCTCGATCGAGACTTCACGGACTCGAAAAAAATTACTATTAAGAATAGCAGAAAGTCGGATAAAATATTTTCAAAACTAAATAGATAAATACTTCCAAAATAAATTTTTGTATTTTATCTACTAAGAACTTTTTTTGTGAACTTAGTAGGAAAAACAGATACAATAATTAGTCAGAAAATCACATAAATACGGAACAAAAATTGACGTCGTATTCAACAAAAAGAGGTTTGAATTTGTACTACGAGTTGGCTAATTCACCTATGGCCACCAAAAAGTAAAATTTTTTAAAATTTTATTAGGTATGGTAACTAAAGATTTCATGCTAACAAAAAAAATTTACAAATCGGTTTGGAATAATGTACATAGAGGGCAACAAAAACTCATAGTTAGATTGATTAAGTAAGTGAATTCTTATCAGGAAAAGTATATACCAAGAAACCATTAATACCATATCCGCCCTGTTAAGTACCAGTCAAAAAATTTCCTCAGTATACTCGAATTCCTTGGAAGCAACTCTTAAAAATATAATTTTTACTACGAATCTCGCACATCATCTGAAACAAATATCAATCTGATGATGTTTTTTTTTTTTTTTTTCGTTGCACTCGAGGATATTACGAAATCTACGAAAATAACTTTTCTTTTTTTTTTTTTTTACCAAGAAATTTACATTTTCTTCCGCGTGGAGCAAATTCTCCACGACAACGATACTCTGATGAATGAGATAAGAATACGAGTAAAATTGTAACGTACCTATCGTATGTATGACACCAGTGCACCGAATATACATGGTCGTGATCTTCCATAAACAAGGACCAAACAATGAGACACCGGATGAAATGTCGAAATCAGACATCGTTCAAATAATTATGAATCGTGCTCTTCTAGGCACCAAGAGGAAATTATTATTTTTTTATACGCCTTTATTCTACTCACTCAATTTGTTGAAGTACACAGGATGACCAACTTCAGCGCTGCTTTCACGTGTTGCGACACATGCACACTTACACTCATTTCTGTTTTTATCAGATGTTTTTTCAGTTTTTGTTTGTTTCTGTCTCAGAAAAAAAGTGAGGAATTTTATTTTATCTTTTGCCTTTATTTTCTTTTTCAAATTATAAAAGCGTATTTTTTAAAAACTCGTTTTTAACCTAACTTATTTAATATCACACCAATCTACTCAACACAAACCGATTAATTTATACAACTAGTGTTGGTTGAATTCGAACTGCTTCAATTATTTTAAACTTCTCCGAGAGGTAAAACAGAGAGTTAGGTGCAAGGACGTAGATAGAGGGTACTGGTGGGTCTGAAGCCTCCTCTTAGGCAGAAAAAATTGTTTGAAATCTTGAAACTGTTAGCCTTTTGTGGGACAATACTCGTATGAGGTATTAGGGGCTTTCACCCCTTGACAACAGTCGCCGCCCAAAGGCTGGCAATTATTCATCTCTATGATGTTAAACCATATTACATTTGTGCGTTTGTATGTTTGTACCTGTATGTATGTACAGGTAAGATACATTGCACAGGCCATGATAAATTACTTGATAACAATCTTAGTGATGTCACAGACCAATACCAAACGCATTGTGGCATTTCTTATCACGTCAACAGAGACAAGAAATACGCAACTGATGACATAATACCATATGTATATGTACCTATGTGTATCTGTGTGCGTGTGCCAAATTTGGTATATAAACTCTTAAAACTGGATACAAAATCGCCAGTGTTTGCCGAGGATTTGGCTCTCCCATACTTTACAGTATGAAGTGGCAGAACATGTAAAACCTGTTGAAGACCTTCGATGTGTGAATATCTCTCACAACAAGGTATTCCACACCCTTATTAGTGGTAAAAATATTTTGGTCGATGGAAGAAGGGGAATCAGAAAGAATTATGATGAAGCTATACCCTTAAATTCCATCTCTCAGATTAAAAAAATCAGATATTTTTTACACCCTTTTTATCTAACTTGATCCTGTAAATTAGAATTTAGACTTTATTATAGTAACTGAACAGCCTACTCACAGAAAAACAAAAGTGTAGTACCGGGACCTACAACTGCGTTTGTTTAGCATTGCTGTCGTCATACCGTGAAAATTTACACTTTTTACACCTTATAAAAACATATATAAAAAAAATTAATTTTTACGTAAACTTATTTCATCTGTATTCTATTGCTGTAGGTCACTCAAACACATTTGAACCAAATACAATCAAACTGCATAGGTATGTAAGTAAACTAATTGCATCATATGCAAAGTAACTTCATGTAGGTAAGGAAAATCATGCAATTAAAATTAAGAGTGTTATAAAATATACAAAATCGACCCCACTTAATTTGCATCATAAAATTCCTCAATTTTGAACTTTGAAACATCCGAATATAGAAATGTTCTGTACATAAAAACTGGGGGAAAATGTTATTATTTCACAGTATAAATTATTTTTTGAAGAGGAACGTGTATTTAATGTAGCCTAACTTGAGACCATCAAGTCTTACTGTATAATTCTCTGTAGGGACGTATCCACGCTTCCAAAGCTCCAAAAAATACCTACTAAAATACATATTCTAGATTGCAAAAAACACCAAAAAAATGTTTTTGCAACACTTGTTTATAAACTTCATTTTTATTTTTATTTATTTATTTTTCAAGCGGAAGTGTTGCAGAAAATAGGGTGTGACACACGTATATACATATAGTAGGTGATTCATACTCGTGTCACACTCGGATCAAAATCTCCTACTTTATACACTAGTATCACAAATAACTAATTTTTGCTCACTCCGCTCACGATAAATTGCGTAAAACACTAAAAGCTTTCCCATAAATGAATCCTTTCGATACGGCACTGCTTCCTAGCAATCAACTATGTGCCTGCAGTAATCTAAAACTGAAATTTTTCGAATAAACAATTCGCATTGATGATTTAATTTCTTTTCAAAACTAGTCCATATCCCAGACTAATTAACAAAATTGGCGGTAAACGTCAAAGTGACTCAAACTGTTGTTGGTACGAGTGCAACAATTACCGCCTACTAACAAGTAAAAGGTTTTTTTATTTATTTTTATTTTTATTTATAATTATTACTGGCCACAAAGAAAGAGAAACAAGTTCAAAAATAAAGTATTTTTTCTACGAAATATTGCACCATAAAATAATTAACGATCGAATTAGATAGGTCCGGAAACAAAACTGTTATAATACAATCAAATACCGACAGTACATATGCTATGTAATTGCAGAAGGTGAACGTAAAGTTATTCAGAGGAGAATATTATATATACATACATACCTATTCAATTTTTGACAAATTTGGGTCATTCAAGGTCTTCTATATTTTTTTTCCACATTAATATCACCCGTCAAAATTACTCTTTGAAATTAAATGCGAACGTTGACGAACGCACATTATCTGGCATATTTATTCAGTGGAATATTTTTATTCATTTTTTCAAGAGCCTCGAGCTCAGACACTTGGGGAGCCTATCCATCATCAGAAGAAATGAAAGAATTTGAAAAAAAAAAACAAAAACAAATATACGTATAGGCTACTAAATAACATGAAAAGTAAGTAGGTACCTACCTAAACGAACTGAATATTGTTTTGTTTTCAGAATTTTAATTAACTAACACAGCAAAAAATTGTTGCGCTTAACTCTAAAAACAAATGGCATCGGTTTTCCTTGAATTAATAAAAAAAAAAAAAAAAAAAAAAAAAAAGAAAGAACCCACAGATTAACAAGAATGATAAATTTAAAAGTGTATATTTACAATAAATTACAAAAAAATAATAAAAATTATCTTTAAATGGGTAAAGAGTCGACAAAAGATAAAAAAAATCGTTAAAATTCGAGGCAACCAAAAAGTAAGGAAGACAATTTATTTAAAAATTCTTGCTTTTGTTTCTCTTTTTTTTTAGGTTAGGAGGATATTTATTTTTTGTGAAGTCAAAATACAGAAAATATACAAGGTAAATTGTTTCATTCCATTTTTTTTCACGAATTAATTTTCTTGTTTTATTTCTACTTGCAGGTTTTTTTTTTTTTTTTTTTTTTTAAACGAAATATTTTATTTATCTTGCCTCGACCCTCGTGTCACGCTTGGACATCGGATTTTTTTAAAAACTATACATCAACAATAAAAAAATAATTTTTTCTGTGCTTGTCGAGAACATAAATCCTGAAAATTGAGTCACATCTTTAACGCACAATAAAAATTTTCAATACCCAAAGAAAATGCATGCAAAATTTGTAAACAATTTTACGTTTTTGCTCTGTTGCATTGATAAGAAACTGAGTTACTAAGAAACCCAGTGATAATGATATGGTATGCGCATCAAGCTACTGCGCACATATATCATATCAAAATCAACCTCAACTCACACATGTAGGTATAACAACCTCTTTAGTCTTTAGAACAAATTTCACTAATTTGATTTTTACAGCTTGTGCATGACACTTTGTTAAGCCCATAGATGATGATGTTGATTAAAAAGTACCCAGTTGAGAAAAAAAATAATTTTGGAAACTTTTTTGGGGTGTAGCCAACCATTCTTTGGAATATAGCAAGCAGTTTTGAGGTGTAGCCACTGGGTATATAGGCTATATATAGGCTGCCATTCATGATAATCAATAACCAGAAAAATTGTTTTGGTTAACCAGAACGATAACCAGTAACCAAATAAGTACATTTTTAATAGTGATGGTAAATGTTCAAATATTTATTATTGATGAGGAAATGCTGAATATGCTCATGCGTTTGCTCAGCATGTGCTCATGCTTAAAGTACTCAAGTATTTAATATATGCTCAGCATTTGCTCTTCATGCTACAGCAGTTTTAATATTGCTTCTTAAAAAAAAATTTACTCAGTTGCAAACTTGCAAGTTGCAATAATTATATGCTTACTCAGTTTAGATGTTCAGTGAGTTGTTAAGCGAAGATAAAATTTAAACTTTATAGATACACATTGGATAGTGTACTCATTTGAGAAGAGAATGTATTGAGGGAAACAGTCGTGTGAGAGTGCTAGATTACAAACAAGGTTTTAATCTTATAATAAATTTGTATTTTGAAATTGATTTTTCATAAACTTATTGTATATTTGCTTAAGCCAGAAGCGAGAACTATTGAAAGTGCACATAAGTTCTCAAACATTTTCTCATTTTAAAACATATGCTTTAAATGTGAAGCATTTATTTTTCAAGCATTTGCTCAGAAAATAGTTAAATGCTTGAGCATTTAAAAAAAAAGAAAATGCTCTTCACCAGCACTAATTTTCAATCAATAACCAGGAACCAGTAATCAATGAAGATTTTTATTGGTTCACAGAAACCAATAACTCCAAAAATGTTTTGGTTACAATCCTTATGTATTCACAGCTTGATGGCAGCAGCGCACCACAAATACAGTACGACATTTTTGTTTTTAAGTGAATATACTATCCAGTTTTCATATAAAGTCTATAATAGATCTTCATTTAACATTCATGGAACAACTGGAGTGCATTTAGAATGAACATCCAAAACAACCATGGTTGTTTGGAGAACGTTTAAATTACACCCCAAGTTTACCCAAGTCAAAATGAACGATTTCTCCCATGCAAGGGTAAATAATTTTACCACAATAAATTACTATCGATCATTTCACATGGTTATGAACATAATACCATGCAGGAAAAATCGGTACACCCACTCAGAGCATTTCCAGTGTTACTGGTTTTCGTCGATAAAGATATGTCCGCCTCTTCCAGCTGTTCTCATACATGCTTTAGAGGAGGATATGGAAGGTCACGGCTCTGGATGAATAACTAGATAACGAAATTTAGTATCAACATTTTTCATTTTTTAATCTTTTCATTTTTTTTTATCTAACATATTTAAAATATATTTTCAGACGTCAAAAATACCTAAGTTTTCAGTTCAAATTATTCTTCGTAGAATAAAAATCAAGGGACGAGTCCTTATATTTGTCAAAATTGATCAAACTAGATGTATAAATTCTTCTGTAATACCGTAGATCTTACGAGCGTATCCAGGATTTTTTCAAGAAGGGGCAAAAGAAAATTCATGAAATTTTTTTTTGCTTGTCACTTTTGAGAATTTAGAAAATTTGAGAAATTTAGCATCTATCGAACCCACTGTCTCATATTTATTACTATAACTTTTTCCAAATTTTAAAAGTGACAATCAAAAAACAAAATAAAAATATATAAGGTCATGAGGGGCAATCACCCTCTTTGCCCCCTTTGCTACGCCCTTCGTAGATCATTAAACATTTTGTTCTTGAGAGAGAATTTTTCGGCTTTCAAAATTCAAAATCATTGATCGATAGTATCACCACGCATCAAAAATTTATTAGAAGTATGTAAAATTAATTTATTTTAAAACTCATGTTGAAAGAGGGAATTCTTTAACAAGAGCTTAAGATCATTCAATCACTCAACTCTTTTGCCATTAGTCTGACTTTTCTCGAACGAAAAAGCAAAGGATTATCTTTTATTTTCTCCGAGTTGGTATTTATTTTACAGTTTGAAACATTGTAAAAACAACTTCAATATTTAAGGTACATGCGCGAGATGGGCCTAACCAACACACCTTGAGAACAATGTATCAAGTAATAAAATATCAAATTTTTCTGGAAAATTAAACATAACCCTACTCAAAAGTTATTCTCAAATCTTAAATAATAACTCGAATACATGCAAGACTTTTGTAGTCTTTAATTAGAGAATACACTCATTTTTTTCTAATAGATAATGATATTACCTACACTGTCATTTTCCCATGAATTTACTATTTTCATATCAAGATTTCTCGCAGTATCTTTCGTTTCATAAAACGCAATCCTTTTTTTTTCGGAATTTTGTTTCTTCCTGGACAATTTTCTAATTATCAGGATAGTGATGCATCTTCATTCACGTGTTCAGACAGAAAGCCTGAGAGGACTGTCTTCTCTATTAATGTTTAGATAAGGGATATAATTATCTTACTTGTTGTTCTGATCGAGACTCAGTTTGAGTAACATAACTCAGGACAGGCATCATAGGCGATTCCAAAATATGTGATAGCGAATCTGAAAACCAAATTCAGTAACATTACGTATCTACAGATTTATCAGCCTTCAAATATTAAATAGATGAGTAGGCTTACACCGTTACTAAAATGACCCACTATGAACAGTTTTTTATATAAATTTCAGTACTAAAGTGAAAAAATTAAAATATGTGTATGGGCCATGAGAATAAATGACAAAATAATTTTCATCGAAAATGAAACGTCAAAATGTAAAAGAAAAAAATAAAAAGAACTTATTTACCTCACATTTTGTTTAAAAATCAATAGAAAGAAAAGCGACTTTAACTATTTTATAAATTATTTAACGAGCTTTAAAAACATTCATGTCAGCCTCCTTACAGTCGTAAAATATTAAGACATTGTTTCGCGAAAGAATATTTAAGACTGTAACAAAAATGTAAATGAAAATGTAAATGCGGTTTACAAAATTTTTAAATCAAGATATCTATCTTTTCGGTTTCGAAAAAAATTTAATGGAGCTCATCCTTTTATCGATCACGATAAATCTTACGATAAATTAATAATAAAAATCTGAATCATCAGTAAACAGAAAATTCACAAAGCTGCGTGAGACTAATTCGTGCAACCCAAAAACAGTCGATATTTCGAGAAAAAAAACAAACAAAAAACGAAACAATGTGAAATTTTTCGTCACAGCAGTATGCTCAGTTTTAGTCTTAAGTGAAAAATTTCATTTCTTTAAAAATATTTTACCTTTTTTTTCGGATTTTTCCACACAAATATTGACGTGACAATAGGAAAGAAAAAAATACCAATTGAAAAGAAATTTGAATTCTATTAAATCCGAATATTTTAATTTTGTTGGAACAATTTAGAATTTTTAAAAAAATAACGTTTTCTGAATAATGTTTAAAAAACTAAAATAGCCTATTTATAGAGTCTAAAACAAAACTTGAGAAAACTATAAGACGCGAAATATTTCGCCCAGTGTAGGGTCACATTAAGCCATTCAAAATATGAGTAATACATAAATGCTTATCATTTGTTTTCTTTTAGAAACGTATAAAAGCGGTCATGATCAGGCTAGAGTGGGGGACGGGTGGAATATGGATGGGGTAACTGTAGTTGTCGCTCGGGCTTCACAACAAAAACCGAATAATTAAATTGAAGGGTTAATAACAATTCTGTAATCTAATACTACCGAAAAGAAAGTTCGGGAGAGGTTAGGGGGCACACATATAACTTGTATCGTGAGACTCCACAAGGTTAAATCCGGACCAGGTCAATGGCGTCATGATTTAACAATTTAGTAAATATTTCACGAACGCAAACTAGGAAAGTTTAATTCACTTCCAAGACAATCTGCGAACCTATCATCAGAGGCAAAAAATTTAAAGGATTTGTCTACTTCAGAAACTTTTTCGACAAGTAAATTTCTACAAGAATATGACATAAATTTTTCAAAATACCCATAAATTACTCAAATAATCTGTCTTAAGATAAAATATTTCGGTCATAAATTAATCTCAAGCCGTTGAAGAAATGACCCTCCTTAGTTACCATATACAATTTAATCAAAACATCCAGAAATTCTTCTTTTTACCTAACTTATTGCTTTCTAAAGGCTGAATACATAATGCACAAAATTACTACCACATTTGACTATATAAATACTAAATACATAGTGTACCAAATTGCTATCATACTCCACGAGTACATATTGACACACAGTCAGTCACAAGTCTGAATTTCCCATAGGTACTCCAAATTTAACTTAAAAAAGTCAATGATGATGGTTAACTATACTAAATAAGCTGACAGAGAGGGAGGATCGAACGCTTCTATTTAAGAGATTAATGACGTGTCCTGACCAACATTTATTCTATTAAATAATCAAATGAAATTCATAGGCCTCTGACATAATGAGAAACAACATGTGCGAATTAAGAGTGATATGCCCATCCATAATAAAAATTGGAGCTTTTGTATGAACATACCATCAATGACATAACCTGAACCAACGACTGACCACATGTCAGTACAAATTAGTTGTGTTTGATAGTAATTTGTTACACTATATATTTGGTATTTACACACAGTATGTTCCAAATAAGAAGGTAATTTTTTTTGAAGGCGCAACATTACTAAAGTGGAATTAAATATTGCTAGGCGAAATGAAAATTGTATGGAAATAGGGATATACTTCGTTTCGTGTACAGTGTGTATCTAATTTTTTTCTTTCCCCTCAATTACCTACAATGCCCGCAAACTCAGTGTATTGTGGGTAGAAAATTACCTACTTATTTAAAACAGACTAAAGTAAATAAGTGTGAAAATAATTTTTTACGACAGTTATTTAGCCTTTAGAAAGTACCTAATAAGAAACTTATTTTTAACCTTAGAGTTCAGTTATTTGTTTCTAATTAATGAACAGATATTCAGTTTTCGCTGGTTGTTGTAATTTAAAATTAAAAAAACTTTTATTTATACCTACTTATTACATGAATTTCTGAACCCGCAATAAGCTATCAGGTTTTAAGTAAACTATAGAAAAAAAGATCAAGGTATTACTCTCGTAGATGACTTCATTTGAGAAAAATTCGCAAAAAGAAAATAATGAAAAATAATCTTGTTCGACAATATTCTACAAATTTTGGAATTTAATTTTTTTTCAAATTAAATAATAGTCTTTATTAACTTTTAAATCTAATCTGCCTATACATATGAATACTGTTTAAAGAAGACAAATTAAAATTTTACTTTCTTTTGTTGTTACACCGTAAATCAAGAACCACAAGTATTGAAGATCCAGAGTACAGTTCATGTGAAGGCCTCTGCTCTGATTAATTCTCGAAAAAAAATTACACCGACATTTTTAATAGATTTGAAAAAGGAGGGGATTCTATGATTGTTGGTTTTTTTTGTGTGTATGTACATTGATTACTCGGCAATAGCTGAACAGATTTTGACGATTCAGAATTCATTTGAAAGTGGAATATATTGTACAGGTTAGTCCATTAAATTTTTAATCGGATCAATACCGAATTTGAAATTATGAACCTAAAATTTACAATTCAGCCAATTTTTGTGAAAATTAGTATGTTGGAGTTTTTTGATCACTAATTACAAATCTGCTGTTAGATTTTGGATATTTAAAATTGCAAATTCAATATGGTGGATTAGATATTCTGAATTAAACCATCTGTGTGAAAGTTAGTCAGTATTTATATGGGCAGAATACTGGATTTCATATTGACACCTTTTTCTTTTCATATTTAGAAAATTAAAACTAAAAATTAAAAATAATAATAACTGTTTTCAAAAAAATAAAACTGATTTGAAAAAAGATAAAGCGAACCTTAAACAAAATGCACTAAAAAAAGCGCTAAAAAGGAAAAAGTAACTTCTCAGTATGATACAACACTATCACTTTTTGATCGAGGATGTTATAATTGATCATCTTTTTCTTTTTTCAACAAACCTTTCAAGTCAGTACTAAATTTTAAGCAACTATAAGTAGGTAAGTTTATTTTTTGCTTGAAATTTAGAGCTGACTAAAACAGTTTTGTTCAAAAAAAAAAAAAGTGTTATAACATTCCAGATCAAAATTTGATGGTGCTGTAACATCCTCAGAAATTTATTTTTTAATTTTTAGTTCTTCTTTCAGTTCATTTTTTTAAAAGTTTTTTTCAAGAAATTATATCTACTTCCTTTCAGGGCTGTTCATGAGTTGCCAGGTTCCTCGTCAAGTCCACCTTCAACCGCTGTTCTTATCTGCAATTTAGAGGAGGATGCCAGGGCTCTCAACGTAATTACAGACGATGAAATTCAATATCAGTTTAGTTCTTAATGTTTCTTACAGTGATTGCTGGCATAGAGAGGCAAAAAGCACAGTACCGGATGAGCCTATAAATATACACTTGCGTGCGTCGGAAATATTTCTGGCAAATAGTTTTGGGCAAATTAATACATCAAATAGCCTAATGATACTTACCGCATATTTGATTCAGAAAGTATATTCTGTTACTGTGGCGCTGTGGCAATAACGCCACTGAATACCCAATAGTGCTAGGTTCAAATCCTATTAAGGCTAAAATTTTAGAGAATTTCTTTGTTTTTTTGTTTTTTGTTTTTTGTTATTTTTTCGTAGAATGATTTGTTAGGTTCTGCATATTTAAAAAAATGTTTTTCAAAATTATTATTTTTATATTAGACATGTTTTTCGTTACAATGAGTTCAGATACTGGGTTCATTCATGACAGATAGGTGGTGGGGTCTTTATGGAAGATGCTGGGGGCTGATCTGTGGTATGCCACTTAAGGGGCAACAACAGCAGAGATGACAAAGTGAGTGGGGTGAAGCCCCACACCTTGGACTTCACCGTCATTATTGAAATACGAAGTGCCATACCTTGGCCAAAGCCCCCACATTGTTTGAAAGATCTCTCCATCGGTATTGTGCTGGCATCTACTATGTTCAAAAACACACGAGAGAAACAGTAAAAAAAAATTCGCCCAAAATATTTCTACCACATATAGATGTATATTTATAGGCACATCAGTACCAGTGGAGGGATTTTTTGTACAATGCGGATGGTCTTGGCCAAGGCATGCAACTTTGAATGTAGGTGATAGCAGGGTGACTCCCTGGGGGGTGGTGCCTTGCCCACTTTGGTCTTTCACCATTGTCATCTCTAAAGTGGCATAACTTGGACCAGGCCCCTGCATCTGTTCGAAAGATCCCAACATCTATATAATAAGTGAATCAGTGACTCAGAAACTGATTGTGATTATAAGCATACAGTAGGCTTATTTTATCCGAATAATGTAACATTTCACACTACATAAGTCACACTTAAGCAGAGCTGTAGCCATGGGGGGCATAAGTGACAAGCAGCTCCCCAATGATTTTTAATTTTTTGAAAAATTGAAAAACTGATGATTTTGTGGTGTTTTTTACAAGCAAAAAATAAAATAAGTTTACATTAAAAACAAATTTTTAAAAGATAAGCTTTAATTTACTTTTTGTGGCCTTGTTTCATACGAAATAAATTTTGTTGCGGAAGGTAGCTGCAGTATTCGTATATTTTAAAATCGCAGTTGGCGGTAGTGAGTATAATAAAAGCTTATAATAAAAACTCAGATAAAAAAAGAACTTATTTGTTAATACCTTTGACTATATAGTACTGGACCTGTAAAGAATTATGATTTCTGGTCAGACATGCCGGTGCTAAATAGGCAAATAGAGCGTATTTTTTGATACACTTTGCATTATGTTTATGTACGCTATCTTTGTGAATTTAGGGGATGTCTTTATCAGATGTATTCTAAATTGATGAACTCGAGCAAAATGTCGAAAATACGCAGAGGGTATGCTAGGGTTGCTTACTTCTTCGCCAGTACGTCTTGACATTTATAAGTACATTGATCTTATGGAGTTTTACTGGTCCAGTACTATATAGTCAAACGTTAATGCTAACACTAATCAAATCTCCACTCCTATTTTCCTCCAATTTTTAATTTTATTTTTGAGTCTAAAATTTTCATAGTCGGTTGGAAAATCTTGACATTTAGCCTTCCAAAAGAAATTTTGGCTTGCTACAACCCTATGTCAAAGAATCGCTCTTGCATTCAACTCTCTAATGATAATCCCAAAGAAAGAAGTAGGAACAAAATATGTATCCAAAGCCAACTTCACTTATCAAGCAATGAAGTAGAATGAAAATCAGTTACTCAATACAATTTCCAGCTACACTTTTTCACCACATATTCAAGCAAAACGTAGGAAAACATGACGAAAATGATCAGAAATTTACGACGAATTACATTTATGGAAATAAGGAATTTGAAAATTAACTTAACAAATTCTAGTTCTTTCAAAAATAGGTTATTTCGATATCAATTTCCGACGTTGCGATTTGCATTACACGGTTTGATAAATGAAGTTGGCTTGGGTGTAGCATACGTACATTTTTAAGATTTATAGACAGTTATTAGTAATCAACAGGCATGTGACCTTCATGTTTATATTTCTAATGAATATAGTCGGGTTGTTTCATACCTCATCCAGACATCCTGGCGATACAGAACGATTATTACTTTTCTGGAAGATACATTTTTTTTTAATTTTTCAACCGAAATCAGTACGTATTTACAATTCTTAAATTTTCTCATTTTTATAGGGAGAAAACAACAATTCGTGGAACATCCGAGCTTAGTTCTGACAATTATTCGAAATTCGACTGAATTGTAGGCAGTTTAGTTTCCTATAGTTTACAGCTTTCAGTTTTCGACTAATTTTTATTAATCCTTCTTAAAAGATCCTAAACTAGGTCGTCGACGAATTCTGTTGAAATTCGTCAGAAACGAATACGTATAAACGCAAAAATTGAATAAAAAAAAACATGGCTCCTTACCGCCTCAAACGATTTTTTCCCAGCTGTTAGTCACTGTTTCATTGAATTTGAGCGCACGCACACAGGTAATTTAATTTACTACGAACTTACATACACGAGGGAAACCGACGAACATTTTTAATAAATAAAAATTTTTAATCCTGCAAAAAGTAAGGAATTAACTTACAAATTGCAAAATTAAAATGAAACCTAAACCGATTACGTTTTTCTACACATACAACGATTTCACACTAACTACAAACGTAGACTAAATGTGTGACTGCCTACTGACTGAGAGAGTCTGACAGTCTGAACGCGTTGACGATATTATTGTTGTTTTATCTTCCGCATAATGCGAAGCGAAACCGCATAAATTTGTCTAGTTAAAAAAAATTACGTTAAAAAAGGAATCGACTATCGAATATATATTCTCACGGTTCACGAGACCACCAGGTTATAGCCGTTACAGGTGACTGTTTAATCAGTAAGTGAAGTGAAGGTTGCTGTTGTTACTCTCGAATGATCTCTACGCGATTAATATTTTATGTACCTATAATATTATGCATTTATGTCGAGTCTCGAATGTCGACTTATCATCGAACATTGGAATGTAATGCGCACCATTGTGTTTATGCAAGTCTTAAATTTCGATGGTATTCCATTCATTTTCCATGTTTTTCGGTTGCTGTCTGCGCCATCTGTCGATACAGTAGCGATGGGTAGTTCGTTCACGAGTTAGTTCTTTTGAACGAATTCTAGAAGTGAACTAATCGATCATTCGATCATTTAGTTCACTTCTAAATAAACTACTTCGTTAGTTCTTTTTTTTTTTTTTTTTTTTTTTTTTTGATAGTTCTTAGATCTTATTGGTCTATCTACTCGATCCGTTGATCGAACTGAAGTTGAAGTAAGTAGCAGTCGATGAGTGAGTCAAACAATTAACCAATAGTTCTAGCATGAATTTATGAATACGAGTCGATCATAATATCATATAATAAATCAGTTGATTTAAATGTTACGAGCCAATCATGAATCACCTGATTGAAGTGAACGAGTTGAAAAATTTACTGAACTACTGAACTAATTGAACTAATTTACTTTGGTGAAGCAGACTGGATGAACTAAATCCGCGAAATGAACTAAAATTCCCATCTCTACAATACAAAAATGATGATCTGTCAGCTGACAGCGTCTGAAGTATGAACTGCTTTCATAACCGTATCGTATTTGCAATGGCGCATATATTTTTTTTGCCGGTTTCACCCTCCCACAGTAGACTATTACTCAAGTGTTGAAAATTCAACATTGCTCGTACCTAGCATGCGTAATCTTATAGCCTAGATATAAAGTTTTAAGTAATGAAAAACTGCGGTGCATTGTTTTATCGCTGACTGAGATTCACAAATGAAATGAAGCAGCAGTTGTTCTATTAAAAAATCTATTTGCTCTCTTACGTAATCGGGCTTTTTATCAGTCATAAACAGCGACAGTGTTGATAATTAAATCTAGCATTCTGTAAACATGTAGTCGCTCACAACTTTCGCTACAACTTACAACTTACCAATTTGTAATCAAGTAACTATCTAAGCCCAGGGACGTAGGTAAGGGGGGACGGGAAATGGTCCTCTCCTAAAATATTTTTAGAGTTGGAAAAATTGATGAGTTGCATGTATAGTTGGAAAATCGTGGAATTTAATAACTTTTTTTTTATTCATTTAGGAAATTTCAGAATTATACAGCATTTAGCAATTTTGGAGTTAGACAAATTGGCAGTTGTGTATACTACACTCTGTTCCGAAAGAGAAACGTGAACCACTGCCTCCGATATACGAAGCATGCGGACATCGATGAAGGAAGGACGCGAAATAGAATACCTGTTCGTTTAAATTTTTCATTTTGCCTAGCAAATTTAATTAAACTTCCGTAACTTACGTAACTAGCTAAGCCTACAGTAAAATTTAACAGTGTCTTCCTCAGTTGATTTTTTCACGTTCACAATAACATCCAGAATCGTGAAGACAAAATTGTCGTTTATGAAGCACTGATCAAATTAGAATGCAGTGAAGGAATTTTCCAACTACAACCCTCATAGCATGTTGTTTTTCTTGAATATGGAAAAAAACATATTTTTATTCCCAAAAATATTTTTAATTTAATTTAATTTTTTTATAAATTTGAATCCTTCTGGGGATCAAACCTGGCAGTGGCACATACTGATTTTTTCCGTTGGGGTGATACACCTAATCGAATGATTAAAGACAATTTTTTTTGATATTTTATTGAAAAAAAAACAACAAAAAAAACAATAGAAGGGGTAAAAATTAACATTGACTTTAAAAAAGTGCGATATTATTTCTTTAAAAAAGAGGTTTGATTTTCCAGAATAGAACTCAAAATACTGTTTTCATCAAAAAATATCAAATTATCTTCCCCAATTCACTGAGTAGATTCTGCTGAAAAGTTCTCTTCCAAAAAAAATATGAGCTCTTTTGTATCACATTCTCTTTTTATCCAAAGAAATTTGTTTATTTGTTTTATTTGAGATAGGAACGTAGCCTTCAATTAATTTTTCAAGTGTTTCCACTTTACAGAACTAGCACAGTAGGTACTTTATTAAAACAGTAGGATAAAATATAAATCTAACTTTTTGCAAAACTTGCTTACAACTAGAACTACCTATATGTGTAAGTGTATTACTTTTTTTCCATTTTGAACAAAGCTAACAGATATCAAAGCATTTTCCTGCGTGCCACCATAGCCTTATGTTGCTTCGAATGCCTAACAAACATACTACACACGTTGGAGTTACCCAAAATGAAGGCGTTTTGAACTAAGTTTTGGTTTCAGAGTATAATTTTTCTGAATATTTATTTTAAATCTAAACATTCATTCTCTTTTATTTTTAAAATTTTATCGTATTGTTGGCGAAATTGTGTCCTTTGTTAAGGATATAATGATACATGCAGTCACATTTGTGTCCATAATTTTTCATAAAATTTGGTTGTCAGTATACCTACTGATTACGAAATTGTTTATGTAAAAATCAAAGAAACTTCAAAAAGAAAAAAGAAAACTCCGAGAAGAGAAAAATTACTTATATAATTTTATTTCTTTAGCAAAATCTACTGGAGTTATTGAAGTCACTGTAGATTTTGCGTAGAAATTTTAAGTGCGTTATTTTTTCCTTTTCAGCTCATTCTCACTCTTCTGTTTTGAAATTTGTTAAATTTTTTTATGGTAAAAATTTTCTATTCAATAGGTACTTTTTTATTTTATATGCTCTCGTGTAGAGTCAATTTTGATTCGAAATTAACACTTATATTTTAACGATAAGTATAACTCAAAAACTATTTCATGGATTCTAGAAAAAATAATGAGGGACCACCCTGAGATCATCATATTTATCACTTAAAAAAAAAGTTCATCAAAATCAGTGCTAGGTGTGTAAAATTATGTTGGAACAAACATAACAGAAGTAGTAACTATTTATGCTGATTAAATTAATAACATCCTTTTTTGATATTCGGTTAAAGGAATGATATTTTTTTATTCTTATGGTTTCATATAAAATTTTGTAAAATGTTACCAACCTGTGCATTATAGTTTGGTTTATTAACCAATATTTTTTTTAGCAAGGGGGTACAAACGATACTTTGCACCCTCCTATTTTTCTGGGTACATTGTACCCCCGTAACCCCTCCCCGTTCCTGCACCACTGACTGTAACGCAATTAAAATTGGCTTTTGATGGCTTTATTACAGTGAGTGACAAAATATGAGCGGTTAGGGGCTAATTATACGTTCACGGTGATAAAACAGCATAACAAAAAAATGATACGTTTCTCCGTAGTAGCTAGCCAATTCTCGAATGAATTGATCTTTTCGAGATGGTGTAAGTATGTATTTTATGTGCGTTTTCATAGAAATGATATTTTTATTTTCATGCCCGGCCACATCGATTTTTGTCGCTCATGATGATATTCAATCAATTCGCAAAAATACGTTAAACGTTATTAAAGAAACAAAAATTGAAAAAAAAAAAAATTTCGACACAATATGTATCTTTAAATGAGCAGTATCGAAAAATTGTGTTTATTTTTATACCGTATATAGTACGGATAATTCCCACTAAGCTTCGCATAAACGCTTACGATTGAGTACTTTGCTTATTCGAATACACGCAGGTGGTAAAGAAATTATATTATTGATGGTTTTGAAGAAGAATTCATTCGTAGATAAAGCCTGAAGCTGAAGCATTTATTAACGATGTACTTAGACAGGAAATGTTAATATTTTCTTGCCAATATTAACAAGAATCACAAGGAAATAAAACATTTTTGTTAATGTTTTCTCAGAAACCCATAATATATTATACCTTCTGTTTTCAGTGAAGTACCAAACTAAAATATCATGTAATTTTTTTATTTATTTTTTATTAGTAGGTAATTAAAACACTTCATATCTTTTTTGTTTTTTAAATATCGCAAATAGCTCGAAGAATAAAGAATATACTAGACAAATACAGAGAATGAATCTTTCCTAAAATAAAATTTTTAGCCATAACTTCATGAACGTAGAGCACATTATTACTACGAAAATATTTGATGAAATAATTCATTTTTCCAACTCCGTCGCAACATTTTATGGTCCTGAAAACAAGAATGAGACTGCTTATTTATGACCAAAAGCAAAAAATAACTTTCTAAGAAAAGTAAGCGTTGAAAATTTCATTTCAAATTTTTTGTACCCTAAATAAAATGATGTGAAATTGATACCTTACCTACCAAAATTCGATCAGATGGCAGTTTGACAAAAATTCACATAACTGTCAGTAAAAAAAAAGTGAATAGATAGTATATGGTAAATTAATTAAGTACTTAAATTTTAATTTTGTTTGAAATTTTAGAATTTTCTTGAATCACATGTACATTCCTCAATAATCGAAGAGAAGACTTTCAGTTCGAAATTTTCTCCAAGCTGGCAAATTCAGAATTTTCCTACATTAAAATACATTTTTATTTACCTGTCAAATAAATTTTTGTGCACGTTCCAAGTTCAGCAACCAGATGTCTAAAAATACAGATGTTATTCAAGATCAACGTTGTGATTTTTTTTTTTTTTGATGAGTTAAAATTTTTCTAATGGCCTAGGTCCTATTTCTTATCCGGGTTTATAAATTCTAATTAAACGAACTTCTTATCTCATAAAAATGTTATAGATTTAAATGTATGCATTTTCAAGAATATGTGAAAACAAAATTACAATAAATACCACTTTTTTATAAGTAAGGTACCTATGCTACTAAATTATTTATTTTATTTTTCCAGTGTGGTTTTTCTCTTATGTTATGCGAGTTTCTGTAAAAAATTTCTATGGAATCTTAACCTAGGTATAGCAAGAACGTTGTTAGAAGAGAGAAAAATACTTTGAAACACTCGGCTATTGGAACTCCCCTTCATTGTGAATGGTTTCTAAATCAATAGGGTTTCGAATTATTAATTTTGTAGTACTGTAGCAATAACATTTTTTAGGTTTCTTGTTTTCAACTTCCACGAAATTCAACACTGACGGAAGTACCTAACTACGTACCTACATAAATTTTTATGTCATTTTCGCTCATCAGTAATTTTTATGAGAGTTAACGCACGTGAGTGTTTTTCATATGAACTGAAAAAAATCATTTTGGTAGGTTATAGTCTTCACATGATTTCTCGGATGGTTCATTTCACTGTTTAGGGACACCTTGTTTGCACAGGCTTGAAATATGAAGTAGAGACTACATATTTATAGGAAATCTCAGTATAAGTTCCTAATTTCTTTGGCCAACTTCATTTCTAATTATTCATGATCATTTTCAGCTGCGCATTTTCCCAATAATGAGAAAATAATGCAGATTTTCTATAATGATTCTGAAAAAAAACTTTTTCTACCGTCTTTTGTCACAGTTGCCAAAAAAAAAAACTTTTAATCCAAAAATTTTCTGTAATTACCGGTACTTTATTTTTATGTTGAAATGTTTTCGTTCAGTTATTGAGGAAAGGAGGAAAGGAAAATTGTAAAAAAAAAAATTAGTGGCATTTTGAGCACCAGCCCCTGTCCTCGCCCCAATCATAGGTACATTTTTTAATATCAATTCATTTCAAATCTCATGTCTTATCTTATTTGACTAACTAGAGTATACCAAGCAGACTACACTAGAAAAACGATTCAAGCTAATTTTAGATTCTGGTTCCTCCAAGAGGAAAAAATATAAATATGTACTTTTCAGGTTTTCTTTTTGAAAACCTGCTTGTGTGGATTATCCACTCGTATGAGTTATAGGGGCTCGCACCTCTCAATGACAGTCGCCACTGAAAGGCTACCTTATTATTTGTCTCTACGACGTTGAACAAATTACTACACACTTTTACCTTTGTATGTAACTGTACATACATACAGGTAAGATATGTTGTACCATAACTAATCGATAGTTAAAGATCTTGGCGTCACGGAACAGTAGCAAATGTCTTACGTCATTTCTTATCAGTGACTAATAAAAAATGACGTAATTAGATGATTTAATATCATACGTATATGTATGTATGTGCATCTGTGTGCATGTGGCAAAATCCACTATATAAATGCACAAAACTGGCTAAAAATTGCCAGTGTTTACCCAGGTTTTGGCTTCTTTCTACATAAGTATGAAGTGGCAGAACAGGCAAATAACTATTGGCTACTTTCTTGTTGAGAATCCTCTTCATAACCAGGTATTCCACAGTGGTGACCCCAACATGATTTTTTTATTACAATGTGGATGTCTGGAGGTGCATTGCACTTTTACAAAAATTTGGTGTAATGTCCTAACAAGTTACTTACTTGTGAAACAAATGTACTTGCAGATCTAGACACCATTGGCAATTGAAGAAAAGGTCTGTCATAAAAGTGGAAATTCTATATCCCTCATTTCTAAATAAATTTGCCAGAAGGAAATAAGAAGTCGACCTGGAGGGAATAAGTTGGTCTCATCCATAAGTCCTCCGTCTTCAACAAGAGTACTCTTTAGTCTCTGAAACTTCAAACCAAGTACAAAGGGAGCTTTGAAGGCCAGAAGTTTTACTTTTGGGAACTACTATAAACCAAGACAAATTATCAGTTTGAATGTTGAGGAGTGATCGCACATTAAGTCAAAACTCCAACTCTCCTACACCAGACCCAAAAATAAATGAGTCTGTGTTTACTCTTGAAGAAAAATTTGATTTTTACAAATCACAGCAGAAGTTTAGTGACCCAACAAAAATGTTACTACCAAACCCAAATGCTCCTAACCAAGCATCATTGGCATCATCAAATGTTGGAGGAAGTGGTCAACCATAGTTGACCCCCAAAGTATTATTACAACTATTGCAGACTCAGCCAATTCATAATCCTGCATTCCTTAGATGGACAATGAAGATTCTAGAATTCCTGACAAATGAAGTTGATCTTTGGCTTACTTTCCTCGAAGGTAGATTTAAAATGCCTGCTGAAATAATATGTCACATTCCAGATATCATGGAATGTCCTTTGACAGAAGCAGAGAAATACTTGTGGTTCTATAGAAAAATAAAAAATGTGTTTGGGAAAACTAAAAACCAAATCATTAATGATGTTATAGGTGGTATGAAAATGGGAGATGATAAACCATCCATCTTCATAGCCAAATTAAGAAAAAAGATTGACAATATAGTAGCTCCTTCAGTAATTGGACTATATAGGCCAATTAAATACAGACATCCGGTATATAAGTGGAGAATTAAACATTCCAGCTGATGTTATAAATAGAATCAAGGCTATCTTGGCACCTGCTCAACTCCATTACACTGAAGTAGCTAAAGAACAGCTAAAGGATGTAGAGCTACAGGAACTGTTATCCAATAAGAGTACTGCCCTATAACTAAGACAGAGGAAAATTCCCAGTACTGATGTTTTACTAACATGTGACATTAGTACATGTAAGAATGGGCCATTCCTATTGAAAAAGTATCACAAATTGACTCCCGATAGTATTCATAACTTATCACAGTCCGTATCAAAATGCACTGCTGGACTTGTATCATAAAGATTTATATGGCCTTGGATTAAGTTTGACTGCAACAAATTGGCCTGCAGTTGCCTGAATTGCCAAGAATTTAAAGTAAGAAGACATACTTCTTTTCCCATCAAATCTTTCAAACAAACAAAGTGGTTTAAAACAATCTACATCAACTTGGTAGCCCCATTGTCTCCATTGCAAGGACACAGATACCTGTTGACAATGACAGACAGAGCAACTTGTTGGCCAGAAGTAGTTCCTCTTCATGAGATGATAGCTCTAACTGTAGTTGCCAGGTTATACAACCCCTAGATTACTTGATATGGTGTACCTGTTGTCAAAATTACAGACCAAGGTTGCCAATTTGAAAGCTCCCTCTTCAAAGAGTCATCACAAAAGCTTGGTGTTCAACACAGTCATACCACAGCTTACCATCTTCAAGCTAACTGCAAAATAGAGAGATGGCACAGAGCTTTAAAAGCATCCTTTATGGATTACAATATAAAGAGATGGGTTAAAGCCTTACTAAACATCCCCTTTGGGCCATAATCTGTTCTTCAATCAACTAGAGGACACTGCAGTGCAGTTAGCATTTGGCAAAGAGCTATGCCTACCAAGAGACTTTTTCAAAGAATCAAAAGAAATTAGCCCTGAAATGATGGTTCAAAACATACGAACTGATACGAATAAATTCTTAACACAAGCAGCTTGTCATGGCCAGTCAAAGATTTACATATCCAAACATTTGGCCACTACATCTCATGTGTTTTGTTAAAGAAGAAAAAATAAGATCTACACTGGAGAAACCATAGGTGGGTTCTTACAAAGTAGTATCATGTGATAACAAAAATTTTGTGATACTTATAGCAGCCAAACCAAAAACAGTTTTAATTGACAGACTGAAGCCTGCATGTATAATAAATAATGACAAAAACTCTCTAAAGAGTAACGAGATCAGTACATAAACAAAATTGGAATGAAAATACACAGAAAAATTCATCTGGAAATGCTAATTCATAACAAGTAGAGGAAGAATTAGTTGAAAAATGTGTTACACTACAAAATTCACAAACAGAAGATACATGAACGAATAAAAACAAAAAATCAGTCAAATTCTGTTATGAACCTTTAGACCCAGTTGGCCCACATAAAAGAGGCAGGCCCTTAGGAAGTACAAAAACAAAAAATCAGCATCCAAATTGTAAGTCTGAATGTGTAGATCCAGTATAAAAAGTAATCCTACTAAAAAATGACAAAAACATATTCTTGCTATATTAAATTCCGAAAAATAATATATAAGCAAGAATAAACAAATCCACGTGCTTTTGTGATTAAAACATCGCAAAATGTTTCTATTGTTAAACAAATGCAACAAACAAAAATGCTCAAACAATATGATGTCAATACACCCAAAATAATTATCGTTATAAGATCGAAAAATTCACATCTCAAACTTTGTTTTGGTATAAAAAACAGAATTTATCTGGAAAACTTTCATTAGTACAAGAATTTTTACCGGTATCCCCTCTACAAATAGAAAACATTCAGATAAGGCGATGAACTGACATTGTGATCAATCAGAAATCTTGCAAAAACTTCATTCACTTTTCTACTGTCATCCAGACTTTTAGATTGAATTTTTCTCATATCTTTTCTAAACTTTTCATTCCTATTTTTTTGTAAAAATATTTAGCACATGCATACCATTTTTCCTAACAGTGGAATACTATTCTGATCTCAAAATTTCCTCTACAAATAATTCATCCAACAATTCTGAAAATAATGCTGAAGCTCCAAAAGTCGTTGAGAATATGAAAAATTAATGCCTTTTGGAACATGAGTAGGAGTTAGCTGGAATTGAAGACGAGTTACTAACGGATATGACCTCCTTGATGTGATTAACTCTATGTCATCTCCATTACCACCCCTGGTCTTTCCTCTCAAAATGCTGGAGAAAAACCCTAAAGTGGAAAAACCACCTTCTGGTTCTCCCACACTGACAAGGAGGGAAAGAGCTAGGTTTGGACCCAATTTTCTGTGAGCCTCCTCTCCCTACAACCACATCAACTTACCAACCATCAGAGAATTTAAACTCTCCAAAGTTGGTCAACAAGAACATATCCACCATCCTAGTTTCAAAAATCCTCACCAACATCCCTAACTGCTTTTAATTGACCACTGAAATGCAGGGGCCAGTAGAGTCGTACCAACTACCAAGCCTATTTGGACACCTAGAAACAATCTTACAAGGATGTGGGGGGCACAGTTGGTAGTGCCCTGACCAAGTGGAAAGAGGACCCGAGGAAAAAGTAAGACTTGGTAAGTCCCCACATTTTTTCATTGTAACTAAAAAACTTATGATTAAGTACCTAGTCGATTCTTTAAAACATAAAATGAGACCATCATAAACTCACACTTCGTTAATTAAAAAAAAAGTTAATAAAAATTGGCGCCTCGGGTGAAAATTTCTGCTATAATAGCTACAAATAGTAATTATGTGGATTGAACTGATAATCTCATCCTTTTTTTCCAAAGTTGTTTAAAAAGTGAAATATTATTTTCCTACTTCGCAATTTACTTTGATTTCTTAGATGAACTAATGTATCATTTTATGATATAGTCTATAGTTCTATACAACTTAACAAAAACTATATCAGTCTGCTGATAGATGAAAAATGACTCTTTTTCCTTTCAAAGCTCTTAACTAATTTTTAATATTTCAGGTACCTACCTTGTACCTACCTACCTTTCTAGAACAATTAATACCTTGTGGATTTCATTTTGAATTTTTCAGGTCTTACAAATAGGTAGTCAACCACTGGGAGGCTGCGGAAGTTTAGAACCATATATTATGCAAGTGCGTAGATAAGAGAGTGGAGTGCTAGGGTCCTGAAGTTCTGGACCTCCCCTTTTAAATTCGAAAAAAAGCTTGATATTGTAAAAAGTGTTTTTTTCGGTGGTAGTGATATTGTAGCGATGGGGGGTTCAGAGGTTATATCAAGGAAAACGTGGACCCCTCTTGCTAGTTACTATAGATCTATCTATACCCTTGCATATTTGACCAATTTTGAACATTTATATCTTATGAAATTTAATAACCTCACTGTTGTTATTTCCTCCTTGAAGAATAATTTTTACATTTTTGAAGTTACTGTACCTATTGAATTTGTGAACATGTTTGGCTTGGTTTATCCGCATTTTTACGAAAATGACAGCGTTAGCTGTTTAACAGCGGCGCTAAAAAATTGACTCTAACATAGATGATGTTAATTGCGATTTCATTCATTAGTGAAAGAATTTTTCTGACATTAAATTTCTTCTAAATTTATTATTAGATAAAAATAACATCTTTTAGAACCGAGAAACCACATTAGAAAATAATGTTCACTTTGACGTATTTTTGAAATTTTTTTAATTTTAATGTCACGTATGATGAATGATTACCTAAATTTAAAAATGTTCTCGTTCTTTGTCAACGAATTAATTCGTATTTTATATAACTATTATAAGTATGTATATTCTTGCTAGAGAACCCGAGAGAGAATATTTTCAAAAAAACCTATTTCACATTTTCTGTTCTGCTAAAACATTTCTTATTCAACATTCGTGCGGATATTAAATCAAAATTTAGATGGCAAATTTGAATTTTGGAAATTCCTAGATTAGGTACCAGTTTCCTTGTACGATTTATCCGTTTTAAAGAAAATAGTAAAAAAATAGGGGGAAAATTTTTTAAAATTGTGATCTACGCAAAAGCAAGTGGGTAACTATATTAACTGCGGAGCCGAGTTGTAAAGCTGAAAATTTAGCTGATTTGGAATTTTTTGGAAAAATTTTTTCGTAAGTTTCTTGATTTAGGTGTGAATTTTTAATAAAAAAAGAAACATGGTCTTTAATTAGCTCTGGAATTTTATGAAATAAAAAGCGGATTGTGTTTATTGGATTCTTGAAATAATTATGAGTACCTATATAGTTGATTAATACAAATTTCATAGATATAGGTACCCATTTAAAAAAAAAAAGAGCGTACTTGGGCATACGGCGTTCGAAAAATGGTCAAGGTGAAAAAAAGGTCTAAATTTGCCTTCAAATCACGCTTTTTGAAGACAAAAAATAGACGTGTATATGTTAAGGGTAATGATGAAAATTGGTCATTCACGTTTTTCTGCTCGTGAATTCACATGAATATCCAACTTATTCCGGTCATTCTCTTTAATGGCCACTGAAGTTGGACTGTCATTTATACTCGGTATGTAACATTAGGGGCGTTTATTTTATGCCTCCATGTATGATGAGTGGTTAGATGAAGTAAATTGTTTTTCTTTTTTTTTAAATAGAAAAATAAATTCTTTTTGCCTTTTTTATTTAAACGCTTTTATTTAACTTCGTTTGTAATGGTAACTTGATTGCCCCCTGCAGTTCCCTGGTTTTTCTCTCCATGTTTTTAGTTATGCTAATTGGATAGGGGTGCTACAGCTACCTATTTTTATTAATAGACACCAGAGACTGAGGTATGATATTTGAGGCGCTGATTTCAAACTTGGCATCATTTTTTAATTTGACCCATTTCTTGACCCCTAGGGGATTTAAAAGGGGGCTATATTTTGAATTCACTGTAACGGCATAAAATAGATCTTTTAGTAAGAGATAAGACCACTTTACTTGTTGCACTATACACGAATTATCAATACCAAAAATGAATATCAATATCTCTGAAGTATTAAAATAATTTAATAATTTATTATCCACAACTCTGATGGTGGACCTTAACTTCTGGATTCAGTCTTTAAATTAAATAATTCAAACACAATTGATAAATCAGAATATACTAAAATAATATTTTTTACATACAAATACAAAGGTACAAGTAGGTATTCAGAAAACAGTACACTACAGTCTTTATGGTAAAATGTAAGAACTCTACTACAGAATAGTATTCTACGAGAGACTAAAACAAAGTTACAATTATTATGTTGAAAACATGTGTTTGTATACCTTTTTGGGGATATGGTTTTTTACACTGTGGTTAGTGCGCAGTGGTAATATATGAAATGAAGGGATTCGCATATTTGAGAGACCAGTGTAAATGAGGTTACTGAATACTATTAGGTACAAGTTGGTGAATACCATAATTTTTAAACAATGGAAAGAAGAAGAGTCAGTGGAATTCAGGAATATTGTTATCTATAAAAATAAAATAATATCACCTGTGTACAAATATGGTACCTAGTCTATAATTTTTAGGGCTAACAATATGCATTACATTCACTTATTATATTGTGTAACACATATATCATAGGTTATGTTTCTTGGGGTTTTGATTTTAAATTTGGCATTTATTTTTTTATTCAACCCATTTCTAGACTCCTGGGGCTTCATAAGGGGGCCAAATTTTGACTTTTCATATTTTATTGTGTGGTACGTATCATAAGTATGATTCGGGGCATTGATTTCAAATTTGACTTTTTTTTTTTCATTTGACCTATTCACATCTCAGGAGTTTCAAAAGGAGGCCAAATTTTGACTTTTTCTATTTCATTGTGTATTAAATCGCAACATGTGTTTTCTGAAGTTTCCTAATTTCATATTGATTAGTGAGGAGTAAAGAGTGCGGAAGGTTTCCCCAAAGTTCATGAAGGGAGACAAAGTCAGTTGAGGTTCAGAAATTTTATTTTACCTTTTCCACATTTTCCAAACATGTTTTTAATACAAAGGCTTGATAATAGAAGTTTTCACCTCCCCTCTTGTTCTAGGATACACTAAATTGTTTTTTATTCGCTATTTCCATCAGATTTTTATCATCGTGTTTATATCACTTAACTCAATGGTTTTTATATTCACTGTAAAATGGTGTTTCAACTGAATAAAATCACACAATGAAAAGTACAAAATAAAATAAATAAACAATTTTTTTAGGCAAACGCATTTATTTAATTAATACAGTAAAAAAGAAATGACTCCATAAAAATGAAAAAATGAAATAATTTTTAAAATTTTTTTGTGTCATTTAGAAATGGGATCAAATAAATGCATGGGTGGATACTCTGCAAAAATCGCAGAAAACTGTTGTTATCTTCCATTCCCAAGTTTAACTGAGTTGGCTTGGAATGGCTAGGACAAATTTGAATAAGTAGTACATTCAATTCTTGCATGCTTGTCCGCCGCACGTTTTTATTTGATCCCATGTCTGAATAATACAAAAAAATTAAAAAAACTATTTTATTTTCCCATTTTTATGGAGTTATTTCCTTTTTACTCCATTAATTGAATAACAGCGTTTGCCCAAAAATTTTATTTAGTTATTTACTTTATTTAAAAATAATAAAAGCACCTCACTTAACCTCTCCCTTAATGGATCTTCATTCGTAAATTAATTTCGTTTCAATGTTTTTTTTTCCTTTTTAATTGGTCATGAACGCCCAACACCAAGTACGTACTTATAGTCCAGTAATAATAAACGACAATGAGGTGACTCATAGTCTAGTCATAGTCTAGTAATCTTTTCATCAAGTAGAATTAAATCGAATTACGTGTTTGTTTTTCTTAACAGTACATATTCTCGAATTTTTTTGGGGGTTGGAGGAGGCTTCTTCAGAATTTGGGGTCTTAGCCAAACCACTTTGGCTTCACCTATGGAGAATGCAAATAAAAGTCTTCGAAGTTAACAACATTGGCCAAATGAAATGGATTATAACGTGAATGACCAGGAATTCATCTCATTGCCCGGTTTCACGGCATTGTCTAGAACATACACGACAAAATACGCTCCAAATTTTAATTTTCACAAACTAGTAGAGATCAGCCTCCAAAATAACTAAGGGTGTAACGCAAATATAATTTGGGAGGTGGGCAAAGGGTCGAGAAATTTTGTGCATGTCATTTGACAGAATGGGTCAGAGATTTACAAGAAGAAATTAGAAGTGATAAGAGATGATATCATTGAACTGATGATTTGAATAATTTTAAGGGGAGATAAATTTGAGCTACTCAATTTTCTGGGGGAAACTTTCTTGATTCCCCCTTAGATTACGCCCCCAAAAATAATTGTAATGCATATTTTGTCTATTTTTAAATATGACGAACATATTTGTCTACACGTTTTCAAATACCAAAAATGTAGGTATTCATCAATGGTGAAAACATCTTATAGCTCTTTGTAAACAAGCACTAAATTACCTGTATTTAATTTTATGAATATAGATATAATGTCTGTATACTCATGACCTAATTGTGACTGCCTCTCAAGTATATCGCGAGTCAACACAACCCTATAATAACAATCCCCTACTTCTTAGCCTATCCATCACATACACTTACATACCCCAAACAAGTATATAAACCCTCAATTTGAAGGAATAAGACACAGTTCCTACATAGTACCTAGAGCTTCTCTTACAGAGCTAATGGTGAATAGACAGTCTTGTCTAAAGGGTTGTAATCCCATATGTTAAATCTATTTTATAGTAATTAACGTATTATTTAATGTACTGTTGTTGTACAAATTATTATTTTATTAAAAGTGTTAACTGAACCTTGTGTTTTAAATATTATTGAGTCTCTCAAATATGTTAAGGTCCACGATAGTTGTGGATGATGAATTGAATATTTAAATTATCATAGAGGTATTAATGCTTATCCAGTGTTAAATATCTCATGTATGGTGTAACACTGAAAGTGGTTCTAATTAGGTATTTTACCAACTCTTTTGGCCTATCTCATCACTTCTACAAATATGGTAGATTCTCATTTACTTCAGACTGTAGATAATAGGTGAATTCTAGAGTCTGGACTCCCCTTTACAGTAAAAAAAGCTTGACATGCAAAAGTTGTGTGTTATTGTTGGTGACAGTGGCATTGTGATGGGGGAGGGGTGTTGGAAAATACAGCAGAGAAGATGTTGATCACCCTCTTAAAAAGAAGGTATCTGCGCCCTATCATTTTATACTACTTCTCCGAGATTAAATAAAAATATCCTTTGGAAAAATATTATTGAAATTATTCCTGTCAATAATTATAATTGGACAATTTGAGTGGGGAGCTTCAGCCCTCGCCTCTCCTAAGTCATTAAAAGTTTTTAAATAATTGGTAATCTAATTTGGAAAGTTTCTGGTAAGAAATAATTAAATAACTGTCAAGCTCCTCCAGTCCCAGGGCTTTAAAGAGAAATTTCAGGCCCCTGGGAGAATAAACTGATTCGCAATTATAGTTCCATTTGCAAGATTTACCTTTGGTAGGAGATTATAAATTAAGAAAACAATTTTACAACTGGAGCCAGCGAAAAAATTTTTTTAAAATTAGCTATTTTTTATGTTCTAGAACATGTATTTTAGTTGTTTTGTTTTTCGCATTGGGGGATTAGTCACCCTAAAACCCCTCATGAATTAGTCCTGACATCTTCTTTAAACATTTACTTGAAAATTTATATATTTATTTTGAAATTGAAGATTACTGTTTTAATCGCTTTTTGCTTATCTTAAATTATACCTACTAATTTGGTGATTCAAAATAGCTATGTAACTATGAATTTTTATTTAATGAGGGAAAATTTTTACAATATAGGAGAACTTGTTGGGCAATGGAAATTTTTTCTTTGAATTCTACATTTTTATTACTTCTTTTATGCTACTTTACGCCATCAGTGAAGTGAAAATAATTGCCGAGTCCTTCAAATGTAAATATTCTGAGTTATTATCCATTGAAATACAAACATTATAGAAATAGAAAATGTTGTGACCGTGTGAGTGTGTGTGTGTGTGTGTGTGCATCCTTACGTGGTCTTTCCACATAGGAAAAATGACACATTTTGTTGCATCAGTCTGACCCACAGGAACCTAGCTAAGGGAGGAACTGGGGAAGGCTCTGTTAAAATCTTTTTGAAATTGGAAAAATTGACTAGTTGTATTTATAATTGGAAAATCGTGCCATTTGATAACTTTTTTTTTTCTTTTCTTTTTTTTTTTTTACTCAGCTTCTAAAGTTTGCACTGATTGGAAATTTTAGAGCTGGAAAAAATGACAGTTCTGCAAGTGCTACCTATGAACTACTTAGAAAATCATGCCAGTTGCTAGTTGATAAACTTTTTTTTTTTAGAGGCGGAGATTACAAAAATTTTTGTTGACAATTTGACAGTTTTAGTTTTTCATCTGTAATAAAAAAGCTTTTCACTACTTTTCTATTGACACATTTCTAGCTAATTAGAAGCAAGATGACGCATGTGTGACTCTAAAATGACTCATCTGTGTCATTTTGAATCGTAATATTTAGTATTTGTCATCTTGATTTTTACAGATTGGAAATCTGTCTTTTTGAAAAATGTCCGTGGCCTGGAGAAATTGAGCAGTTGTTTGATGAATGAGGAGTTAAGTCCTTCTATATCCGTCTGTACGTTAAACTGTTTTACACTGTGTTAGTTATCACTTGGATTTTAAAAGCATAAATTTTTATCATTTTGTAAGGGGAAAGAAACAGTTTTGAACCACTCCTTGACTATAAAGAAAAATTCGGGGTTGAAGGCTGATTTTATTCGTAACTTGAAAAATGCTCTTTTTCATTTGTTTTCATTCCCCATTATCGAACTTTCGTCGAAAATCTCAGTTGCAGACTTGGTTTTAGCCTTTTTGGAGATGATATCATCAGCAATATCTTCTTATTCTACATACATATATAAGATTAGTGTAAAGGTTGCAAGAGGATGCAAAAATTTTATGACATTACGATTATTTTGACAGTAGGTGATACAAATTTTTATCAAAACCATTTTTTTCTTCTCAAGTTACTGGCTGTTAGCAAGTGAAAAGAAAGGCAACTGCACACGTCTTTATTTTTGGAACTTTCGGCTGTATGGGTCTCCAGTTTCTTGACACCGTATTCGAGGAATTATTTTATGTTTAAACTAATTTAGGACTTCATTTTCTCTTCTGTCTCCCCCTGCCATCAACCTTCGCCACATATTCCTTTCTTCATTATTTTACCGCTCTTTTAAACGGCTGTTTGTTTAGTCTCGAATGGTGTGAGCGTGGACGTAACCATCTGTGAAAGACAGCTTAGAGAGGTTCTTACGATGAATTATTGATATGAAAAAATCATACCTTCTACGTTCGTAAAGCCACACCAATTCCAAGAATTCTTTTCGTAGGTCTCCATTTGAAAATCATTTTTTCTTTGTTTTGTTTTCGCTTTTCGAAGTAACGAGAAATGAAAACTTAAGACATAGACTATTATTAAGTTTAGTTTAGGTAGGCATTCGGTGTTTAAAAAGAGTTCGTGAGTTCATTTAACAGGTCAGTTCGTTGAAAAATGGTCCATTAAGCTTTAACTTTAAAAATGGTTAAATATTTAATTAAGGAAGTATAAAAATGGTACGTATGGTACTTCTTTTGTGCTGGAGAATTCTGGTTGTGGTAGGGCTATACATAAATCTATTTTTTACAAATCTATTCTAGAACTGAACTCAAATAGGTAGGTAGATACCGAGTGTAATTATTTAACGATTCAATTTTTCTCGTGCGAAATATTAACGTTTATTTGTTTTTCAAAAAAGTTTTGAGGGAAACTGAAAATTTTTGTGTATGATTTTTATTTGGGTAGGTATAGGTACCTATCTATTTATTATTACTTTTTTTGTATTGTTTTCGGGAAAATCAAAAATTTTTGGATCAGTTCCAAGATCTTCAGAAATTTTGGGGAGGAAGATCTGGCATCCCTTCTTCGTATGTCACTGTTTGCTTCTGGTGTATTTTTATTTTGTATTGAAATAATTTTGTGATGAGATATGATAAAAATCGTTTTCTTTCTTGGATATAGATCACATTTAAAAATATGAGAATTAAAAACGTTAATAATAATTATTGTTTTCAAGATAAAACATTTGGAGAGGATTGAAATGAGGCATAATATCTTCAGAACGCCTAGCTTCTCCACTAAAAATTATTTGAAATTTTCATATTCTATATACATATTTAACGAACTTAATGTCTTGATTCCATTTTACATTTCTATTTTATCTTTTCTTGCTTCTCTTTCCAAGGTGCCTTAAAATGAAAGCATTTTCTAAATTGACCCCAACTGATGGAAATTAATCTGTTTATAGGTGTTTGTAATTTATAGCTTATACCTAATTAGGTTTCTATTTCATCTGCATGTTTTTCGTTCATCTCTTTAAAAAAATTTGAGTCGCTCAAAAATGGGAATTAACCCAACATTCTGTTTCGGTACAGGATGTTCACTTTAAAATGGATCAAACAGATCAAACAAGTGTAATTTCTACATGAGTTATGTTAGAGCAAAAATTGTAAGAATTATTTTGTTGAAGTCCTCTTAATTTACATTAGCCTAATATTATCGGGTTGACACAGTCCTGATGAAAGGGGGAAGGGGGAATTCTATCGAGCCTGGAATTTTTAGGAGCCCGGAATTCTCAGAAAAAAAAGAGAAAAACAAGTAGATTTTTATGGAAAATTTACTGAAAAACCATAAAAAAATTTTTTCACGAACTGAGCGAGTAAAATATTAAGCTTTCTTAGTATTATAAAATTACCTCCAAAGAAAAATCCTTGATACTGCACCTGCACTCAGATGCAGTTTTCAATTTTATTAGGGGCCCATAAGTTTCTTCTTCGTTGGACCCAAATTTCCTCTCGATGTTCCTAGGTTGACATCTCCGAGTTTTAATTTTTCGACAAGTTTGGGAACCTTAATTTACATTCACTGAAAATAGCTCCACATTGAAAATTATGCTACTATATATCTTTGTCAACTGGAATGTAATGTTAGTAGGTACTGTTTATTTTGGTACAATCAGACCGAGCATGTAGAAAAATTTTGTTTTATTAGTTTTGATTCATTGTTTAAAGCTTTTACTCAGAGTTATGTGAAAAAATATTATTTAAATACAGGTTGTTGTCAGCATAGGAATAAAGAAACATGAAAATTCTTAAAGGTCAAGGGTCAAATTTGACTTTTATATTTAAAAAAAAATGTAATCGGGTATTGGGAAAATAATTAGAATTTTATGAACAGCCGTGTAACTGCCTAAAAGAGCTCTGGTAGTACCATTTAGAACCACTTTCAGTGTTACACCATACACGAGATATTTAACACTGGAAAAACATTAGTATCTCTATGTTATTTTAAAATAATTAATTTATTATCTACTAACTATTGTGGACCTTAACTTGTTGAGAGACTAAAATTATATTCAAACACAAAGATTAATTAAACACTTTTAATAAAATAATAATTTGTACGACACAAGTACATTAAATAATATTTCAAATACTAATTACTAGGTTGAACATTGAGATTAAACCCTTTAGAGAAAGACTTTCTATTAGAAAGCTAACTGGTAGCATTGTGTGTCAATTCCTTCAAATAGAGGGTTTATATATCCATTCAGGGTATGTAAGTATACATGATGGATACGCTAAGTGAGGTAGGGACTTGTTATTATAGGGATGTGTTGACTCGCGATATAATTGAGGGGCAGGCACAATGAGGTCATGAATATGAATACAATATATTTATATACATAAAATTAAATACAGGTAATTTTGTGGTTGTTTATAAAGAGCTGTGGGATGTTTTGTTTACTGACAAATACCTGAATTTTTGGTATTCTAAACTGTGTAGCCAAATATGTTCGTCGTATTTAAAAATAGACGAAAATATACGTTACAGGCCAGTATCAATATAGGTAGTTGGTTAGGATTGAAGGATCGGTGGATATGTAGTTACTAGATTTTTTTATTTATTTATTTCATAGAAAATTTCTCTTTCCCTATTGATTTCATTCCATTCAAAAAATATGCAGGCAGCTAGTCCACCAGAAGAAATTAAAAAGAAGAATTTTGTTCAAACTTATAACGCCTTTTAAAATAGTATTACAAAGAAAAATCATTAAATTAGTTCTAATAATTTTTGTATGTTCTCTGGTGTGGTTTATTCATTTATGCTATTTATATATTCTTTTTTTCCATTTGGAACCAATTCAAGAATGAAAATTTCAAAAATAAAGTGATTTACTGTAAGGTAGGTAGGTAACTTGAATTTAAGAGTTATAATTTTTTTTGTGAAACGAACAGTGCACTTCAGGGTGCACAAATGTACTTGATTTTAGAGTATTTACTCCATTTTTAAGGTAATAAAAAAGAGAACTCTCTCTTTTGATCCAAAAAGAGCACTTTACTCTCTTTTTGTTTACTTTTTCTCTTCTGCAACGTTAAAAAGTTATTTGATGACCTTTTCTTTTTTTTTTACTTGTTTCCCTTCTCAATTTTGTAATTTTCGTCATATACTCTTTTCCTCAGAAAAAAATCTGTGCAGTCTGGTGCACCTATTTGGACAATCAATCTCATTTCATACCTATATTATAAGGGACATATTATCTGGAAAAATTAATATCTTCTAAATCTGGCTATAGGCTAAGTCCTTTCCAAACGGTACCAGAAAAATATTAAACGTAGATAAATAAGTCTTTTTAGGTGGAAAAGAGTTTCATCTGAGATTAACGTTCAAAATGTTCACAGTGACACCAGCGAGTGCGTCCCATTTTTTGTGTATGAAATGTGTCCTCAGAATCAGTTCCTTTAGTAAAAGGTCAGTAACTATGGATTTCAGATGTAAAAATATGAAAGCTAAAATTTTTCCTCGTTATATATTTTGGGGAAAAAAACGTCCTCAGAAAATCTTTCAAGGAGCATAAGAGAAACTAATCAAAAATATTTAGAAAATGTGAAAAATTTATTTAGAAACTGGCCTGCTTAGCTGTGTCGGTTGGATAATTTTTCTCAGAATAGCGTAAAATTTTATTATTTCTTAAGCCAACTGTATACTGATCGTTGTCAACAACAATATTAAAGCAGCGAAAGTACATTGAACTTTTCTTTTTCTTATCTCACGTGTGTTCATCCTACATTTGCTGTCGAAATACGTCTTCATTGGCACTATGAGAACTAAATTCTTTTGTTCCTTTTTTTATTTTTCTAAGTAAGTTTTAGTACCGAAAAGTGAAATTTAACGATTTGGCAATTTTTAAAAGAGACGGTCTAAAAATAACCCTCTCTGACATTAGCAGCTACGTGAAAATTGAACATTTTTCTTCTTATTTTTGTTTGAAAAAAAATTCGAAGAAAATTAACCGGAATAATTACCTAGTCCTAAAATAAGACAATCAATTACATTTTACGACTAACTAATTTGATTATTCATCATTTGGCCAGTAAAAAATAATAAAAAAAACTGTTCTACTTTGGATAATTGTTTTTAACTGTAATTTTCGTTGTTATTTGCCATTCTTTCCGTAGAATACAAACGAAATTAATTTTTCTGTTTTATTTATTTTTATTAATACTTACCCACCTGCATAGGTATTGTACCTGAGTCACATTTATACAACGGAAATTGATCAGATGTCACTTCTACAAAGCTGAAGGTTTCTGAATATAAAGACCGCCCAAGTGGTAATATTCTGAGTCATTTAGCATTGGTTTAGAATAATAAATTTACGTTTATACGTTTTTAAAGGCTTATATAAATTAATTTTTCCCCCGTACCTAATTTCACGTTAAATCATTAAAAAAAATAAAAATAAAAATAAAATTTAAACCAGATAGGTACTGGTACACCTTCTTATTAGATAACTACCAATTTTCGTAGAAATCTGAATTTGTTCACCAAATATTCTTAAAACTTCTTTGAGTGATCAATCTCCAACAAAAATTTTGTTTTTCTGCGAAAAAGTAACTGTATTAAGCAAATACTTGATAAAAACTAATAAATGTAGGTAATAAGATTTTCTAATTGAAATTTCGTTTTTCACATTTTGTATTCATATTATGTGTAAAAAAAACAACATTGTGGGTACCCTAACTGGTGAACATCGGTACTGAAAATGTGGTTGTTTTTTTCGTCTAATAAGAGATATATCTTCAGCAGGTAGAAATTAAAATTTCAAGTTGTTAAAAATTTATTACCATATTGGATTCTAAACGACTATAGTATATAACACTCAAATTTTCAGTGCAGGATCCAGGATTTCTTTCAGAGGGAAGGGAGTATACAATGTTGCACAGAAATCGTCCTTCTGGGATCTCTAATTATCCTTATCTTATTACATTTTTTTAATCTAACTATTCCAAAATATATTGGTTTATTTTATATTTTTTTATTCGTTATTTTTAAGTTTTTTTTTTTAACTCCAGTATAAAAATTAGCAGAAATGCATTACTTGAACAGAGAAAAATCTTGTTTACTAATTATTCTTTTCCTAAAAATTTCTCTTCTGTTTATGTTTTGATTTTGATTTTTCTTCCTTTTTGATTTCACTCGTTACTAAATTTTCAGTTCCTTCAGTTTCAGTTCTAATTTTATAGAATTCGGTATTAAAAAAGTTTACTTCTTTAGTTTTTTCAGTATTCTGAAAGTATTGCAGTTGTTTTTCTGGTGATTAAGTTTATGATTCCCTTCTTCAATGTTTCTCACATATATGAAATTTATTTCCAAGTTTTTTCCCATTCAAGAATTTTTATACAATGTGGGCGAGATTTCACTTTCAGTTATTCATAAAAATTTAATTTTACTTTGACATACATCAAGTTTGTTTGGTTATAAATTCCCCTTTAACGCACTTTTTGTTATGTTTGTTCATTTATTATGTTTCGTTGATTATATATGTTCTTCATAATTATAGAATAATTTCATTTGTTGGGTAATTCGGTTATTTTTTTACGCGGTTCATGCCTTTTTCATCACAATCAAGCGTTCAAGTCTGGTGTTCTCAAGAAAATTTGTATTTCGATTTTCTTTTGATATGGTCGATCTGTAGTTTTGGATATTAGGATATTTAAAAATTACGACATAAGCATTAATCATCGCTGGTAAGTATTATATTAATAGAGGAAAGTCCCAGAACGTTCGTCTCTCTTTTATGCCAGAACGGATGGATGCATTTTTATGAAAAAGGTGTCAATGGAAAGGGCTTTAAGCACTTAATGCTGGAATGCCATAAATATTTTCTAAAATTATAAAATTGTGGTGGGGAGTGAATATTAGGGTGAAAAGAGTCAAGGAGTGCCTAGATTTGACGCATTTGGCCTAGCACAAACATAATTAATTTATTCATTTTAAAATTATTTAAACTCATACTCCTTTTCCCGTTAATCCTCCAGGCGATGTGGCTTCCATTGCTCCGACAAAACTTTCATTTTCCTTTGTCTTTTTCGAGGCATTTCCATGCGCTGAACATGGCTCTCCGAGGCGTGCTATGTTGCACTCCCGCGCTGGAAAATGAATTTTTCTAAAAACCTATTTTCCCCTTTTTCAGTTACATCATCTCCTTCCTTTTCCCCCTCTTTTCCAATCGCCAGTACACTTCCAAGGAACATTTTGACACTATTTTTGAAAATTCATATGTATTTATATACGTATGTATGTGTGTATGTATGTCCAATTCTTGTTAACACGATACAGGATGTAAATTTTTGTTCAATAGTCACGAAATTTGAACCAAACATTTGTATTAAGTCGAGGATGAGACCATTTGAATTTGGGCAAAATTCATTTTACGGTACGTCAGGGATGGGCGATTATGTTGAAGTTTTGGCAGTTTTATGGTTCTGAAAAACTTAATTTCGAAGCAAGAGTCACGAAATTTAGTATAGACATTGATTTAAACCTATTTTAATACCCTTCCAAGTTTGGTTACGATTGATTTTATGGTTCATGCCCTTGGGCTGTTAGAGGGGCTAATTTTCGATGCTGACTCACTAAAACTTGCAATTCTTTTCCAATAGTCACGAATTTATTCCCAAGTTATAAGTCATTCAGTGTGATTTTCTCTATTTTACTCTTCAGACAACAGCCCTTAAAAATCCATTTTTCATGCTTGATTTTTTTTTTTTAGCTTCAGAAAAGCAGAATTACTTCAAAAAGTCAATTTCGTCCCTCCACCCACCCCAGTTGTTTTGCAGATTCGAACCCTATACCCCTGAATTACCAGAGTTCTGTCTTTGAATTTAACCAACAGGGTAATTCCCGGGGGCGCCGTCGTACATTTCTCGCGTTCATTTCCCCAGACACGAGTCCGCAGACTGCGTAGATTCCGAATATCTTCGCCAAAAATATTCTCGCACCACTCATCTTTATTACATTTTGATTACGTTGGAGAATTTCAACGTAATTAGAACTGGAATTGTTTAAATTTGTTTCATTGTGAAGTTCAGTTTGTGATTTTGTATGTTCTGATACAGGTTGTCTTTTTACTCTTTGGCCAGAATTCGTAATTGTTTCTCTCGAAAACCTTCTTTTTCTACCGAAGCTTTTTAACATGAAGTGTTGAACTTTTATAATAGGACAAACTCGGAATTAATGGCATAAAACTTGAATTTGGAAATTACATACGTGAATTCCTTTCCGCAGGCATGAGGCTAAGCTCGATCGCATGTTTAAAGACCAGTCTCAAAACAATAGGTACCTTGCTTGACTATCTAGGATCACTCCAGATCTATCAGACTTATCTGGCAATAGAAGAAACAGATGGTGACCATAGAAATTATCTTCATTCTTTGTTCTTTTATAAGTTTTTTGTCTTTGCTTACTTTTGTTTGGGGATTTTCCACAATGGTTTGGTTACACCAGAATGGATGTACTGATCAATGGTTATCAGTGTTTTCTGTACAAATTATTCGTTCAGGTAGGTATAGCTAGTATATTGTAATAGCATTATAGATGCATTATGTTGCACATGATTGTTATATTAAATGTGTATTAACAAAAAAATAGGATGACAGGTTGATTTATGCAAAAACTATGCCCTTGATAAAAAAAAAAAAAAAGGGTAAAAATACTTTCTTACAGATTTTTTTAGTCTGTTTTCAATTTTGTTTAAATAAGTTTTCGTTTCGATGAAAATTATTCGAAACAAATGTGAAAAACTGTTTTGCATCACCATTTTAACCACCAGAAAATGACTTTTAGAGTATTGTTTGTGAGAATAAAGTGGACATGTGTACCAAATTTCCGCTTGATATAATTTTTTTCTCCAGTTTAAGCATTTTTAGAGCTTATTTTCCTTGACTATTAATGCAATTTCCTGTAATCAACCACAACCGTTTTTGTGTACTTTTTTTCTTCAATTTAAAAATTGAATGTTCGGCTAAAAGCACCCGGTTTGACAAACATTAGTCAAATTGATTCAAATTCATATTTCTCACACGTACTGGGCTACCAAAGTCCTTAAAATTTATACAGGTTGACCAAGTTCCCAGGCGCAAATCGGTTTTGTGTTTTGTGACATTATCAATTCAATTCTAAGGATTGGAACTGGCCAATCACAGTGTGATTTCAGACATATTAACTACTTGCTCATCTCTGAAGGTTCCAAAAATTTGTTTAAATGTAGTTTAATTTAAATTGGTTGATCCAACAACCAATAGAAAGTGAGACAGAGGCAATGGCTAATACCGCACCAAGCGTAATAAGTGGATTTTCTAAAGAAAACCTACTTAAAAATTGATGGTAAACTGAGAAAACTACGATTTTTCTCATAATTGTTGGAAATGTGCAACTCTGTTTTCAATGTAGTGGAGAACTTAATATTTCGAATTGTGAATGAATAAGAAACTGGGTTTTTCTTACAAAGTATTATTGTGCTAAAGTTTTTGTAATTGAAACTTTTGTCAAGAGAACACGGTTCCCAAAAAAGTACTTCTGTGCTTCTTTGATCGTTCGTAAAATCGCCATCGTGAAATAATTATGGTACTAATACCGTAGGTACACTGAATTTTCATACGCCTCGGTATTTTTTTCCCTTGGTTATCGTTAGGCCAAAGGATTTCAAATTTCAGTAAAAATCCGTTAATTTCTCATTTTAATGAAATTTTTTGTCCTTAAAAAATTTGAAATTATAATAATGGTCATCAGAAAACTGTCAAGGATAAGGTCAACCGGTGAGAAAAAAAGTGACATACAGTGATAGAGTAATGAGTTTGCAGAATTTTTCGAAAAAAATTATGCATGTAAATGATAGAATGGTAATTCGGACGCAGAATTTACAGGAAAAAAAATTAAAGTAAATAGGTATACCAATATTTCAACGTCCTATTCTCAAAATGAACACTAAAAATTTTACAGCGAGATATTTTAATTCATTTCAGGCAAAATAAAAGGTACATTTCTTTTACATTACACTTTTTTTTCTTTTTTTTGGAACGTCAAGGCTGTCTAACCAACCATTCTTAGTTGTTTCAATAAATATATAAAAAAAAAAAGAAAGAACCGAACAATCTCAGATTAAATCAGTGGTTAATTTCAATAGATAATGCGTTTTTAAAAAGAATTTTCATATATTTGGGGTATGTATTGTAAAACACTGGTAAATACGTACTTATTACTTACAGGTACCGGCATTTTTTCATATAAGTTAAATTAATTCGGTTAAAAATTATCGTCCTTGGCATAATTGGGAACTGTTGTTTTCACCCATAAGAAGAATTTAGTTGTGCCTACATGTTACTATATCCTTTATAATAACTACGCCTAGAAAAAAATTCGAAGGACGGCCATAATAGTTGAAAATAAATTATTAAGTAGCACCTGCGAACCAAATAACATTTACATTTGAAAAGAAAAAAGGAAATAAATATATATTCTTACTTTTTCTTCGCTCTCATCACTATCTTGTTATTGTTGAATTTCAACCAGAATCATTAATTGGCTTTTCAGAATTTTCCTTTCTAAGGACAATTTCTTTAACCTTTCTAGGTAAAAAGTCTAAAATAGGTACAAAGTCCCAAATAGGTATAAAGTCACAAATCGGAATAATAGGTATAAAGTCTCATATAGATACAGTGTCTCAAATTAGTACGAAGTCTCAAATAGGTTTAATGTCCCAAAAAGGTACAAAGTTTTAAATAGGTACAAAGTTTAAAATTCACAGGTTTCACACTTCGTAACAACGAGAGGAGGGCATTGAAAATGAATAAAACTTAAAAAAAACTCTAGGGCAAGAAAAAGTAGGTTTTTGAGAAAAAAATTATGAATTTTGAGTGATTTTTCAAGGGGTTTGAAGAAACTTAAAAAAGGTCCGAGCTTTAATTTTCTCGATACATCGTATTTATGTATTTGCAAGTTTTATAGAAATCTGGTGTCTATTTGTTCAGTAGGTTTGGAGAAAATTGGTAAAGAAAAAATTGATAGAAAAGTAGTTTTTAATGGATTCTGAAGAAACTACAAAAGGGATATAGCTGAAATTTTCAGGAAAGATAGTCATTACATAAAACTAAATTTGATAGGAATTTGGTGTCTATTGGTACAGTAGTGACGGGGAAAACTGGAAAACACAAAATTGATGGATTAGTGGTTTTTACGGATATCAAGAAAACTATAAAAGGCGTACTTAGGTCTGAAATTTTTGAGAAATGCAGTTCTCATCTCAGACAAGTCTGACAGGAATTTGGTGCTCATTGATTCTGTAGTTTACAATAAAAATTTGAAACAAAAAATTTATGGAGAAAAGAAAGTCGTCTGAGTCACTTGAAGTATCTTTTTCTTATTACGGCACAAGGGATTAAGAGTGTTTTTCCTGCATTGTGTTAACTTTAGTTGCAGTTTTTTTTTTCTTTAAATTATAGACAAAAATTGGCAAACGTGTTTTCTAGAAATGTATTGCTGTACTTGAGTTTTTTCATATGACCCCCTCCTTTATTATAAGAGATTTTGAACTTCATGGAAATACTTAACATTCTAGTATATTGGTTTGAAAATAAATTTCTGATGAAGTCTTTTTAATTGTGATACCTATATAGACTCAAAGGTTTTAAGAATTCAAACCATATTGATTAGGTATTAATGTACCATGATTTTCGGTTGCTGATTTTTTCAGGGGTGTCATAAAATAATACAGCATGACTATACTTCACAGATATCAACACTATATGTACCTAGATACATAACTTACCACTTTCACTATGTTGAGCATTCACCCTAATGGAGTTATTAGATGTTGCATCAATATTCCGGTTTTTGGCAAAAAAATCATGTACAATGCATTTCTTTTATAGTAAAGGCTAGGTATTTTCAAATAAGTGCTGTATGTTTATTAATGTGTGTTCTGATGTCATATTTGACGTGGATGCTCGATCAGTCTTTAGGATCAAAACCGGGATACCAAAAATTATTGTTACAAGGAATAAAAAATAATTTTCTTGGAATTTTTAATGAGGTATTTTGTATTTAAACATTAGGTCTAATGTGTATCAGTGTGATATAGATGGAACATTTGTGTGTGTAAAGTGCTAACAGCATGGTAAGGGGAAGAGACAGTAGCTGAAAACTGGGAAGTTAGGTATCTAAGTTATATATAACGTAAATATCTGTGATATACTCTGTTCATTCTAAGAAGTGCATGACATCAGAATCATCTTTTGACATGGTAGTTGGTTGGGGAGAGAGAAAACAAGTATTAATGCACATTGTTATGTAATGATAAGTATCACTTTGTAAACAATCATCATGTTTCAAGCAAACAAGTCTGGATATGGTTTATGTCACACACTTCATAGTGTGAAGAGAATATATAGGACAGATAAGAAAGCTTCATCACCCTCAAAAATATTTCTTATTTACACCCCCAAATTTTTATGAGGAATAAGTTAATATTTTACACAAATAGGTAGTTGCTACAATTAGTCAATTATCACAACAAGATAACTATAGTTGAGTACAATATTTTTTGCTAAAGTGGTTGTTGTTTATTTGATTAAATATGTCAACTCTTTTAATCAAGAGATTTTTATTAAATAATTACGGAGAGGTGAACAATTGTTATTTATAGGCATCATCATGTAAAGCAGACCTTTTTCATACTTACTTTGCATCACTTGCATACATGTAAACGGGGCTGTGAAAAAATGATCAGAAGTCCTGTTGAGAAAAACTCAATTTCTACTCTGTAGTGAAGAAATAAAATTTTTTTTGGGTAAAGTAATAAACAAAAGCAGTTGTGGAATTCCTTGTGAAAAGAATATTCTCACCAGAAGGTAATTAACAGATTATTGCGTGTTCTGTCAATTCATATGTAAACATATGGGTAAAGCCAAAACCTGGGAAATACTGGTGATTTTAGAGCCGGTTTGGATTGTTTATATAGGGGCATATTTATACACACATATACACACATACATAGTGATTATGTACATCTTGTTATTTTTTGTGTAGATAAGAAATTGTGGACCAGTTCGTGTATCAATTTGTGACATCATCATCTTTGTTAGATTAGTCATAGTTTGGTACTTGTACATTACTTGCACGTATGTACAAGAAATTACAATTGAATGTAATTTGTGCATTGGTTTTACATCATAGAGACAAATATTTACCAGCCTGTTGGCAGCGACTGTCATCAGGGGTCCTAATCCCTTCATCTCATATAAGTAATATCCCCACAGCAGTTAAGAAAAAACTCATTTTTGGAATTTTTGCTACACCCACTCCAAAAACAAAAGTTTTCACATACATGAACTAGGATAGTTTATTCAAATGTTAAAAAGTAAAATTTTGCGCATAGCAGTTTCTAACTTGCTTAGATTATTAAATCACTGTCTTGGCTGTGCATTCACACTCTGTCTTACCCAACATTATGAAATTTCTGTACTTCCAAATTTGTGAAAAAACCAATTGTCAAGTTACCATTCAACTAAATACAACATTTCAACTTTGAAACAAATTTATCTTGTTTTATTTAATGATTCCTTTGTCTGTATTTAAGCCAGAGATTTGGCCTGTTTCTGTTGCTGGAAAGAAGTTAAAATTTATAAAATTTCCATTTAATTTATCAATTATTTTTATATGTTTGAAAATAAAAAAAATAAAAATAAAAAGCTAATTAATGTAAAATTAGCCAGTTTTTGGAATCTAGAAATCTCTTCTCATTCATTCAATAGTTCCTGAATAACTGTTTAAACAACCGAGTAAGGGTTGGCATTTCTGGAAAGAAGAGAAAATTTTTTCAAACTGGCTTTTCACATAATTTTTTAATCATTTTTAGTTGCATGAAAATAAATGATGGAAAAAAACGCAAATTAATAAAAAAAACTAATATTTTTAACTAACTTTGAAAAAAGGAGAAGGTTATAAATTATTCAACTAGTATATAATTATGTTGTGTTTTTCATGTTTGTTCCAGCATAATTTCTCAAACTGGGTACCGATTTTGATGAACCTTTTTTCAAATGATAGAGGATAATCTCATGAGGGTCCCATTAAATTTTTTTTAGAATTGATGAAGTAGTTTTGGAGTTATCTTTAAATAAAAAACTGCTAGTTTTTTAAAGTAATATTGCCGCGAACGGTAGATATGAAAAAAATGCACTAAAAAGTGAAAAATAATTGTTTTAAAATTTTTCTAGCAAGAACTAGGTCTAGTGACTGGAATTATTGAAGTCAGCTCTGTTTTCCTTTATCATAAAGGCTTTATACCTCAGTCAATTCCTTCCAATGTTACAACAAAACATTTTAATTACCGCGCACTTTAATAATTCCAGTTCTACACCTAAATCATGCTGGAGAAATTTTAAAAGAATTATTTTTCACTTTTTAGATCTAAAAACCTCTCTTTTTTCAATCAATAATTCCTCAGCCGCTATTTAAGCTATGAAGCTGAAGTTGGTACTGCTGAAAATAATAAAAAGTTTTCTTAAATTTGTATTCCATCAACGTTTTTTTTCATTCTCGGTTACTTGAAAATAAACAAACGAAAAAACGCAAGTGGAATACCTTGTCGTGAGAGATATTCGCACTAGAAGGTCTTCAACAGTATTTTGCGTGTTCTGCCACTTCTTACGGTTAAGTATGGGAAAGCCAAATCCTCGGCAAACACTGGAGATTTTTGAGCTGGTTCTGAGAGTTTATATACAGAATTTGGCACACGCACACAGACACACATGCATATGTACATATATGTAATTATGGCATGCGTTACGTCGTTTCTTGCCTCTGTCAAGGTGATAAGAAACGACGCAGCGCGTTTGGTACCCGGTTGTGACACCACCGAGATCGTTATCTGGTAATTGATCTTGGCCCGTGCAATGTATCTTACCTGTATGTACGTACAGGTACGAACATACAAACGCACCAGTGTAAATTCGTTTAACGTCATAAAGACGATTATTGCTAGCCTTTGGGCGGCGACTGTTGTCAAGGGGTGCAAGCCCCTATTACCTCATACGAGTATTGTCCCCACAACGCAAATTAAAGGAAAATTTGCTGTTTTTGTATTTTTCAAATACATATTTGGAAATTTTTTCTCTTGGTGAATACACTTGTATCAAAATCATCTACTTTACACACTTGTATCGTAAATAACTATATTTGTTTGATTCCTTTACTCCCGAATAAAAAAACTAAAGTTTTTCCAACTTTACTCTCACAAAGTTTTCCTTTTCTTTCTTTACTTTTCTGAATTCGATACTTACGGAAATTGTAGCCAGCTCCTGTATGCTCCTCTTTTTACATAGAAATCTGGTTATACTTCTGATAAAATATATAAGATCTAGCTTCGTAATGTTCTTTTTAGCTGCCAGTTATAGTTTCTTTGCATGTTTCATTATGGGAATAGGTCCAAGTTATTTTAATAATTTATAACTTTATCTTATTTTAGGAATTGAAACTTCCTACTTTATTTTATTTATATTTTTTTTGTAATCCCTTTTTAGAAAAAAATTACTCTTCAAGGATGGGCAGATAAAACGTCGTATGTTTCAACTAAAACGGTTCATTTCTCGTTATCACTTTAACATATTATAATTATACACTTCCTGTAAAATACCACCTGTTTATTTTCCAAGAAATTTGTGTATTATCATTGAACATAAATCAATTTGTATAAACATGTATAATAAAATTTTATCTTCTTTTTTCGCGAACAATACCTAAATATTTTGGTGGTAGACTACCTCGACGGTTGACATAATTCAAATTATTTTATGGGAAAAAAAAAAGAAAAGTGTTTTACGGTCATCAACGTGTAACAAATTTTAGACATTCGATGAATATATAGATATATATATATTTTTTTTTTTTCAGTAAATTCATCGAACGTTTATTATTTTTTTTATTTGTTGGTACGTTATAGGTAACGGTAATAGATTATTTTTCTAAGAAATTTTTTACTTTTCAAATCCAGCGTAATCTTCTGTAGGTTATTACCTATATTTACACTCCACTCGCGATGTAGAAAAAAAAGAACTAAGTACAAAATGAACGTCAGTTCCGGTTGCTTTCATGGCTTACATACACCTCTATTTTAAAAATTCTCATAACTCCGAAATGAAAACATTGGCGAAATTTTTTTTATTATGTGATGTTATTGTCCTTATACCCACCGAATAGATATTTATACTTCTGTTAGAAAAAAAATTCACAAATTCTTAGAAGAAAGATACATTTTTTTAGAGATGACACCTATTGTCGGTGTTTCGTTCATTTCTGAGGAAGATTCATCTCATTCGATCGGGAAAAAAATTTGTCATTGTATTCTATGAAAATGCTGATGTATAGGTATATCACGTGCATGATAAATTATTGTCCATTATCTTAGCTACATTTATCTATTTATATATTATTTTATAATTTACAAATTTCTCATATTTTCTTATGATTTTAGTTAATTTATATTACACGTTAAAGAAATTAAATCTGTTTAAGGTTTGTGTTGTTTTCATTTTACGTAATTTGCCTTATCAACTAATCTCAGTGTTAAAATGCATATAAAATCCAGAATTAGTGGTAAAAAAGTGTAAAATAATATTTCATTTCTGCATAGATTATACTAATGTAAGTAGGTAGGACTTATCTTTTGAAAGTAAACACTTATTAACCTACTTAAGTACTGTATGTACGTAGGCAGGGGCGTATGAACGATTTTTGTTTGAGCGGTACAAATTGAAAAATCAGGAAACCAAGAAATGTCAACATTTTTGTGGCAGCGGTGTAATTATGGGGGAGGGTAATGATAATTACAAACCACCTCCATCATATTGGAGTTATTTCAATAAAACGTCATCAATGGGGGAATTAGGAGAAAACTTCTGAAACGGTTCAAGAACCTGTTATTTTTTTCTCAACCAAAAATAGATAAATATATAGTCCGTTATTTTAGCGTTTCCACAGTACCCACATGGGGCATAGTCACGAGTGCTCTTCTTAGATGCACCATTAATCCTCTCACTAGAAATGTCTAAAAAATTGTAGAATATGAAAATATAAAATATCAATTGGGTATGCAGTGAAATTATTTTCTTACTACAACCCACATAACAGAAATGTTGTGTTTTTTTTTTTTTTAATTAAGAGAAATGTACGTACTTTTACTTTCAAAAATCAATTTTTTTATTTTATTTTAATTATTCTAGGATCAAGAAGTATGGCAGTGGCACATTTAGATTTTTTGCATGGGTTGTGATACACCTTTACACCTATGTAATTAATTGACAATTTTCATTGATATTTTATTTGAAAAAAAAAAAATTTGCTAAAAGAAAGCTGTGGAAATCAATATCGACTATGGAAAAGTGGGTCACCATAGTTCTTTAAAGAGAAGAGACTTTCATCTTCAATTGAATCCGACGAGTAACAATTTAATCAGTGTTTTGAAGATGGCTTTAACTAAGTTCTGATTGTTGACGGTAGGTATGTCCATATTAAAAAATTTAATATACAGTTAAAAGTATCGACACAATGCGCTTGTAAAAATTGCGGAAAATGTTGAAATTACAATTACGAAACACAAGTAGGATTTAGGTTGAAGCGATAGAGAAATTTATTCTATAGTTTTCTAGGAAGGATGAAATATTCCTGGTAATAGCTAATGATTGCGGTACGACTCTTTTAAGTAATTTTCTAGTGAATGTACGTATTACTCAATTTTATTTCCTCTTAAATTACTCGACCATAAATTATTGGTAGGTACGTTTTTTGTCAAGCAGTAATTATTACACGCATATATTTTCTTTTCAAAGGAAACACTTTTTTTTTTTTTTTTGTTTTTTCATCAGCCGTAATTATTTTTCAATATTACCATATAACTATATCTACTTTATGTAAACTTTTTTTTACTAGTTGGCAGTGGCTTAAAAAGAGCGTGATACCCAAAATAGTGCTATAATCAGGAGCGTTACATCGAAGTTTTACTGTACAAGTTACCCCTATCAAATTATAATTACCTACGTTTTGTGGAACTTTCATCAACCCTGAGGCTAAACCACTTGACCAGTTCTCATCAAACGTCTTACCAGCTTTCATTAGGCTATTCAGAATCACCTATACCTACCAAATTTCAGCCCTATTAAATAATCATTAGGCAGTTCGAAAAAAAAAAAAAACCCAAAAAATTGCTGTTTTTCTTGTCGCAGTATCACTTTTCTTCCGCTCGAAATATTTTCATAAAATTTTAACCTTATGTAGGTGCCAATCCTTAGATCGTTTTTCCATAGTTTCGTTTCGAACACTCTTTTCTCAGAACTGTAATTAAGTTCGAAAGTTTCAGTTCAGAACCTGTTCTTTTCAAAGTTAGTTATCATCTTCGTCCAGTGGTGTTTGGGTCGGTTTTTTATTTCTTCAATTTTCATTATTTTTCTTTTGTCTCTTTTGTCTCTTTTTTTTTTTTTTTTTTTTTTTAATGCCTAGCAATAATGTTTATAGTAACATGTCTTTCCGCGCGCATATTGTCGATTGTTGATGTTGGAAAATTTTTACACCGTTTTTAAACGTACCCCAATACCGTGAACTGAACATATTCAATGTTAATAGTTTTTCGATGTCAGTTACCTCGATTTTGTTTTGGTATATCGATAAATCGCGCGTCCATTTCCTACTTACCTCTTCGTTTTTCCTTCGTATTATTATCGTAATTATTATTGTTTTTCTAATAATTATTAAATTTTGTTGAAAAATATCAGACTTTTGTAATTGTATTTTTTTTTTTTTATTTGTAAGAATTTTTTGCATTTTTTTCTCACCTTACTATACAGTCATAATAATATCCATAATCGTGATTCATTTTTCATTACAATTTTCAGTGAAATAAAGAAAAAAGTTTACACGTTTCATATGCCATAATAATGTGACCCGTGTTTGTATTTTATACGAACGTGTTTCATTTCAGTTTATTACCATCTATTGGAGAGCATTGTTAGGCTAAATATACGAATTCGAGAGAAAAAAATTACAATTTCTAAGAAATTTTCTTACGTATATTGTCTGCTCTGTAAGCCTATAACCGCACCCTAAATTCCACTATGGCAATCATATGGATCAAATATTTTTCTATAGAGAAATATTTAAAAAAAATTCAGAGTAGGTACTTTCTTACGCTGTAGCTCATGGAAAAAGAACAACCTATACATTTCATAAAAAGTTTACAAGTTGGTATGTAATTAGCTTAAATTTGAAATGAAATTTCTGATGGAAAGTTTCCACGAATATGATAAGTAGGTTTTAATATGTACGATAAATAAAGAAAATCGAAAATTTAAAAGAATTTTTATGGGAAAAGTTTTAGTAAAATTTATGAAGAATGTAACATCAGAATTACTTGTGCAAAATTTTTTTTCTCTCTTAGAATTTAAAAAAAATGAATGTGATTTTTTATTAGAAAATTTACAGGAATACCTATAATTATGTATTTGAAATTCTTTTGTTGATTTGCTTAGTTACTTTCTGAGCTTGGAACGTTAGAGAAGATAATTTGTGTCTGACGATGTCACCGATTGGATAACCTTTTTCTACATCAAGCCTTGAATTTCAGTCAGTTTAATTTTATGTGATTTGAGAAACATTGACCAAAAAAATTGAACAAACAGTCTGTTACTTATTGAAAATTCGGAAATGCTGAATCTGCAGGTGCAAGACGAGAACGAGCCGGAGACGTTGTAATTAATTATTATTTATTTTTTTAATACGAAGCAAAAACAATTACTAGGTATATAATTATGTATGTGAATGTTTGCAGTTTAGTAAAAACGAATAGGTAGCCAGTTGTTAACGTGTATTGCATACCTACGATACAATAAAATTCGACTATTTTTTTTTAATTGTTATGGAGCTTATACTGCTTCTATGAATTGCACTCGATTTTATTTTGAATTGCTATATTTTGAAGACAAATATGCAAGGTATCGAGTAAACTTTGCTTGAGGACAGCGAGAGCGCGACATTTTAAATGTTAATAAATTAAAAAAAAAATTGATGGTAAATGTTGGGAAATATTTTACCAAACTCTTAATAAAATTGTCGAACACACGCCATTTAAGTACCCATATGAATCATTTCGAAATTCTGTTTAAAAGGTGATGTAGTTATATAATTGTTTCTCTGTTCAACATTCAATTGAACAAAGTAACCAAATTATGAAAAAAAAAAATCTTTACAATGCTAATTCTTCTTACAGACTTGAAGAATTGCCGGGTTTTAAAATGTCTGTTTTGTTGAATTGATATATTCTGTATGAAATGACAGAAAAAATCATTCGCAGGAAATATATTTTCATTTGAAAGTATACTCGTTGCCATCTTTCATTACATTCATATCAGAATTGCATGTGGATGGATGGTCATTGGTTGGTGAAGATGAATTACTTTTTTTTTTTATTTGTATGCAGCTCAGCTTTCGAGCTACATATTAATCTGTATTGAGCGTTAATTAAGTTTTTTTTTCTTCGAATGCGAATGGCAGGTTATTATTGAACAATTAAATTGAAAAATGTTGTGAATTATTTCACCCATCTGAAAAAGTAGGAAGGTAATGATAATTCTTCTGTAATTCTAAAAACTGAAGCGTAGATTTTAGATTAATTTTGTAGACTGAAATTGAACAGATGTTTTTTTTTTTTTTTTTTTTTTTTTTTTTAAATGCATTTTTATTTGTAACGAGTTCAAGAATATGATTTAAAAAATAATAACTTAACGCAATTATTGTTTAATGCGTTTTATAATTATTATCGTTGCAGATGAGATGAGAGTGCTGACGTACAAAATTAAACCAACTTTCTAAGAACCAATTCTTCATGTTTTATTGTTTTTTTGTAATTAAAGTTACGAGCTATACAATTAATGTTTCTATTGGTTACTAAGAATGAAAAACATAATTATTTATGGCACATTTTTTTCTTATCCATAATATAGTTCATAAGTATGCTTAAATCGTTTTTCATGAACGTATACTCGCATTATCTAATGGAAACCAACTAACAACTTTCCAATAAGTTAGCATTTTATTTTAATTATTTTCCCCTTCGGTTAGGTAGGTACTCAATTTATTAATTAATTAATTAAATTATTTACAAAGATGGCCTCCTAACAGCACCAAGCCAATTACATGATACCGAAAATAAAATTCATGTTATACATAATTATGTATAAGATGACTATAATATAGATATTTATCGACATAAAAACACTGAAAAAAGCTAAAAAAACTAATTCTAATAAAGCGGGAGGAGACAATTTTTCCGAAATATAATTTCCATTTTTTCTTCAAAAAAATGTAATTCAAAAATTATTTACTTTTTTATTTAATTAGGTATATTTATAAAAAAAAAAATTCGAAAAATAATAAAACATTTTTTTCCAAAAAACATTTTCCAACACATAAAAATCAGAAAAAAAAAAACAATTGAAAAATGGAAGGGTTTACTAAAATTAACTGAAAAGAGGAGAAATAAATTTAAAGAATTAAAACAGAAAAAAACCTGAAGAAAAAAATAATTGATGAGAAACAAAAGAGATGAACTAAGGATTAGAAAAGGTAACAAAAGTAAGAAAACCCAGACAGACTGAAATCAGATACAATCCTCCTGCCCCAACTTAATTCTTCCACTCTCAGGTCGCAAATAAAACTAACTTTCGTTAAAAATATTGGAGAATGCCGAAAAGCCAATATTAATGAGAATATTAAAGGAAAAAAAAGGATACCTACTACAACAATGGGCATTATTGGCTTTATAGTAATGACAAAAACGTTTGGGGTAAATTTTGGCTTAGGATTATTTTGACAGTATTTTTAGCTCGAATTTATGAAACTTTCTTTTTTAAAAGCTAGCATAACTATCATTCGTCATTGTTAACAAGTACATTGTTTTGGTGAGGCAAAAATGTATTAAATGCGTGGCCTTCGAGAAATTCACTTCCAAGAAAATGAAAACCGAATGATAATAAATATTTATGTTGACGCGAATGAGTAATGAACAAGAACGTCAACATTTCTTTATTAACAACAGTTCTTCGTAAGAACATCCACGTTTGACACTTTCTCTTTGTCTTCTTCTTCTTCTCCTCTTTTTTTTCTTGCTTTTTAATCTTTTCTGCTTGAAATCAGAACCGATAATAATTAATGCAATATATATTAACATATCCTACTTACTGCCAGAAGGGTTTGAAAAATTATTATTTAGTTCAGATATATTTTACCTTGTTTATTAGGCAACACGCGTTAATAAAATTATATTTACAACCACAACGATGGAATAAATTTAAAAAATTCTTGTAAAAGGTGGATGCAGTTTTCTGCTAAAATGTTAATAATTGCCTTATGAATGAAAGTCCTATTTATCTTTTACGATATCTACCTATATACCTACATAGTATTTGCAGCAATTTTATTGTATTCGCTTTTAATCTTCATCAGTTTTTCATGTAAGGTAATAAAAAAATTAACAAATTTCTAGGAAAATATGTCATGCATACTTATTATACTTATTATAAAATGTAGTTAGGTTCTCGGCAGGTACCTAGTTATAATAACCATGGGTAGTGAAACATTTCATAATAGGCTACTTCATCATACCTGTGGTAGTTGTAGAACAACAAACCATACCTGTGAATATTTTTCTAATGGCTCAAGTATGTAATTGCATTTATTTGTTACATTTGCTAGATTTACTGTCGATTAGCGCTCGTTGGTTGATTCGAAAATTGTGCACGACATTGTAAGCTTATAGTTTTATCGATAAGCTATAGTTACAATTTTTTTTTTTAAAGTGAATCTCCAGCCATATTTTCCGCTATTTCTCCTTCCGATTTTCTTCATTTTCTTCTTCCGTTAGTAAAAACTGTAGAAGAGAAAGAAAAAAAGTTTTTGGAATTGTGGATCAATACATCAAAAATGTTCAACTTTTAAAACTGTTAAATTTTGTTGATGCTTTTATTTCAAATTACCGAAACACAGATTTCCTTATAAAGGTCAAAAATTAGAGAACATTATTTTTTATACGAATTTTACCATTTCTACTTTTCATAACAAACTTTTTCTTTTGATGAAGGGAAATGATGACTAAATTTTTGAATATCAGTCGGTTTTGGTAATTGCTAGGAAAAAAAAGATGTTGTAGATTTTTGAAGACAAAATTGATTCAGTATCCGAATACAAATCCGTAAGATTTGCTTCAATTCACATAGAATTTCTTTTCAGTAAGTACAGAATCATTCTAAATAATTCTTTTAAGATAAAAAACAAACGAAGGCAGTTTTTCCTTGTTACGTAGGTAGTTTATACCTATACCTACTTACGACTACTACTTCTGGTGGAAAAAATATCTTATTCGATATTAACAATAATAATAACAAAACATTAACATAGTTAGATAAAATGGTAAAACTAAGTATCAATTCATTTTGCCTTAAAAACAATAGAAGATTGATGACAAAAGTGTTGCATAAGTGGAAAAATTGCAGGCGTAAAATATCATTTTGCGTAAAAAATAGATGCTTTATTCCTGATTCATGTTGAAACAATTTAAATTTAATGAATTTAATTACGCCAAAAACACGTAGATTAGATTAATTAAAAATAATTAAAGTATTTTCAAATTTATGTCTTCCTAGAATGAAAAAATTTCGAAAAAATAAGGACGATTATAACGTACTTACGTCTTACATAGTACTGTTGTTTGTTGTTTTTTACTTTTTCGGTATTTTAAAATTTTCCTCTTAATTTCGTTTCTAACTACATTCATGATTCATAATATCATAATGCCAACTGCGTGTTCAAGGAAACCATAATTTAGTTGATTTTTTCCATAAGGTACTTTCGCCCCCATACATACACGAATGAATTTATCGTCTCTTTTTTGAGAAATAACCTTGAAATATGAACAGAAAAAAATAAATAAACCATTTTCATCTTCCTCAAATTTTCATTCGGTTCAGAACTATTTTCGAGTTAATGTTTCCAAATTTAGAAAATGGAAATAATTAACTGATAAATGCAATTAGGCTGTTCGCGGAGTGAACTTCAGGACTCCTGGTGGTGGTCGAGGTGTTGGTGGCGGTAGGCTAAGTAAAAATGATGTTAGAGCAGTTGCATACCCTGTTGTAGCTTTCTTATTAAAATTAGTTATTAGTGTTTTCGGTAACCTTATGCAATCCTTTCAAAGGCGTGCATAGGAACTTAAGTTACAGTGATGTATAATAGTTTGCTTAACCTTCCGGCCAAAGAAACTGACGTACAGATCAGCATAAAATTCTGAACCAACTTTTTCATATCTTTTGATTGAAAAATACCACAAATCTGAAATTTTGGTTGCTAATAGTGATGGTATCAAGCAACGTTCCAAATTTGGTTTAATTCGAAATCTTAATCATGGCCGGAGGGATGGGTATTCATATAAAAATAAAAGGAAAAAAATGCAGTTTTTTTAATTTTATAGAAAAACTTACTCCATAAACCAACCATATTTATGTTTGATTTACATAACAATTTACGTCCCATGTATTATTACTACCCCACCCACCTACAATTATTATTTTTCTTAGTAGTCAAATTAAAAAAAATATTTTATTCCTCAAACTTGAATTTTTTAAGAATGAACGTATAGGGGTTCAAATCATCTCTACATTCCTAACCTTCAGTTTTAATATCAACTTGATCCAATCAAATGCATTTCTGTTAGGGTGGAGTAGTTATATGCCCCCTGTGGTGCAACATTTTTGGAGGTTTTGAAAATTTTTTTTTTCATGCAATGTGTTGGCACTTACATAGTGAAAAAAAAGTTTCATAACCCACTCAACCATCTCTGATAGATAACCAGCTACACTGAATCAATACAGAGTGACCTAAAAGTTAAATCCAAATATTCAAATATTAAAATTTTTCGAAAAGAAATTTGAAGCTGAAATTTTTTTCAGTTGTAGAAGAGTGTTACTCAATTATTCATGAAAACTTTCAGCTTTCTATCTATCATAATATCATATTACAAAAATTTTTTGAATTTTTATCAAAATTTTCCAATTTTTGAAATATTAACTCAAAAAAATTTCAAATGGCAAAAGTTTTTCAAGAATCCTGAAACCTGACCCAATAATAGGGTTCAGGTATCTAATTATACAGGTAAACTTTCATCTCTTTATCTCAATTGATGTTTATTTTATGAATTTTTCTGGTGGTCCATACTAATCATGCCAAAAAAAATAAAAAACTTTAACTTGCAGAAGTTTGTTCTGAAAATTAGTTCGGAAAAATGTCATTTTGGCATATTTGTTTTTACCCGTTTCCCAATCGGCTCTTTTTTAATTGGGAATGGACCCAGTAAGTGACAATCCTTATACTCAAATTTAACAAGCTCCTCCTGTTCAAAATCCCATAATTGTAAAACATTGTTCCCAACTCACCTATGATCTACCATCTGCTTTATTTCAAACTGGATTTTTTACATTACTCACTGAGTCCATTGCAAATTTCTAAATAAGCTGATTGGGGGACAGATAAAAACAAACATGCCAAAATGACGGGGGTGATAATCATACATTGGACATAAAGTGCTATGTAAATCAAACATAAAATTAGTTGGTTTATGGAGTAAGTTTTTTCATAAAATTAAAAAAACTTCATTTTTTCACTTTTATTTTTATATGAATGCCTATCTCTTCGGCTACGATTGAGATTTCAATCTAAAAAAAATTTGGAAGGTTTCTTGATACCATCACTATTAGCAACCAAAAGTTCAGTTTTGTAGAATTTTTCTACCAAGAGAAATGAAAAAGTTCGTTCAGAAGGTCAAAATTTTTATGCTGATCTGTATGTCAGTTCTTTTGGCCGGGAGGTTAAGCAAATCATTATACATCACTGTAACTTAAGTTGCTATGCACGCCATTGAAAGGATTGCATAAGGTTACGGAAAAACGTAGAAGTAAGAAAAGAATTGTTAAAAAATATCGTGAATTAAACGTAGGCCAATTGACATAATGATATCAAAACTAGTTTTAAGGGGGTTTTTGGGGTATAATCCCCCAGTTCCAAAAAAAAGGATCAATATCAAGTATAAGTATCCGGTTTTTAAAATTTTATGTCTATGAAATAATTATGTAAAAAACTGTTAAGCTCTCCTATAAAATTCATGAATATTATAAAATGTGAATCTACCTCCCTTCTTTTCAAGAAGAAATTCTGAAGCCGTGCTTGGATGACATTCAACAAGTTTTTTCTGGTAATTGTTTTAAATAAAATGTAGATCAATATTTGTGTCACCAAATGAAAGAAAAGAATTCGAAAAATAAATTGAGATAAAGAAAAGAAAATTTTAGTTTTTAGAAGTAAAGCAAATTGAATAAGAAAGTGAAAACTAATACAAAAAATAGGCAGTCCGCAGCTTCTTTTTACCGGAACATCTTTGATTATAAAAAAGTCGATTTTATTATGCCATAATATTAAATATCGTATATTAAGGTTGCGAAATGTGCGTTATTTCAAAAAAGCTCAGGACTGTTTATCTCAGTTTTCATTATTTTTCGAGAAGAAGACAGAAATACCCATTAGTTTTCATAAAGAAAGGTTTTTTTTTTCAATGTTTTCGTTATTTTCGTCAATTGTACGTGAAAATAGCGCCGTTTCAACTGAAATAACTCGAAAACTAATGGAGATACAGACGAAAAGTAAAAAGCCTTTGTGAAAAAACGCTTTTCACCAACATCAATCCATTAATACACAGTATTGGGGCGCTTACTCACTTGACTTTTTAAAGATATATAAAAATTCAAAAAGTTGGCAGTGAGCTTCCGGTTTTCATCATTACCAGGCCCAGATTTAACTTTCTGATGGCTTGGGTGGAAAATTATGAGGAGGCCCTATAACCCTCCCGCTAAAAAACTTTTTACGCCTTTATTTTTAGGTATAGCCAGTGAAATTACGTTTAAAAAGAAGCACATGTCAATAAAATTCGTAATGAATAGCAATAGTTTCAGATTTGTTTAAATCACCTTTACGAATGAATCCTTGAGCCGAGTGAAACAAAATTTTGTATAATGATGGAATATAGTATATTCAATGTCTGTACAAAATTTCATGCCTATTGGTTGAAATTTACCAGTTTTAGAACAATTAAAGCTCGAAAAATGTAACATTATACGATGTAATAGAGGACCAAACTGTGGGTTTTTTCCTTGTGTAAATAAAAGTAAGTGTATCAAATTTCAAGAATATCGTATAAAAATTGCGACCTGTATCAAGTTTAATGCGAACGTATATAGGTGTATATGAATTTCAACTAATAGTGCCAAAATTTTCCTGGGGTCATGAGACAAAAAACGAACCTACTCTCACCTTTGGGTCTCAATCAGTTTTAATATGTAGATATTTTTCAAAAACCTACATAAAAACAAATAATTAAATTTTTGAAAAAAAAAAAAAAATGAAATCGACTGCATGTAAGGACATCATAATAGAACTATTATAATATTAATTTTTTTATAAAGTAGAATTACAACTAAGGCAGTCACTGGCAGAAATGTCTTCCAAGTCACATGTTATAAATATATAATGCAAGATTTTTGAATGAAGCAATGTAGGTCCCTCCGTATTAAATATTTCCCTGATACAATTTTTTGTAAATTTAACATGGATTTGACAACCCAGAAATAAATAGAATTATTACATCTATCGAAAACATTAGGGGGTTTCATTTGTTAAGAATATTTAAATTCCTTAGATGTGTTGTCAAAAACTCTGCACTTCCCAAGATTTCAATCAATTTCATATTAGGCTTAATGATAGGTACTTATGAAATTAACATTCATTTAAATATTATTTATTGCATAATTTAATTAGTGAGAACCAAACAGTATTGATTTTATTATTAATATCAAAAGGTATTTCTGCCAGCAACTGCGTTGGTTGTAATTCCATTTTGTAAAAAAATTGTTATTATAAAACCTGGAAAACTTGTTTTCAACATTTTAGTTCTATCATGTTTTATGTCCCTAAATGCAGTCAGTTTTGTTTTTTATTTTTTCAAAATTTAATTATTTGAATAATTTTTTATGAATTGCAAAATGAAAGTCTGTAGCAGTTTTTCTTAATAAGAAGAATTTACTCTAGAAGTGACAGATAATTGTTCATATTGTAATATTTGGACAAAACTGAATTTGATTTTCAGTCTATTGTTTTTTTCTCAATTACGACAATTCAAATTTATTTATTGGTCAACAACCAAATTCCAATCAGACGCAAGGAAAATAAATGCAAAGTTTAAAACTGATTTTAAATACTGTTAGGTCTACTATATTGGACTATATTAATGGTAATAATAATAATGATTTAACAAAAAGGTATATCAAAAAACTTATGCTATGTTGTATTTTACAATAGAATGTGAAAACTCAAAATTGACTCCCTTTTGGGGCCTCCTGGGGATTGAATAATGAGTCAAATATAAAAATGAACATAAAATTTGAACTCATCGCCTCAAAAAACATATTTGGTGATGTATCAAACAGTAAAATGTCAAAACTTAAAATTTTGCTGGTGGAATGTTTATATGTTCCTAACTAAGGAAAGCTAATATAATACTGAGAGAATGGTGTTATCTGAAATATTTATATAACCACAAGAAATACCGTATCCTAGACACTTTTTAGTGATCCAATCAGGATGCGTTATTCCATTTTATTTGGAATCGGGACTTGTGATTTGTCATCTTATTTTATTGATGAAAAAAATTCCCAAATTTTGAATCTAATTTTTGGATCATGTATGGGGAATTTTTTAGATTTCTTTGGCCACTGTAGCTCGCGTAAAAATACCAATTTTTTGAACCATCATTCGTAGTTTTAAGATGAATATTGAATGCTGCAGAGTGGCACAAAATTTCATTAGACTGCCAGAAACCGGTCAAATACAATACCTCTTTCTGACGCAGTCGGTAAAAATTGCTGTTACTTGGTGTATTACCTATTAGGTACTCCAGGAGAAACACCGAAAAAACTTTCAACTTCATCAGAATTTTAAAGTAATGGAGTAGGTATATCGATATTTTGTTTAATTTACTCAACAAACATACAATTAAAACGCGACGCTGCAAAATATTTACATTTTTTTTATTAAAAGGAGAAAAACAAACGGTAACTAAAACGGACGAGAAAATTTTGTTTCAACACTACAGCGGTAAAAATTATTCTATTAATAAGATACTTACTTAGAAACTTAATAATAACAAAGGTTCATGAAAGACGGTATCCATTAGTGTTAATTTCCTTCGAAAATTATCATTTATAAGAAATATATCTGTAGGTGGAGAGAGTATAGCCTTCAGCAACGGATCGAAAGGTGCCTACTGTGGCAATAGGTCCCTTCGGGGTACTAACATACATCAGATAAGATGAACAGTTTCTAGTGATTAGATAACCATCGGTAACGATTGGCGAGAAAATTTTGGATTTTGCCCTCCTTCGGTTAAGCTTGGACCCGACACTGATGGTCATCTGTACACAAATACAAAATATTTAATACCTATTACCTACTAAGAATGGAAGAAAATCAAACGAAAACCAAAGCTCGTCTAATTCACAGTACGTATCGAGGCGTGTTCCATATTTTCACACTTTCAACTTTTAGGCTGAACGTGGTAGGTCCTCCGAACTCGTAATAAACATGCATCTAGGCAGGTATGCTTTCGAATACGTTTTAGTCAAAGCACTATAACAATAGAAGTGAACAGAGCAATATGATAGCTTTTAGTCACCAAAATGTTCATTCATAACGAATTCGAACGATTTTGTTTTTTGATAATTATATTTAACAGTGGAACTTCTTCTTGTTGATTTTTTTCTGGAAATTCTTTAGCACAGATTCCATTCATTTCACTGGTAGTTGGTTTTTCGAGACGATTTGTTGTCACACTGTTCAATTCGCCATTATCGCCTGAAAGAGGTAGAGTAAAATATTATTTTAATAATAAAAATAAACTGAATACTGTCACAGCGTCAAAGATTTTTTGCTTATCCAGTTGGTACATGAGAAAATATAAGGAAGAAAATTATTCATAAGAAAGTCTCGGAAAAAAAACAAATTATAGGTACCTTCGTTTCCTGCATTAATAAATTTTTGATAAAAAGTTAAATAAACATTTTAATAAAACACATCAGGTATTGCTATCAATATTAAAAATCTGAATCTTCTCGTAGTAATCATACTGCCTTATCTTATTAGGATTGTTAGAAGTTTATGTGACTTTGGGAGTTTTAGGTGACATCATTTCCATTATAATACACGAAGTGAAGAGGCACCAAAAGGAAAAACTAATTCTCGAGTCATCGAGTTCAAAATCAGAAAAACCTATAAATTGTTAAGATGTGTATTTATTATATGTAGTTTTAAGGCTGCCTACTTCAAACCTTCAGTGGTGTTATCAGATTTTACTTATCTATACCCGTGATGTTGCTGCCAACGCTAACAATGTTCAGTCATGATAGTTATGATAACTAAGGGCATATATATATATAAGGGGAGACCTGGGAGTCAGGAATCCCCTCAATTAGCTCCGAAGAAAGCTTACCTGAAAAAATAGGGTGTGTTTCTTGGTGGAAATGGTATTGTTGAAGGAGTAAGGGGGTTGGAAGTGAAAGTCGTAAAGATGTGGACGCCCCCTTTTATGATCGAGTTATATGTATGATGCGCTTGGCGATATTATCATTATTCTAGCCCAAAGTCTTTAAAATCTCTACAGTTTGGCTAACTTCCCTGGGGCAATCTCCAAACGGAAACCATTGACCTTTATCCGTTTTATGAGCATTATGTATATATACTATGTATGCATATGTATACATATGTAAAATCTTCATGTGTCATGCTGGTTATATTTTTTTTATGTCAAACTTGGCTAACCTGTAAAGATTTTAAAGACTTCGATACTAGCCAACCAACAATTGATTTTTTGCACAAGAGCTTCAACACTGAGCATTTTCTTAAAACCCCTGGTTTGTGACGTCATTATTTTCTTGTTTTTTTTGTCATTATTATTTTACACTAATGGGTGATGTTAATTGTTAACTTGTTGAGGAGACGAGCTATTTTACAAAACTTTAATTTAATGTCTCTGAAAAATTTCTCCTCTAAAACTAATGGTTCTGACTTTTGGATAACTTTGAGGCCAATATTCACAAATGTCACTTTAACCTCCCTTCACTTAAATTTCACTTAAAAAAATTTATTTGCACAATTTTGTACTTAAAAATGTGGGAACGTTGTATCTCTTATGAGAGTTCTAATGTGAAAATAAAATGTTACCACTATTTTAAATACAAAATTGTGCCAAAAATCATGTTCAAGTGAAGTTTAAGTGATGGGAGGTTAAAGTGACATTTATGAATATGGGACTGACTGGTTCTACAGAATTTAACTCATTTATTGCATGAATGATAGATCCTTATTACTCCATCAATTTCATTAAATTCAAAAAATTCAACATTCCTTACTTTAACTAAGACATTGAAAATTTAAATATAATGTTAAATAAATATCTTTGTTGTGAATTCGAAGCACTTGCCTCTGAAAATAACATGAAAAGTGTCCCATGAGATGATGCTGAAACACCAGATTTAGATATAACCGAGTACCACTATCAAAAAACGTTATTTAAATAGGTGGTCATTAACTGAATTAAAAACTCATTATGGTTACTTGAAATTTTTACTGAAAAAATTCCAGCCAAAATGTGAAAATTATTATCAAATATGCTTAATTTTTATGCCAACAAACTCCCATTATTCTCAAATGTGAAAGAAAATCATTTTCTAAAATTTAAAAGTACATGCAAAACATTTTACGTGCGTGTAAAGCCGGTCCCACACGACGCATGTATTTGACAAATGTTATTCGGCAAATATTCGGTCCAAACATTTGCCTCGCCGCTTTGCGGCTCCTACACTACACCGCGAATATTCAAATTTCACGATTCACAAGGGGGAGCCATCTGCGAGCATTCAATTACGTACGACGAATATTCGTCATCCCTTTGACTCGTGCATTATTTACCGACAACTGCCAGAACCTGGACGAATGTTCGCCAAATGTTCAAAAATGCCGAACATTTGCGTTGGCATTTCTCCTACACGGTGCGCAAATGCAGACAAATGTCGAATGTTTGCCGAATACACGCGTTGTGTAGGACCGGCTTAAGACAAGTTGCATATGTTGAAAAGTAAATTTTCTTGAAAAACCAGTTGAATGTAACATTGAATGTATTATGGTTAGAGACCTCCAGTTTGCATCATTATTTAGATTATTTAGCAGAAACGATGTAGTTTGTGTGTTAAAAAAATCACATCAATTGGAGCTACCTATGAAAAAATATTGCTAATAATGTAAAAAGTTTTAGGTAAGAAAAAGGTTTAACAAATTAGTTTTATGTGTTTTCCTCACTTAGTTTTGATTTCTGGAAAAAAATGTAAGATACCTTTTTTGTAGAAAATTTTACGACAGACAATTTTGATTTTTTGTCTTTAATTAGGCAGAAAAACATTACTCACTGTTCTGAGGACTTCCTGAGTACAGAACTAAGTGCCTATTTGTGGAATACCTTGTTGTGAGAAGTATTCACATATAGAAGGTATTCAACAGCTCTGCGTATTCTGCTACATCATATACACATGTATGGGAGAGCCAAATCCTAGGCAGACACTGACAATCTTGTAGTCAGTTCTGTGAGTTTATACAGGGGATTTGGTACGCACAAACAGATACATATATGTACATATACATATAGTATTAGTCATTATGTTACATCATTTCCTGTCCTTGTAAGGTGATAAGAAACGACACAGTGCATTTGGTACCTGGTTGTGACATCACCAAGATCTTTATCTGGTAATTTGTCACAGCCTTATAATAAGAACATATAAATGTACGTGCATGTAATTGTTTAATGTCATAGAGACGAAAATAAGCCACCCTTTTGACGGCGACTGTTGTCGAGGAGTATGAGCCCATATACCTCATATGAGTATTGTCCCCACACTATTCTTTCTATGTTTGATTAAAGATATCGAGAAGAATTACGAGAGAACTGTTGGTTGTAGAGAGCAGCAATTTAGAAGAGATATCCAAGTATATTAGTTGAGGATTCTGTAAAAATTTGTCTGAAATCTTTCATATGATTTTTGAGATATTGCTGAAATTCCGCAACTAAGTTGAATTCATGTTAATATCATTTAAATCATTCAATCTGAATAGAATTTCAGCAAAATCTTGAGAATCATACGTTTGATTTCACCAAAAGTTTCACAGAATCTTGAACTAACATACTTTGATGTCTGTAAAAAATTTAAGCTCATCACACTGAATGGTTCTCTCGCAATTCCTCTTGATAAATTTGAATTCCCCAGAAGTTTGCCCAATTTTAGCGGCTTAAGTACAAGAATACTAAAATCAAGTTTTTGTTTCGAAGAAGTGAGTTGATGATGAAAATCAGTATAAATTTTCCAAACTTCTCACCAACATTCAATTCCCATTCGGCCATTTAATCCCAATAGAATTTGTACTTTTCACTACACTGTAACGTACCTATCTCGAAATAAAATATTCCAAATGACAAACAGGCAAAGATGTGATGAATTAGAATGCCTAATCATCACACTGAATCATTCCCAATGACATAGTTTGTGGAGGGATGGGAATTTCCCTACAAAACGTAATATCGCCATGTGGACAGACAAAAATTAAATTATGAAATAAATGATAAATAAAAATAATGACGTAACAGATGACGGGTCCTAAAAACAAGCTCAGTATAGAAGTTTTCGTGTTTTTTGCATCTTCTGAAATTCATTTTCGAACTTGTCACAGTTTGTTTTTTATGCGCACGCATGCATCGCTTGCGCACACGCCATCATATATTTTTCTGCATTATATCGAATTTGATTTTTAGTAACATTGATTTTCTAACGTCCTTTTCATTTCCGATTTTACTGTTCTATAAATTTTAGGTAAGGCGAGAGTTGATACGTGTTTGCAAGCTAGAAATAAAAAATAGAGGGGGATGGAAATTATAACTGATCGAATACCGCTATAGTCAGTTAGCGAGACATCGTCGTTATTAATGACTTGCTATAGACGACTGTTTTAATGGACACCCACTGTAGTCAGTCCAGTAAGTTACTGCAGAGGCTCGCTGCAGGCAACTTGGAAAATACAGTTGGTGCCGCTATTTGAACCCGGATCTGTCAGGAATAGAACGAAATCCTGGATAACCCAGCAACGTAGACTCATCCTTCAACTGCTAATTATTCAAAAATTATTATTCATGCACAAATAGGTAGGTAGGTATTACTTACCAAATAACATGCTCTTAAAATGCTCTTCATTATCACAGAAACACAGCGATACGCAGTCATCTACGTCGCTACACATGTCCGTCAATTTTTGATTTGCATTGAAAAATATTATGGCTCGTTTTTGTTTTTGATACATTTTTATGATTCTCGTCAGCCCCTATGGGAATATAGTTCAGAACTAAATTAAGATAAAGTTTTGACATACTAAATTTTACTATCAGTTAACACTCAGACTAGTGAATGGTTAAATTTTGTCGTAGGATAATGGTGTAAAATTTGCAAAAATTTGTTTATTGTCGGAGATTTTGATACTTAGATACACGAATCAAATTGATAAATGTTGAAAAACTCAGTTTTTAGAAAAAATCACTGAAAACAATGTTTTGAAAAAAATATGTTCATAGTTTCGTTTTCCTTCGGAGATTTAGTTTTTGAGCTTTGAAGTTTCGTAAAACTCTTGAAAAATGTGGAACGATAAATTTGAAAATGATGCTTTTCAAAATACCTTTAAAAAACCTTATGGAAATGATTTAAATCCTTTTCCCTCGAGTGCTACTTTTTTTTGCAAAGATCTAGTGTGAGGACGACTATTTACTCATGTTATTGAAAGGTGACTGGGGTGAAAACAAGCGTCTCACAGAAGGAAGTTTTTTCAGCAGGTTTACATGTCATAACGTCATGTTTGAAGTTCATTTGGAATGAGAGTGTCAAAGATTCGTCTGTTTTTTTTTTATTGAACACATGAAATTATAACATAACTTTTTAAATTGGTTAGTGGCACAGTGGATAAGGATGTGTGCTAGCATGTTGTAGGTTTGAATCCTACGTATTCTTTTGAATTTTTTATTTTATTTATTTTTGTTTTTTGTATCACTTTTCAGCGCTTACCTAACAAGTATTTAAAAAAAAAAGAAACGGTGTGCTTCGCGCGCACCAGCTTCACCACATGACTGAAAAGTGATAGAAAATAACGAAAATAAATAAAATAAAAAAATTCAAAAGAATATGTAGGATTTAAATCCAAGACCTTATTTTAGCTTTTTATTTTTGTTTTTGTTTTTGTTTTTGTTTTTGTTTTTGTTTTTGTTTTCCTAATCATTTTATGGTGAGTAAGCAGTCATTCGCATTATCAAAAACGTGAGTAAACAGTCATCCTCATGCTGGATTTTTGCAAAAAAAGCAAAAACCTTTTCCCTTACATTTCAGTTATGACTGAATCAGTGGTGGGCAAAAATTGATTATTTTAAATAATGGAATAACTGATTTATGAAAAATATGGAAATTGATTAATCGATTGAGCAACTCACCTCGAAATAATTGATATAGATTATTTTGAAGTAATTACTAGGGACTGGAATTTTATGCTTGAGCAAGTGTTTTTGTAGTAGAGCAGATATAGCATATTATCGAAGTTTCTTTTGCGAATGACAAAATTTTCAGTAAAATGATACTCATTTGATGTGGCATATTTTGGTATATTTTGCGATAAAAATATTATTTTGGAATATTTTGAACTTTGAAATGCATATATTTAGAAAATATTTCACAATTTTCCCAGGTTTTAAAAAATATTACAGTATTTTATTAAATTTTTTCTCTTTTTTGACTTTTAATAAAAACAATTCACTTTTGAAAGCCTTTAAAAGCCCTTGATCGTTGGTTGTAATCCTTTTTAATGTTTCAAAATTCAAATAAAAACGAAAAAATAATTGTTTTTCCCGTTTGTAAATATTAAATAATTTAATAGTGTCTTCATGCAATTTTAGTATTGCCATTGAGCTAGGCTGAATGTTCTCTTTAAAATGAGCCCCTATTGATAAAATGATAAAGCATATGGAATATTTTGACTTTTTAGGGAATATTTTTGGCATATTTTAAAAGAATAAAAACATTTTATAAGGGCATACTTTACCTTTTTTGGAGCATAAAATTCTAATCTCTAGTAATCACCCATCACTCGAGAGCCAAGAGCTACGATGATGTTATTATTTATCTGCGAAAAACCATCAAAACGCAACCCGTAGAATTTTAAAAATAATCGATTAGTCGACTCAGCTCAAAATATTCGATTAATCGATTTTTTTCAATTAATTGCCCGTCACTGCTTTGAACAGTTCTATTTGCAGTTTTCAAATTGGTAGATTTTCAACAAAAAAAAAAAAATTTATATTAAAATAAATTTCTCTCATGACTGAAATTTTCCCAAGTTTTTATCGCTTCATATCGAACTCACGAAGGACTAAATTTTAGGGGTTGAATTGAACTCACACTTTTAACTCTAGAACTTCAGTGAAAAACTTTTTTTTTTTCAATAGTCATAGAATACACCAAATAAGAAAGGTTTTCTCACCTTAACAGCCGTGTAATCGAAACCTTTAAAAAATAAACAATTGACAGCCACCGGTAAGTTCTTAAAATGATCCTTTTTCAGCGTTTTGCTCATTTCTGACTCCAGATAATCGACAGCTGGGAAAAACAGTCCTAAATCTGGCGTGACCATCGCATAATCACCAAGTTCACACTATACCGTAGTAATAAATCACCATGAGTATTTAAAAATTGAAATAAAGTGTCTAAATTGGAATATTTATAGTGAGTATTCTTTCAGATGGTGGCTACCCACTCTTCGAATTTGAAAATGACAAAAAAAAAAAAACAGATTAGGTATACTTACTTTACATCTTTCGATTATAATCTTTGGTCTGGCCCATAAGTACACGAGGAATATGAAATTACAAAAGACACCGACAATTAGGCCAATTTCGACTCCATAGTACAGGGCCACAAATAACGTGATGAATAAAATGGAAAGATCTTTTTCTGTAACATAAAAAAATGAAATATTTTCTTCTGTTTTTGATCTTTTAACGATCGAATTTGAGAAAATTACATTTTATTTTCGTTATCATTTCCCCGAAAACTTTGTGTAGCTTTTCGACCAGTTGAGGAAATGGCCCTTCATTTGGTAAATGTTTTTTTTTGTTATTCATGAATGTCCATTTATTTCAGATTGAATTATTCGTCGGTTAGACCTGTTCACAATTCACATTATTTTATTTTTGAGAAAATCACTTTCAATTTTACAAAAATTATCATAGACTTGTGAAAGACACTCTAATGGAGACATCGAATGAAGAAATATTGATCCTAGTCCACATTAGTAGCATTGTTCAAATTTGAAAGATTTTTTAGAGTAGATTTTCTCAAAGATTACTGATGATACTCGACGAATTGAAGATTCACTCGAAGAAAATAATGAGGCATTGTGAAAACAAGGTCAGTGACGAATATTGAATTTTCAGTATCTTTTGTCTGCAAAAGTCAAGAAAAAACTTGGAAAATCTAATAAGTACTCCGGTATTTAAGACTAATAATTAGACAAATTATTCACATCAAGGTTTTTTATTCATAAATTAATAGTGATGGGATGTGAAAAATGAGTCTTGGTCTGGATTTTGAACTGTGCTAGATCAAGAACAAAATTAAATGAGAATTTAAAACTTGGCCACCAATAATAATGGAAAACTTTCGAACAAAACCAAAGCTAAGATTGACTGTCATGATTTAAGTTAGTCCTGGTCTTGGTCTTGCTTTTGCTCATCACTTACATACACGAGTAGAGTTAAATATTTAAAATATTAGAAGTTTCATTGCCACTCGACTTGCAATAAAAATTATTACGTACATAAAAGCTCAGATAATAATAATTTAAAATAGGTCAGAATGGGGCGGGAGAGGGAGAAAGACGAGGGATTGGAATAAGTGGAGAGAGAGAACCGCAAAAAATGCAATAATGGATGTTATAAAGTGTAAAATGTTTGGAGGGGGTATTGAAGAACAGCTATACTTCAAAATACCTATAAAAAATAATAAAATTTGAAATCTTAATAGAAGAATTTTGAGCTAAAGCCAGGATAGAATGAGAGGGAACAAGGAGGAGTGAGAGGCAGAGCTGGAGAGAGGCAACAAAATTACATCTACACTCCTGTATACTACCTAATTTTGTAAACTCCTGGTTCATGCTTTAAAACTGCTACTCGAGGAAGTTAGTTTTATTTGAGGGAATAGAAACACGATTTTTATTTTTTGTTGATACTCATTAGGCAGTCTTATCATTATATTGATGGGGCAGTTCCGAAGAACGTTCGTAAGGATTGTAAAGGAGCAGAAAATATTTACCTACTGCTGCCTACAAAAGCAGGGACATGAATCTTTATATATTCATTAATTTTATCCTAACAAATAAAGAAAATTAGCCCTCAATTTTCTTTCTAAAAAATTGTTTTATCAATTTACACGCTCAATTTATGCAATAGTATACTTTAATTGGGATCACCTCTTTCTGTCATACTCTCCCTCTGTTCAACTGACTTACATCCGATGTACTTAAGTTAGTGTAAGTCAATCCAACAAATGTTTTAATTTTTCAATAGCCGCGTTGAAGCAATGTTACGAGAACTCGTAGTATTAGCATCCTCATTTAATTATCACTTTGTGTCATTCACATTGTCTCGATTAAATAATGGAATGCCTAGAAAAAAACAATTCTAACGGTTCTTTTCATTTTTCGTTGCCACATTATCTTAACTAAGTAAGTTATGTTAATGCTGTTCAGTAATTGATACAAATCAAAAACTATGCTTACTAGAATTTTTCCACAATGGTAACACTATCTGGTAATCGACAACAGAAACTATGGCGGTTACTATAACTGCAGAGAGTGATGCTTTTGGTATCAGCCGGAAGTACGGCGTTAGATAAGTTAATGCTAAAAAACACATCACAGCTGAAAAAAAAGAGTAAAAAAACAAAACAAATTAATGATTTCACGTCATTATATTTCAGGATATTTTGTTCTGCAAATAAGGGTACACTAAGAATGAGGCAGCGGAAGGAAGTAATGATACTTAAATTTTAATCTAACCAAGCCTCCCAAAAATTGATTTCGACTTGTATCCCCAAAAAACTATTTTTCTAATTCAGGGTACTGTTTCTCCTCCTCATTGTGATGAGGAAAAAATTGCGATAACTACGACCATTTTTAATGTGAGAATAACAGTTATTGTCACAATAATATTATTAAGTTAGGTATAGTAAGAATTATTCTATCTTTATGATAATAATTACCTACTATCATTCAAGACAGCTTAATTAACATTTTTTCTTAATTTGCATCTTGTTCTAATTGAAGATAATGAGTTAAGGGTGTAGTTTGGGAGCAAAAAAAAAAAAACTAATTTCTCTCCCCTTTCTCTCCCCCTTCTCGGTCCGAATCATTTTTGAATTTTCATCATTCTTTTTTGCAGGGTTGTCTTCATGGTTGTCGTTTTTTAGAATTTTCAAAATCCGATTTAATTTTTGGCATTATCATGATAAAAATTAGTAATTTAAAAAAAAGAATAACTGTTTAAATAATTCTGATACCAAAATTCTGCCAAATGGCAACCAGGAAAACAACCTTCGAGAAGAATACACCAAACATTCAAGTCATTTCTTAGGGGTAGAGAGAGGTAGTTTTATACCAAAAAACTATAAATTTGTGGCTAATTTTTACAAAAATAGTCCAATCAAACAATGGTAGGATGTGCCAGTATCGAATAACCAGATGGTGGTCTGTGTACAGAAAGATATCAAACCCTTCCGCCTAGTAAGATGGGATCTGTGTCGTGGCTCCGCCCACAGGTCCCAGCACATAGCCTGTGCGCTGGTTCTCCCACTACACTCCTAACAGAGTTACGTGGGGATACTGGTGTTGAGTCGAGGCAGTTGTGAGTTACAAGGCATGTGATGCAGGTGTGTGACTCCAACCAACTTTATATGGTCCGCTGGACCTTAAACCACTTAATTATAAGCTTCTACCCACTACATGGTAGCAGGAGCAATATGTTCTGGTGGTTTGGAATTAACAATTCCTTGAATTAAAAAATTCATAGCCTAAAACGCTTCCACTATTCAAACTCTGAACAAAAATACTTTGTATTTTAACGGACTAAACATCCTCACTTGGACTTTAACTTTTTCAATTAAAAGGGTTCATCGAATTAATAATTCGTATTATATTATTTTTTGTCTAACAAACAAAGAAAAATAATTTAATAAAGACTAATCATCTTCTCATGAAAAAATTAGAACTAACAATTCTCCACTTAGCGGCAAAAATAAAAATTTAGAGCCTACATTATTAATGGATTCCTATAAAGAACTCATCATTCTACTATACATGAATATTTATTCACGTATTATGGGTAATAGTGACGACGCCCCTAGCATTTATCTACTTAAAAATATTGCGTATTTTTTTTTCCCCTCTTTTTCATTAATATGAATTTAAGACAAGAGTAATATCTTCCATATTGTCTAATAAATAAATTATTTAACAATATACGGCACTAATCATGCTACGTCTAAAATGAAAGAGTCTAAAAAACTCCGCAAATAAATGCTATTATTTTTCTGTTGACGTAAATTACGAGCGCATAAAAAAGACGAAAATGGACGAAAAAATCCTATATTTTTCTCACTCGTACTCATACGTCTTATAAATAGGAATTAATAACGGCCGAATTTCGTCTAAATTTAGACAAAAATTTGTGTCATTGCATTTATTTGTAATTCCACGGTCAAAATCACCTAACATAATAGAGATGCAAGCATTGACTTGCATCGCATAAGATTCATCATCTTACTAATACATACACAAAAACATGTAAGTATTACCCACCCTACCAATACAAACGTAAAAATATGTTCAAGGATGCGTCAACAGCAGCAGGGAAGAACCATATTAACCACGTTGACTTGCGCGCTTGCGCAACACATGGTTTCTTGTCAACGTCGGTGAATTCGTACAAAGATCTTGACCAGTTCCTTGTACAAATTTTTAACGTTGTTGCGTATTCCTGTAATTAATCACCTAATTAATTAATTTTTCTGTTTTTTTGTTGTCTATTTACGTAATTTTTTACGTAAATTCTTACGCCTTTTTAATATTTCATCGTTATTTGTGAAATTTTACGTAATTTTCCTAATAATTACGCGTATTTCTCACGTCAGCGAAGTAGCGGATTAAATCTTCTACTCATCTCATCATAAGTCAACTTTCATCCTTAATTCTACCCAAATTTTGGTAAGTGTACTTAAAGGACCATATCCTTACATTCTAACTTAACTATGTTATTGTTTAGAATTATAATTCTCACGTAATAATTAGACTTTAGCGTCTTTATTTTCGTCTAAGAATTTTTTTATGGACTCATCATCCTATTCATGAAAAAATTATAGGTTTCAGATCTAAATAATCTTTAGCCTATATATTATTTTTTGTGTATATTTTTCAAATAGTGACGCGAATAGAATTTCATTCTTTCGCCTCAGGGTCATGCCCAATTTTTTATTGGTACCCTGACACTTAAAAAATTTTAATAAATTTAGAACTTATCGTTATTGTGCATAATATTTGAATTTGCGTCCTAGGGTCATGCCCAATTTTTTAACTACTCCTTAGGACTTATAAATTTTTTGTGCATTTTTCAGAATTTACCATTCTCGTACTAAAAATACGTTTTTTTGTGCTAAGGTCATGTCCAATTTTTTTTCGGCTCCTTAGGACTTGTAGAAATTTTTATATTTTTACATTTTTTCCGAATTTACCATTCTTGTATTAAAAATACGCTTTTTTGTCCTAGGGTCACGCCCAATTTTTTTTGGCACCCTAGGACGTCAAAAATTTTAACTTTTTTGCAATTTTTAGAATTTATCATTCTTGTATTCAAAATACGACTTTTTGTACTAGGGTCACACCCAATTTTTTAACGGCTCCTTAAGACTTAGAAATAATTTTATTATTCTATGAATTAAACATTCTTGTGACTAAAAAATGAATTTTTGTCCTAGGGTCACGCCCAATTTTTCTTTAGTCGTAAATACTTAGAAAAATTTCGAAAATTCAGTACTAAAAATACTCAAAAAATCGGACTCAAAATCCATTTAACGTAATATTGATATTTATCATTTGATACATGGTAAAACAATAATTTCACACTAGACAAGAGAAGTTTGTGTCGCTGATACTAATACTTTAAAAATTTAATTTTTCTCTGCACCTTTCCTCAATAAATAAAACGTTTAACACACGTCATAGTAATTAAACAGCAATAATATGCTGATGAAATCTAAACAATTTCTTTCTTATTTTTCTGTTCTCAGTAACACACAAAAATGACAGAAAAAGGAATTCAAGATTCCCCAATCTCTTCCCAAAAAGAAGACGATCTTTTAGATCCGAAGAATCTTCCGTGGTCCGATGAAGTGGACAAAGAAAAGGCTTCTGAAGCCCAAAAAGCTGATGAAGCTAATGCTAAGGAAGCTCAAAAAGCTACTGAAGCTCAAAAAGCTACCAAAGCTCAAAAAGCTGCCGAAGCTCAGAAAATTACTGACGCTAAGAAAGCTGAGAAGAAAAAAGCAGCTGCTGCAGCCAAGAAAGCCAAAGCGGAATTTGCAGCTAAGAAAAAGGCTGAATTAGCCGCCAAAGAAAAAGCTGAGGAAGCTGCCCAAATCCATGTAGAAGAGGAAAGGGTCCGTAAAATTACGGCCAAAAAGCAGGAAAAGGAGTGAAAACTCCTCAACAATGTGAAGAACGTAGGAGAAAAGAAGAGGATGTGGAACTCCTTAAACGTTCGAGAGCGATCTTGGACACTCAGGGATCTCGACGGAGACGCAGTCCCAGTAGGGAATCATCAGACTCAACATCCTCAGATGACACCTACATAGCCACTACTGTTGTGGAGGATTGCAAATCCTACGCATGGCGTATTGAAGAAATTCTTCAAACGCCAGTCTTACAAGGCTTTGATTATGAGGCAATCTTATCTGAAAAAGATGCGATTGACTCATGTATTGAAGATCTGAAAAATCTCTCTACTAAAATTGATAAGGATTTAATCATCCGTGCACGTAACTGTAGACGGGATTTATTAGTTAAGCATTCACGCTTAATTAAGAAATTCTCGCCTGCAGTTGCACCACAACCTGTTCCCCTCCGGGATTTAACTTCCCTTCAACATCAGGAGGAGGAGGAGCAGTGCAAAAAGCAAGCGAAACATGAAGCCAAACAGCTTGCTCGTGCCAAAGAAATTGGCAAGTCTCTAACCAAGGCTCCTACTGAGATCAATAACACCATTCGTCAGTACAAAAAATGGGAAAAAACCATTACCGAATTAGAGAAGACAATTCGTGAAGAATTCCATCTCAACGTAATTGAATTTGAGACCAAATATCTCAAAGTTATACAGGAAGCTCCTGCAGGTTCACCAAACCTACCACCATTAGATGAGGATAATGTAGATCTTGATCCAACATCGGCTCAAGGATCCAAAATCCCGCGTCTTGTAAAGGGTAATCAAACATCCAATACTATTAAATGTACGCTTGCTATGATGGCCAATGATGATTCTGAGGAAAATGAGCATGTGACCACTTCTAAAAAATATAGAGGTGAGTCATCTCAAATTCCAAAATAAAATTCATCGACATCATTAAATAATTTATCTACCATTAACCATCCTGTATTAGATAATGAGGGACTTCAAATCCCACAAGAATCATCTTCTGGAATTAACGTTTCACTTTCTACAAACCCACATTCTTTTGGCTATATTCCTAAATGTTGGGAACAACAACCTCAAGATAATGTAGAAACTGGTTTCACCAACCTCAAGCCACCTAAATTTTATTTAGAGAAATGGAACGGGGATATTTTACGATATCCTGGTTTCATTAATGGTTTTAACGAATACGTAAATAAACGTAAGGATATTGCAATCCCTCAAAAGATTAATCTCTTACAAGGTGCCTTACCTAAATTTATTAATGATAAAATAAGTTACTTTTTGCCTGATATTGTTGGTTATCATCAACGTCTAAAATTTTTAGACAGTAGGTTTGGTGATGAATCAAAAATCAGAGCAGCTCTATGGGAAAGCCTAACAGCAATCCCTACTACTACTAACGAAATTTCTTCTATTTTGGACAGTTTAGATACTATTTCCGTTTTAATAGAAAGATATCGTTTGGTCTGCCCAACCATTGACGAGGAGCAACTTTATAACATAGTTATTAAAAAGTTTCCTCCTAGGTCATATCAACACATTCTTAAGTCTAATGAACGCCATGTCAAACATTTGTTTGAGGCTATACGAAATTTTATAAAAATAAGGGAACTCTCTGACCCTAGTAGCACGTTCGGACCAAATAAAGGTGAAAAACCTCAAAAACAAAACAAAGGTACTAACCAACCTAAAGGCAGGAAAAATTTTGCTATCACATCAAATGAGTCTAAAAAAGGAAAAGATAAATCTAATCCTAATAAAAAAGGCCCTCCTGCTAAACGTGTCAAAACGTCTGAAACTAAAGATTTTGAATCTTCTTTGTTTACAGCTTCGGATGGAACAGTATTCCTGAAACTACCGAAAGGGAAGAAAATCCCTGTCAGCATTTTACGCAGCCCCCTTGTTCCTCAATAGGGTAGGTGCATATTCTGCAACAAGCTGCACCACAGCTTCCTCTGTTGCATCGTCAACACGCTCGAAGAGCGTATATCGTTTTACAACGATCATGATCTGTGTATCAAATGCGGTTTTCGTCATGGTGACAATGAGGAGTTTTGCCGGCATATCCCGTCAGCATACTGCAGATGAGGCTCCTTACCCTATCACCATGGGGAAATGTGATGCGTGGATCACGGTCATGAAGGACTATAAGGCGTACCTGCCTGAAAAAAGTATGTCTGACAAACATTTAAATTTTAAAGAAATTAATACTTCTTCAAGTGACCATCAATCTTTAATTCCACAGCCGGACAACAAGGTCAAGGATGGCGGATCTAAACAATCCCAAGGAGTAGCCCCAAAGGCGCCTACACCATCAACAGTGGTTACAACATCCGGACTACCAATCCTCAGTGAGTCTTATTCATTTTTTAATAATAATGATACTTCTGCGCACTATCTTACGTTTTTATTGTATGTTTATGTGTCGAATACTTCAGAACCTATTGAAATTAATGGATTTTTTGATTCCGGTAGTAAGGAAACTTACATTACCGACACATTTGCAAATATGCACCTTAAGGAAAATTTTTTGAACGAATCTCAAATTTTACGATTTAAAGGTGCTGCAAATTCAAAATCAAATGAATTTAGATCTCATAAGGTGAAATTTAACCTCCAGAAACCTAATGGAACCAAAATTCCCCTTTTGGCAAATACTGTACCGTATTTGGCTGAAAATCTTAGTCAACAAAATTTCACAGAATTCAAACTTCATCTCCCAAAATATGATCATATTGAGTTTACTGAGTTGGACCGTGAACATACGATACACTTACTCATAGGAAATGATTATATGTGGTCCTTCGTGAAAAATGTTAGACAACTTTCTCAAAATCTGACTCTTATTAATACAGATTTTGGCCATATGCTTGGCGGATTCCTAAATCCCTTGGTGGAAAGTGATGTTTTTACTACAATGTTCTTTATGTCACCCCAAAGTGTAGAAAACTTATGGAAATTAGATACTTTAGGTATTGAAACCACTAATCTGGTTGAAGCTGAAGCTGAGGCTGAAGCACTTCGATTATTTTACAAAGATATAACGCTTGTTAATAACCGATACCAAATTAGATGGCTATATAGGTTTGACCCACCTCCATTGCTTGATAATTATCGTTTAGCAATTAAACGTTTAGATCAACAATTACCTAGAATGGTTAAGAACCCACAATTCTTTCATCTGTATGATCAATATTTTCATTCTTTGATAGACTTGGAAATGATTGAACAGATAGACCACGAGAGGCCCGCTAAATTGGAACATTATTTACCCCATAAAGGTATCTATGACCCATGTAAAAGCACCCCTCTTCGTGTTGTATTCGACGGTTCCGCAAAAACTAAAAAGTCGAATCATTTGTTGAATGACTGTATGTATAAAGGGAAAATTATCTTAGCGGATTTAATCTCCATTTTGCTAAGTTTCCATAAAGATCCTTATGGTATTGTAGCTGATATAAAGAAAGCCTTTCATCAGATTGGACTACATCCAGAGGATAGGGATGTAACCCATTTCTTTTGGATTAAAGATCCTGCAAAACCTTCAGATTTAACCAATCTCTTGTTGTTTCGTTTTTGTCGTGTACCTTTTGGCATAGTAACCGCCCCTTTTCTCTTAGCAGCAATTTTGCTGTACCATTTTCAAATGGTTGATAAGGAGTTTCACGACAAATTTTTACAACAATTCTATGTTGACAATTTAGCAACATTGTTGCCTACTTATGAAAAAGTAAAGGAATTATATGTCAAATCTAACAAATTATTTAATGATATTACCATGCAACTTGCTCTATGGGGAACTAACTGTAAACCAATGAGACAGGAATTTGATCCTTCGTATGCTCTAGATAAACCTCTAGTCAAGGTCTTAGGTCTAGTTTGGGACATTGAAAAAGATGTTATGTACATCCCTACCCCTAATGCTATGACAGCTTGTTGGACAAAAAGGTTATTTTTAAAAATAATGTCATCCTTTTATGATCCACTCGGATGGTTTGCTCCGTCCTTAGTACCTTCCAGATCATTTATGAAAATACTTTGGTCTGAAGGCTAAAATGGGACCAAACAATCCCCGCAAAATTGCAACCCGTAGCTACAGTCATTTTAAATGATTTGATGCAAACTACTAGCTACTGTCTTCTGAGACAACTTTATGTAGGGATCTACAATCCCAATGTCTGTCAATTGCATGCATTTACTGATGCATCCAAAACAGCATTTTCTATGGCAATCTGCGTACGTTTCCATAATCAGGAGTCAAATTCCTACTCAGTACGTTTTCTTATGGGAAAATCTCGCGTAACACCTATGCGACCCATAACCATTCCAAAATTGGAATTAATAGCTGCCTTAATCGGCGCTAGAGGTTTACGTACTACTTGAAAACCTATGGATCTAACAAATCTCCCTGCATTTCTATGGTCAGATAGTAAGTGTGTACTTACATGGCTATTAGAACGCAAAATATTACCTCAATTTGTTTCAAATAGGATAAACGAAATCAAAAGCAATAAAGCTGTTGAATATCATTATGTACCTTCGGATGAAAATCCGGCGAACATAGGATCCAGAGGATCCACTGTGGAAAATTTAATTCAATCTTCATGGTGGACTGGACCATCTTGGTTATCCCAAGACTCCAGTTTTTGGCCTAAAACAGACCTTCATATTCTTGAAACTTTACCTGACCAACCTGAAGAAGAATCCACACCAGTGTACTGTACACTCAGAGAATGTTTAAGCATCTCACCAAAGTTTACCACTTCCTTACCTGTTGAATCGGACGATATTTTCAATAAACACAGATCAGCAAAATTGCTGAGGATCCAAAAATCCTCGAAAAGAAATATCCCTCACTTCTTTTTGAATTCGGAAACCTCCGAATGTGAATTAATATTGCCTAATTCTACTCCAAATCCTATACAGGAAACGGACACAGAAATAGGTCAATTTTCACAACCATTGAACTTGTCAAAAAGTCATCAAGACATTAAAAAGTCTCTTGCACCTTATTCGAGTTTCATCCACTCGCCAACCAACACTCCTTTTGGGATTAAAATTGAAAACTTCAATTCCCTTCGTAAGCTTATTAATACATTTTACCAATGTCTCAAAGCTATCCGACGATTTAACCATCAGAGGATCAAAAGGAAACGTTCGTTGGAACCATATGCGATCATGGACTGTAACTTTCATTTTGCAGTTCTATGTTTCATTTATGGTGAGCAGAAAAAATATTTTTCCAAGATATTTGAAATGCTCTTGAAGGATAATCCACCTAAACATGTTTCATATGAAAAATTTCATATTTGTTTAGATCCTTCTGGGATTCTGCGTACAGTAAACTACTTACCAGAAATACCATATGCAAAAGATATGCTTAACCCTATATTACTGCATCCTAAGTCATATTTGACAGAGCTTATTTTAATGCATACACATCTAACCAATGTACACTCAGGTATTAAGTTCACTTTAGCTGACTTCCGTAGGCATTATTTTGTTCCTAAAGCATTAAAACTGCTCCCACAAATCTTGAAAAAATCATGTATTTTGTGCAAAAAATCTGAAACGAGAGCACTTAAGCAACCGATGCATGCATCTTTGCCAGATTTAAGGTTAATACCCTTCACTCACCCTTTTACTTATACGGGTGTAGATATATTTGGACCTTTCCTGTATTTGACAAATACTTACCTAAAAGGAAAAACCAATTGGTGACACAAACCACTCCTGTTTATAAGAAATGGGTATTGATATTTATATGCCTCTCTACCAGGGCTGTATATCTCTTTTTTGTTTTGTCTTTAAAAACAACAGAAATTTGGGCTGCATTTAAGACCTTTTTTGCTGATAAAGGAACCCCTAAGGCAATTCTCTCTGATAATGTAGCTCAATTCCAATTGATTTCGGTGTATCTACCTCACTACTGGACCACTTTCTCCAAAAACTCGGAGATAAAGGACAGTATGGTTATGAAAGGCATTAAATGTCATTTCATACCAGCAAAGGCACCATGGTATGGTGGAGTGTATGAACGCATTATCAGGATAATAAAGCAAGTCTTTTACCGTGTACATGGTCATACTTCCATTTATATCCATACCTTTCAGTCTAGTATAAAAGATATACAGACTATGGTCAATCAAAGACCTCTGTGCCCATCATCTGATGATCTAGGTCAACATACCTTGACACCAGCGCATTTTCTCCATGCGAACTTAGGACACTTAACAGTCCCTCCTGACAAGATGTCACAGGATTCAACTCCTACAGCTAGACAGCTACTTGATATGTGGAAACTTGACCAAGATTATCTCACAAAACTGTGGTTATCTTGGAAAAGGGAGTACTTACTCTATCTTATGGACAGGCCACCTTCAGCCTTACCTAACAAATATCAAACGGTATCTTACAAACCACAGGTAAAAGACATAGTACATGTGTTAGATTACACGTCTAAACCTGGAGTTTACAAACTCGCTTGGATCACCAATCTAGAAAAATCGCATGATGGAAACATCAGACATGCGAAAATTGAATTTTCTAGCAAAAAACAGTCTTCTCAACCACTGAAATTTCTAGCTCCCCTCGAGCTCAAATCAAAGAATAATAACGATTAGAAATAATTAAACCTTTATTCTTGATTTAGATGAACCTCTGACTTGACACTTGTAAACCTAGATTTGATAATCTCTTAAATGTCCCTGGGGTCCGCCATAATTAAATACTATGGTGGTAAAAAGGTATCCTTTTCGATTGATAGACCAATACCTATAACGAAAAAATAATTTATTTTTTTCCCCTTTTCCTTTATCCTGTTCCTAGAACATGAATCTGCAAGTAAATACTAACACGTCGCGCAGCGACAAAATCAATGTCCTCCTTGATCCCGAAGCATTGCTGATGGAGGAAGAAGTGTCAAACAAACCGTCCACCCAACGTCACGATGAGGCCACACCGGTCCCACGACCCCGTTGGGTCGACAAAATCGAAGAGGAAGAAATAAGAAAAGCGGCAGAAAGGCTGCCGAATCCGCAACCATTACAGGGAAACAATCCAAGACCTGTACCCATGGACGTACAGCCAAGGAGACGTGCGTCAACGTACGCAATATCGGAAACGACGGATAGCGAAGATGAGCGCCAGCAATTCCTCGCAATACTAGAAGATGCGGAGAAATACGCTCAAACCTTCGAAAGAAAAATAGAGGGACCAAACCTACGTGCGTACAAAATAAACGCACTCTCAAACGAGGACGCAGCAATAGAGGCCACAATAAAGGACCTCAACTACGTGCCTAGAGACCTCGCAAGGCAAGACTTGCGCAGGGCATGGCAGGTAAAAAGAAAATTGTTGGTGCTGCAATCAACAATCAAAACGAAGGTACAACAGCATCAAATGGAGCATCCAGCACCCGTACATGTGGTATGTGAAGATGCTGACGAGCAACGTCGTCGGGAGGAACAGGCCCAATGGGACACCAGAGCTCTGGAACTGGCCAGAGAGCTCGGGGATGCTCTGCGTAAGGAGGCCAATGCCCGAAAGGTGTTGACCACCTCGCAGAAAAAAGTCCGCGACCTTTCTGCCTTGGTCCATGAGGTTGGCGTCCAAGTGGTGGAATTTATCCATCAGTACCTACCCGACGCGAAAAAAGCTACCGAACACGAACATTCGCCACAACCACAACCAGTTCCAGAACAACAGACCCCAGCAAGGGGTGAATGTGGACATCCCAGAATGGTAACAGGTAATGAAAATTCACTTTCAACTGAAAACGTGGCATCCCCTGAAATTAATGAGGGAGAACCAAGCCCAAAAAGGCTCTGTTCCCACCAACCCTCTTTATCTCAAATTCATTCCCAAACATCAGACATGTCGTGTCATGAGCTACCACAAAACTCGGTAGAAAATAATACACCACTAGCAGTAGCGATGGACCCAAACACCATCGATAAACCACCATCCGAAAATTATATTTCGAAATGCTGGGAACACGATCCAAAAGATCAAGTTGATGCTGGGTTTGCAAATCTCAAACCTTCTAAATTTTATTTAGAAAAGTGGGATGGTGACATTCTAGGGTATCCTGGGTTTATTAATGGATTTAATAATTACGTTAATAAACAAAATGATATCGCCTACCCACAAAAAATTAACCTACTGTAAGGGGCTCTACCGAAATTCTTGGTAGAAAAAATTAACCATTTCTCCCCAGATAACATTGGCTACATCCAACGCCTAAAATTTTTAGATAGTAGGTATGGGGACAAATCCAAGATTCGAGCTGAAATGTGGTTAAAAATAACTGCATACAAAACACCACTAACGATACAACGTCAATCTTAGACACGTTAGACACCCTCACAATCATGGTAGACAGATATCGTTTACTTGCAAAAGTAATCGACGAGGAGCAATTATTTAATATATTGATTAAAAAATTCCCCCCTCGATCTTATCAAAACGCTTTAAAAAGTAACAAACGCAATGTTAAACATTTGTTCGAAGCAGTTAGATCATTTATAAAAATTAGGGAATTATCGGAGCCTATTTGTACTTCCGTACCAAAAAAGGGTGATAAACCTAATCCATCCCCACAAAATAGAAATCCCTCTCAACCTAAAGGCAGGAGAAATTACGCGGTTATTTCTACAGAAAAGAAACCGAATGAAAGAGGACAGAATAAATCCAATCCTCGCAAACGACCAGCCAAATGTTCGAATCGCACAAACAATAGGGATACTAATGCAAATTTATTTAATACAGATGAAGACGGAATCGTATGGGTGCAACTACCATCTGGCAAGCGCATCCCAGCATCGACGGTTCGCACACCTGAGAAACCAAACACACCGTACATCTTCTGCAAAGGCGAGCACCACCCTCACCTTTGCTGCAAGAAGAACACACTGGAATCTCGACGTGCGCATTATCAGCGCTAACGATTGTGTACAAGCTGTACACAATTGCACCCTGGTACGCAGTACTGGAAAGCGCTGCCACCATCGAATTGCCGCTGGTTCCGATGTGGGAGAATGGAGCATTACTCCAACCTTTGCCCCATCATAGATTACCCAATCACGGAGGGCAAAGTAATGGCATGGATCAAGATGCTTTGTGACTGTAAGCAGTATCTACCGCCAGGAAACCTGTTTGATAAACAGCAACAAAATGTACCTGCACACAATCCTAAATTCCCTGTAACATTACAGACGACTGCAGTTTCAAGAGGAGACACCATTAATCTTGTTGCGCAGCAACGCCGGGAGAGGATGAGAACCAGAGTTCCACATCCGGAGTTCCAGTGTTAAGTGAGTGCTTATCATTTTTTAATACTAAAGATATTGACGCTCATTTCTTAACGTTTTTATCGTACATTCTTGCCCCAAACGTAAAAGAACCGGTGAAAATTAATGGCTTTTTTGATTGCGGAAGCAAACATAGCTATATGTTTTACACATATGCCTATGAACACCTTAGACAAAACTTTTCTGAGTTCGCTGAAACAATCAAATTTCGAGGCCAAGCTGGACAAATGTCAAAACAAATTCGCACCCAAATTGTACAATTTGAACTATTCAAACGCGATGGAACTAAGGTTCAAATGAAAGCCAATACAGTACCACACATCGCAAACAACTTTTCCAAATTTGATTTTGATGAATTTAAAAACCGTTACCCACGATATTCAAATATCGACTTTTCAGGCTTGGACCGAGAATCTACGATACATTTATTAGTTGGTAATAATTATATGTGGTCATTTATAAAGCACATTAAACATTTGTCACCAACCCTAACCCTAATTGAAACTGACTTTGGAAACATGTTAGGAGGATTCTTAGGAAAACCAACCGAATGTGATGCATTCGAACCATCATTCTTCACATCCCCAGAAAGTATAGAAAACTTCTGGAAATTAGATACATTAGGTATCGAGACCAAGAACTTAGTTGAGGACGATGCAGAAACTGAAGCATTGCACTTATTTTATAAAAATATAAAATTAGTGAACAATAGATACCAAATCAGGTGGCTATACAAGTACAGCCCCCAACCCCTAGTCAACAATAGACAGTTAGCCTTCAAACGATTAGAAAAACTATTGCCCAAATTGCAGAAAAATCCAGAATTTTTTGTAAGATACGATCAGTATTTTATCTCACTAATCGATTTAGAAATGATTGAACCTATCGAAAACGATAGACCCGCAGAAGTGGTACATTACTTACCACACAAGGGTATCTACGATCCAACAAAAAGCACTCCGCTCAGAGTAGTTTTTGATGGATTGGCCAAAACCAAAAAGTCTAACTTGTCCCTAAATGACTGCATGCATAAAGGAAAAGTCCTGTTAGCTGATCTAATAGCAATGCTTGTAAGTTTTCGTAAGAACTCTTACGCAATAATCGCTGATATTAAAAAAGCGTTTCATCAAATTGGATTGTACCCAGATGACAGAGATGTCACACGTTTCCTATGGATTAAAAATCCTAACAATCCTATGACCAATAACAATTTAGTAACATTTCATAATGGCACCATTCTTACTCGCAGCATTGCTATTACATCACTTCCGATTGGTCAACATGGAGTTCCATGACAAGTTCTTAGAACAATTTTACGTTGATAATTTAATTGTTTCCGTACCAACGTACGAAGAAGCGAAAGAATTATACATAAAATCCAATAAATTATTCAACGATATCTCTATGGAACTCGCCCAATGGGGCACCAATTGCAAACAGTTAAGAAAAGATTTCAACCCACAACACACGTTAAGCGACCCAATCATCAAAGTGCTTGGCCTGTATTACGATATGGACCATGATGTACTTTACATGCCCAAACCAAAACCATTTACGTCTCCATGGACAAAACGCACATTCCTTAGGGTACTATCATCATTCTATGACCCTTTTGGTTGGTTTGCACCAGCATTCGTTCCATCAAGAACGTTCATGAAAGTACTCTAGTCCAAGGGATTGAAATGGGATCAAAAAATCCCAGACAATCTCGAACCAACAGCTACTGAGATAATTACTGATCTCAGCAACAGCCTCAACTATTGCATACCTAGACAATTCTACCTAGGAACTTATGACCCAAATACCTGTCAACTACACATATTTGTAGATTCATCACAGGTAGCTTACTCCATGGCAATATATATCAGACTTAGCAACACGAAATCAAATTGCCATGCAGTAAGATTTGTAACAGGAAAATCACGCGTAACACCTATGCGACCAATCACAATTCCTAAACTCGAATTGATTGCAGCACTCATAGGTGCACATGGACTACGTTCCCTACATAAACCACTCGGTTTACAGAACGCACCAACATTCTTATGGTCTGATAGCAAATGTGTTCTCACATGGCTATTAGAAAGAAAAGTCCACCCACAATTCGTAAAAAATAGAGTCGACGAAATAAAAAGTATAAAACCTGTCGAATATCGATATGTCCCATCAATGGACAACCCAGCTGATATTGGCTCACGTGGTTCCTCTCTCCATGAACTTTCCAAATCACTCTGGTGGTCTGCCCCAACTTGGCTATCCAAAGATGAAAAATCTTGGCCACAAACCGATTTGAATATAATCGAAAGCTTACCAGACGAATCAACCAAGATAGATATACCCGTATTTCATACAATGAAAAAAGTATTATCCTCGAATTCTAAAAAGTCAGTGTCAATAACAATTGACGATGAATCAATTTTTGACAAACGTCATCCTGCCAAATATTTAAGGCAGATGAAATCAGTGAAAAGATTCATCCCACACTTCTTCATTGGTCCAAACATAGATCAATGTGAAGTCACACTACCAGAACCTGAGGTTCTGTCTCAACAGTGGATAGCTGATCCACCGAATCAATGTCAGCCCCTTGATTTGACCATCACCAAATCATGCTATATTCCGAAAGATGAAATACCTTTCGAAAGTTTCATACATCCACCATTGAACACTCCATTCAACATAGATATCACAAAATTCAACACTGTACATTTTTACAATGTATAGAAGCTGTACGATGATTTAGTAAACAACGAATAAGGAGGAAAAAAAAATTTCAACTTATGCATCGTTAGATTTCACCTTTCATTTTGCTCTACTCTGCTTCATTAGAGCTGACCAAAAGAAATATTTCGGAAAACTTCTTGAAGTATTAGAAAAACGAAATCACCCTCCGTACGTCTTGTACGAAAAATTCCACATCCTGATTGATCCATCTGGGATATTACGTACAGTGAATTATCTACCCGATATCGAGTACTCAAGAGACATGCTATCACCAATCCTGATGCATCCTACGTCTCACTTAACAAAATTAATTCTGATGCATACACATCTGAAAAACGTACACTCTGGTACAAAATTTACCATAGCCGACTTTAGAAGACACTATTTTGTATCAAAGTCACTAAAAGTGTTACCTCAAATTCTAAAGAAGTTGTGTACACTATGCAAAAAAGCTGAAACAAGTCTGTTTAAACAACCAACTTTTTCAGCACTACCAGACTTTTGTCTGGTACCTTTTGTAAATCCCTTCACCTACACAGGTGTGGACATCTTTGGCCCATTTATGGTATTTGACAAATACCTGCCAAAATCAAAAGCACAGTTGGCAACGCCAACTACACCACCAATCAAAAACTGGGTGTTGATATTTACATGCCTTTCCACCCGAGCGGTGCACCTACTCTCAGTATCAAACTTGACAACTGAGGACATTTGGACAGCGTTCCTAACATTTTTCACTGACAAAGGCACACCCAAAGTTATCCTATCCGATAACACGGCGAAATTCCACTTAATTGCAACGTACTTACCAGAGTACTGGAAAACGTTCACTGAAGAACAAAAAATTAAACCTAGCTTAGATGAAAGAGGCATCAGATGGCACTTCATCCCAGCTAAAGCACCATGGTATGGTGGAGTTTATGAACGACTGATTGGCATTATAAAACAGGTGTTTTATAAAGTCCACGGTCACCACTCAATTTACAAACAAACCTTTCAAGCGAGCTTGAAAGATATACAAACAATAGTCAACAGAAGACCACTATGCCCATTTCCAGATGAGCTAGACCAGTTGACATTAACACCCGCACATTTCATGTGGGCCAATTTAGGCCACCTAAGTAATCCGATTAATGAATAGAATAAAGATCCAACTCCTACAGCAAAACAGCTTATGGACATTTATAAACTTGACCAAGATTACCTGACAAACCTTTGGTTAACTTGGAAGAGACAATATCTCTTATACCTAAGAGATAGACCACCAACAGCGCTCTCCAATCCAGGGTGCACGGTACCGTTTGTACCAAAAGTAAATGACATAGTACACGTTTTGGACTACACATCCAAACCTGGCGTTTACAAACTTGCAAAAATTATTGATTTAGAGAAATCTCGTGATGGCCAAGTCCGACACCCAAAAATAGAATTTTCAAGCAAGCAAACATCTACAAGACATCTGAAGTTCTTGGCTCCGTTGGAGTTAGATGACAGAAATCTAGAAAAACTCGATACATAGTATCGTACCTCCAATAGACCCCCCTGATTATGACAAAAATAGACTGGTCTGACAAGCCAAATTACTGACTTTAGGGTACGCTATAATTGGACATTATACTCCTAAAAATGGTATAACTACGATTTTTTGGCACCCACTATTACTGCCATGTGCTTTATAAAAGGTTACGGGTAATAGGTAGCAGAGTGCACTACTTAACTTAGCATCATTGATGTTTACACGACTCGCTAATTCCCAAATACTCCCTTACAGAATCTGTGATCTACGGCCAATAACTTGTTCCATCCTCTCAACAGCAGCATCCGGCAGTCAAAACGAACTTTCGCTGAAAGTCTCGTTTTCATGTCACTTTGTTACGCTGTAACGTCAGAAAAAGAAATAAAAATTTTTTGTTCCTATTTTTATTTGAAATTCTATAAATAACTATTTTTTCATGTTTATATTGTATTTGTTAATTTTATTGTTGTTTTTATAATAAAATAACATTTCATATAACATGTATGTCTAATCTTTATTCTAGATTTCAGGGGAATCTTCGGAGGTGGCCACTGATGGCCACCCAGGAACACCGCCCCCAGTGTCATGGCTACGCCCACAAGTCCTGTGCGCACTAGCGATGCGCAGAGGACTCGACATGACTGGAGATACTGGGCTGAGGCGACGCTGACAGTTGTCTAACAACCAGGCGCGAGCTAAGGTGTGTGACAACGAACATATTTTATTCGTACTTGTGACGTAAAACAAATTTATAAGTAAACTCCACCACTACAATTCGATACTGACGCATTCTATTATGATTTGGCTGGACTATTTTCGTGAAAATTAACGATGAATTTATAATTTTTCAGTATAAAAAGTACCTCTCCCTCTTATCACTCACTGAATTATGAAAAAAATTACTGCATTTTCATATTCTTCCCAAAGGTCGTCTTCTTGGTTTACGTTTGGCAGAATTTTGATATCTGATGTATTTAGACAGTTATCCTTTTTTTTGTAAAGTAATTAATTTTTATCACGGTAACACCTTAAATTGAACCAGTTTTTAAAAATTCTAAAAACCGACAACTATGAAGACGACCTTGGTTAAAAGAATGAAGAAAATTCCAAATGATTCTAATCAAAATTGAGTGGGTGAGAAGAGGGAGAGAGAAAGTACTTTTTTTTTGCTTGCCAAACTACACCCTTAAACATTTACAAACCACACTCTTAAAATAGTCCCTGATTTCAACATTTTTCTGTAAGCATGTTTTCGAAAGTTTTTTTCTTCCAGGGCGTAGATTAAGTACATACGTGTTATAGCAGTTGCGTACTCAGCTACAGCTTTGTTTTCAAATTTGTCTTAAACATGTTATTCTAAATGTAGTAGAAAGTATAAATGCAGGACAAAGTATAAATGCAGGGGTAGATTTATGATTTTGCCGCCCTAAGTTAGCAAATGTTTGCCGCCCCTCAGATTTTCTAAGTTTTGCAAGGTTTAAACGGACACATGTTAGAAAATGATAGGTATTACTGAGAGGGGATTCAACTGTAAAAATGGAATAAAAAATGAATTAAATAGCTAGTAGGTAAATGATTCAAGTACAAAAAGTATTGGTTGTTTCTTGTTTTTTCACTACTAAAAAAAAAAAATAATGTAAAAAGTGGAAAAGGTACCGTCTCTAAAAATCTGTTGCCCCAGGCACGTGCCTAGCTTGCCTGTAGGTAAATCCATCAATGGTTATTCTTCCAACGTGTCACAGGAAACAAGTCGAGTAAAGGCCATTTATTATTATGGATGTAAAATGTTGGAAATAATACGTTATTTTTTGAAGGCTTCATACTTTTTGTCTCTACCCTCGATTTATTTTTAAGTGATTTCAATTAGAAGGGCAGAAAATACTAATTTTTCTGAAAAATTCTCGTTGTTCTCCTTTGATGTTAACTTTACTGAAAGCTGCAGCTCGGCATGCAACTACTCTAACACGTGTGTACTTAATCTTTTCTACCACCACCAAGAGTTTTGACGTCCACTCAGTATTCCGCGAACACCCTTTTAGGCTGTATAATTACATATTTTTTTCAAGATACAACTTACTTCATATTTTACACCCTTACCTGCATAAAAATTTGAAAGTGGTGTTCTCACTTGAATAACACTGCTTACAGCGCTTCGAGAAAACGCACCAGCGATTGGAGACGAATTAAAAAATGAACACAAAAAATTGCCTAAAGAAGTAGAAATTAACTCGTGGCTGACGCCGACTGTCTGAGCACTGTCTGTTCATATTTTGTGCAAACCGAATGAAAAAAAAAAAACAAAAAACAAACAACTGATTAATTTCAAATTGGAAATTATAACCTGACACGTTGTTGGAATTAATAACTTTTTTAAATAAGGCGTGGGGTTGTGCGGTTCATATTATCTCTGGCAAAAAAAAAAATTGTGTGCCCGAGTGGATGCAGTGAGTGGATGCAGTTTGTTCGTCTGCCCATCTGCTTCTGCTTGCAAAATAATTTCGTAAAAACTGTTGCGCAGCAAGCTTCGCAAGAAAAAGTAGATTTTCTTTGTTTAAAAATCACCTCTATCACCAACATTCTTTTAATAAAGTAATATGTGAAATATTTTTATTTTTTACAAAAAATTAACCACATCACACAAATATGATGCATGCCATTAAATATAGTTACTGATTCAGTATCATGTTTTCAAAATATTTTATGAATGAATTTTTAATTTTTGTGTTAAAAATAATTTTTATTTTTTTAAATAAAAATTATTCCAAGTTCTAATTAAATAGCACGATCTTAGACAATAATTCGACGGTTCTCTTTCCTGTAGTGACGAGAATTGTGGATTTATATTGAAAAAAACCAAAAAAAAACCACCCACAAGTATATTTTTAAAAAAATCTAGCACATTGCAAAGTGAAGTATAGTTCAGTTGTCTACATATAGGCGGAGATTTTATTGTCCGTGTTCAAATCTAGTGTATGACAGCCGGTGGGGGTGGGAGAAAATTGACCTTTTGCTAACATCTGGTTGTCTTTAGATTAAAACAAGCTTTTTTCCCAAAGAAGCCTAGAAAATGAAATTTTCAGCATCATTACCAGAAGGTGAAGGAGGGAAAATCATATTGAACATCTAATAAGTTGGCAACAAATTGACCAATCAAAATCAAAATTGATAAGTGTGGTCCTTGAATGAAAGGTGTTGTACCAAATTTCTGACTATTGAAAGAGATAACATGACAAATTATTATCTCAAACAGTCTCAGGGAATGAACCATAATACCCATAGGAACAAAATTCATATCATCTTAGATATACTTTGAATCAATATCTTCACTGAATTTCGTGACTATAGCTTGAAAATTACTCCATTTAGAGCCATTAATCTGCCAAAACTGCAACAAAATCGCCCCTATCAGACGTGTCGTAAAGCTTATATGCACCAAAATTGACAGGTACTGCCCTTGACCTAAAGCACATTTGTATACTAAATTTCAGGCCTATCGATTGAAATTTGTGACCTGTACGCTGTTCAATAATAAATGCATATAAACTGACCTAGCAGACGAACAATGGGCCTGATTCCGACCAAAAACAATAGAGTATTTTCTTGAGTATTTTCAAATACCTGTTTTAAATAATATTGTAACAAAAGAGCATGACTTTGTGAGCCGGAGAATATCGATCAAAAAAGTTAAGGTACCTAAGTCGATCAGAAATTTCTGTAAATTTTGTACAAATTTTGCTAAATTTCATCTCATTCGATTCATGTTGTACGTAGTTATAGGTGTGCTTACATTTTTTTTGGCAAGATAAAATATAAATTTTAAATTTGATTTTGTATGAGACGTTTTCTTGGTACTTCAGTGGTTCCAAATTTGGTATAGGTATATTATACCCGGTTTTCACCGGCCGGAGGATAATGATCGGAAAAAGTACAAATGAAGTGAAATTTTCTCAAAGCAGTCACATGCCGATGATTCAAAATCTACCAAAGAATACGTTGAGATGTTAGACGTTCGTTTACTTACCCACTTCTTTTTGTACGATGAAGTTATAATTATTAATCACCTATAACGAACTACTTACCAAAAAATTTAGCTATGGTAATATGCACGAGTAAGGCCACTATGGGTATCACAATCATTCCCGAGTAAAGCATTTTCACCTGCTCGGTGACGGTTATTGTCACGTTTCCACTTTTAACATCGCGCCATGGTAATTGCATTTTTGGAAAATCAGGTGTCACGGGTTCTGGAATACAAAAATTTCTATTAACAAGCAGTAGGCATATTGTGTACACTTGGAAAGTTTTGTTTTGTATACGGTGTGACATGACATCAATAAATTAGAACCAACGAGCATATATGAATTGTACTAGAGGCCCAATTCGGTCATTTTCTGTTAGGTCGCCCTCCCCACTCCATTAAACCTTTGAGATGCATAGGAAACATGCTCTTTAACATGAATTTTTGAACCTAGTTCTTTTATTCAAACAGATAGCTACTCTTTTGGCATAAATAAAATTTTGGAGAAAGCTTCAAGAAATAAAATGAATTTAAGAACAAAAAGTTTGAGCCATTAGAATCAGAGCAATTTGAAGAAGATGAGATCATATATCAGATTGTTTTAATTTAATATTATCAGTAAACTTTTCTCTAAATACAACTAATGATAACGCTCAAAAATTGTAGATTCGTGAAAATAAGTTGTTTTAATTAGTTGTTTTTAGGATATTGTTTACTGATAACGTTAAATTAAGCCAATTTAACGCACAATTTCATCTTCCTCTTCAATTTTCCCGACTTCTAAGGGCTCAAAATTCTTGTTTTTCCACCTTATTTTATTTCTTAAAGCCTCCTCTAGAATTTCATTTATTTCGAAGAAGTAGCTCTTTCTTTTTTCGAGACAATTACGACCGAAAATTCGAAGCCTTTCGTATACTCACAATGTTTTTTAATTGGTGGGGTTGGGTTTATGGAAGAGGGATGTTTGGCCTTACTGAATGCCGTGTAAAACGAAGCGTATTATACCTTTAGTATAATTCATATGCTCGTTGAGTAAACCTCATTAAACGTAGCAAAAAAACTAGGAAAATAAAAAGTCGTACACCTACGGTATGATGTCGTTTTATGTTTTTTAGGATTTGATGTTTTTATTTGCCAACAACGATACTGTGTGTAAATTTTCATTAGTGAAGTTGATTACAAAATTATTTATGGTTTAGAGTGAGGCCACTGGAATTTTATAAATTTTTCGTATTTTATTATAACTCTTAGATTAAATAAATATAAATGTGCATATAAGCATTTGACATTTCTATCAAGAAATTTTTAAAGAAAACTGCAAGGTGATCATAGAAATGAGGTGATGCAATAGTGGGCAGTGGATAGGTATTTTCAGTTGTCGAGTTGCCCGCGAAAAATTTTTATACATTTAGCCAAAGAGCGAAGCAAATGTTTCATAGTCGATTAACACCGCGCAAATATTGTCCGAGCCGAAGGTAGATGCAAAATATTTACTTTAAAGGAGTTAGGAATTGGGATTCTGAACAGAAACGTCCATGAAAAAAGTTGATTTTAGAACAAGATAGTAGATAAAGAGCTTTCTAGGAGTCTGGACCCTTCTTATTTAAGAAAAATGGCTAGAAATCTGAAAATAATGTGTTTTTGTCGGTTACGGTGATTTTTTCGACGGCGGGAGGACAGAGGAGACCACTGAGAACATGTGTACCCTCCTTACGACGAAGCTATCTACACCCTTATTTTAACGAATGAAAACCGTCTCTAAGTCTTTCCGTGGTGGATATGTTTTCTAACCGAGTTGAATAAAGGGTTTGAAAAAATAACTTATATTTACTAAAGGTTTGAGGCCTGGAATATGAAGCGGGAGGCTGTGGTCTCCTGATTGAATAATAAAAATGAAGTCTCTTTCATATCACACAATGCTTCCATTAAGGTGGGCTTAACGTGCGATAAATTTCTTTTTTTTTTTTTTAATTTTGTACGATAACCAAATAGGTACCTAAGCTATATAGGTATACAATAAAAATACCTCCGTATAAAACATACAATGTATCTGCACAAAATTTAAAAAAATATATTTTTTTTACACTTCTTTTTGTAATTTATCATAAAGCTGAGATGTAACCATGCAGGATGATAAACAGTAGAGACAGACATTGATTCAAAACCGCAATAATCTGTATTATTTTTTTGTGATTGTTAGGAAGCTGAAAATGAACACAGACATAAAGATGGCCAAAAAATTTGAATACGGAGATTTTCTACCAAAATGTACTGGCCTCTGTATACCTACATGATGTCTACGTCCCCAATAATGTAAATAAACCATGAGAAACGTAATTTGAAAGTTTTTTAGTTCTGTTAGAGGCTACCAACATATTCACTTACGGTCTTCACATGATTTCTCGAATGCTTGATTTCAGTTATTACGGACACCATGTATGAACATGTATAAAATATGATGTATCGGCTACGTTTTGATTGAAAATCTCAGCATGCTAATTCCGTTGGCCATCTTTACGTCTACGCTGATTTTTAGCTTCCCAATAAAAATAAAGTAGGGTGATGTAGGATTATAATGATTTCGAGAAAAATACTATTTTTACCACTCTGTGTCTCAACCCCTATGATGGTAACGAAAAAAATGATCAGGTACTTTTTTGTTTCAAATAGTATGTACGTACATATTTGTAATGAAGTGTTTTCATTGTATATCGTCGAATTGTAGAGTAAATTCAGTTTTTGGTAGAAGCACAGGTTATGGGTGTGGAAAAAGTTCATCTTTTTCACTCAGGAAGCCAAACGTACCATATTCCAAGTGTCAAATATTTTCCTAATTAACCTTATTTTCGAACTTCATTTACCTGACTGTGGTAATCGAATAAAATATATTTCATGCATAACGAATGAATGAAAGAAAGAGGGGACCACGAGGAAGCCTAGAACACCATCAGTTTCCCGAAATGAAATCGTGGCAAAGAAGTTGATGGCCTAAATTTTTCAATTTTTGACTCTTTGGAGTTTTCAACATTGAAATCGTTAATGTAGTCTATACCCTGTATCCGCAGTGAAAGAAGAGATTATAGGAAAAAATTATTGGTCTCGTTTACATCCATATAACAATCCTCAGCCATTTATCAGATTTTTGTAAATTTTGAGTTAGTATATTTCAGAGAAAATAGAATCAAAAAATATGATTCACCTGTAAAAATATCATAAAAATGAAAATTTTCGATATTTGGCACATACAATGTCAATTTAATTTCTGAAGAAACTGTAGCTGTAGGTCGTTAATGAATCACGCAAATTTATAAAACCAAAAAATTATTGAAGTAAAAAAATTTTTTTTTTCTATTTGGCGATCTAATATATTTCATTATAAGAGCCACATTCAGTGATTTTGTTTACTGGATGGCTAATTGTACCTGCCAATGCATAAGGAACAGTTCCATGACACGTTTCAAAATAATGCGTCAGCATACATGTAAGGAATATGGTGATTGCATTTCTGCTCATTGAAATGAACCAAAGTAAACGTTTCATAGTCACTCGATATTTCCACGTTTTTGGGATCGGCAGGTCTTTCAGTTTCTGAAATTATTCGTTTAATCAGACTTGAAAATATTTATGAAAATATAAACGAAAAATTTGGTAGCCTATATAATGTTTTCCATTACGAATAATTATATTTGACTATACTTACCCCAAACAGAAGTAATGCCACCGTTGATAGAATACCCAATGATAGATCGCTGTAGTTTATCTTATACGCGTGCTGAAAAAATTTCTCCATACTTTCGGTAAACAAATTCGATTTGTATTGTAGGCCAAATAAATTTTTCAATTCCGACGCTAGTATGGTGAAGGCGACGGCTGTGCCGAATGCCGAAGAAACCGGAATTGATATGAATTCGACAATTAAACCTGTAAATTGTTCAGCCAAAATACAAGCTCAACGTAATCGTTACATAATTATCTATACACAAGAAGTTGTCTACGTGCTTTAAAACTTGACTGAGAGAGAAAAAATCACGGAAGGAATCACATTTTGTTTTTTTTTTTACTAAAAATTTCAATAAAAATTTTACCTAAGATTGCATTTGGAAAAGAAAAATTATTAAAAAAAAAATGTTTTAAGTACATAAACTTTTTTTTTTCACTAAACAACTTTTTAGTAAGATTTAAAAAAAAAACAAAAATGAGATAAGTACTTAGGTAGGTATTTATAGTTTTATACGAGAACCTCTTCGGTTTTATATCTCGGTTAAGGAAACGTTTCATTTTTCCTTCAGCTTTTCTGTTCTCTCAGTGAAGTAATAAATGTCATTTCTGTCAGAGTTTTCTTTTTTATAAATGTTACCTAGTCTTAAAATACTGAGTAGAAGTCCGAAGACACCACAACCGAAACACAACAGACCAATACTATCGATCGATAACTCTTTGGTGTATTCGATGGTCAACAGTGACATCATGGCTGTAGGTCCCACCGATATTTCTCTTATGGTACCGATGAGCGTGTAAATGAAGCTTCCTACCACGGAAGACAGTAAACCTACCTAAAAAGTATTAAGATAAAAATAAAATCATGTGATGCGCCTATTAGTCGAAAAATTTCATTATTGAAATGCATTTCTTCACTCATTCATTCATCTTGTTGCGCATATTTTTATTGTGTTGACCAAACTTTTCAAAACGAAAAATTTTTGGAGCCTTTTTTTTCACTAACCACCTTTTTTTTTCATATTTTTTCGAATTATATTCTAGAAATGAACTCTCTCCTCAAAATTCGACTCGAAATCTCTTAAAAACTTGACCAGATTCTTTTTCTTTTTCGTTTTGTTCTGGTAACCAATTCGAGGTATGATTTTTCTTGTTTAAAATTAAATTGAGCTGTGCTATGAATTTTCCATTGGGTTCGAATTATATCATCTTAGCAGATGCGAGGCCTCTTGGGATATATAACAGCACTCTTCGAATGTTTATGATCAACTTTTATGCTCTAATGGCGATTAAAATAGTAAAATTACACTTCTTCAAAAAATTACATAACTATCTCCATCCTCGTCTAATTTATTGACAGTTACGGGTTGGTAATAAAATTTAAAAAAAATGCTTTTATTAGGTACTTTGCCATTGCAAATAATCGTTTGGATGTTCTCTGTTTCATATTTGAGGACAATATGTATGGTTTTTCGATGCTTATGAAAAGCCATTGTTAGGCTTCTACCTATATCTTCACTCTCATCTTGTGTTTTTTATCCCGAGTCAAACAGTTGCATTTATATATGCAAATTTTACTTGGTGAACGGGTGTAAAAGTATTGTTAAATACACAGTCATCGGTGTCATAGTTTATTAGTTTTTATTAGAACTTTACTTTTAATGGTATTCGGAAGTAGTCTACCATCGTTTCTATTTTTAATCAAGAGTGCTTTTTAATTTATTTTTCGGGTAAACTAGCTCTCAGCTATGTCTTCCAGAGCTATGGTTTTCAAATATTTTCATACATTACCAAAATTTTGACTTTCGATAAAATAGAATCTTGAAATATTAAGACTGGTGACGTGCTGAGATTTTTCAAACTGCTGAATTTTGGAGAAATTAAACTAGAAGTTTAACGAACATTTTTTGGTGAATTAACAAATAATTCCCGTTAAATCAAGATTTTTGATCAATCAAAACAGCTAAAAAACTAAAAACTCTACAGAAATGGTGCTACTTCAACCAAAATTCATCTCAAATTTAAAACCTTGAGGGTTTAACCTCCATTTGCCTGAGTTTTCAAGTCAGAGGATAACAGCCAGCTATCAGTCTAGTCTGTTTTAATAGAGAAAATCAAGGAGAAAAATCTTGGTTCATTTAGGGCGAATTTTCCTGGTCTTCACGTGTTTCTAGTTTTAGTAAGCTTAAGTAAAAATACTTCAGTACATCTTGTGTAACTATATAAGGTTTTAGTTAAAATTTGAGTTTGTGAAGAGATGTTTAATCTCAGTGGTTTTGGAATTCTCTTTCGAAGAAGCCACTTCCCTTGGGTTACTACCTTATCTATTCATTAATTATTCACACCATTTGAAAAATCGTTTTTAAGCTTGTTCTTTGAGGAACTCTTTTACACTTTCTAAAACTAAAGTACTAGGTAGTTTTCTGAATAGACTGTTTTATTTTTTATGGTAAAATTTGAGAAAAAGAACCTATTGTTCCATCCCGTTTTTGCAGACGATTCAGTTTGTCTACAAAAACGTGTCGAACAAATTATAGACAACTATTATTCCTAATTCTCGGAATAATAGCTGTCTATATTTTACCTAGCTTCTCACGAACAGACACCACCAGATATGCTGACAATGACGTGTTATCATATTTGACGGATGTTCCGTATCACGCCACCTTTTTGGTCAGCCATATTTTGATTGAAACAAAGAAAACAAAAGTAATGTCATGTCTTCATTTTGAAGACATGGTCATTCCTAAACCTGAAGTCGAGTAGAGACGTTAGGGTCCATACTAGTTGCTATGGACATTAGGTATCACTAATATTAAGAAATAGAAATAAGTATAATTTTGAAGTGTTATAAGTAAAGTGAAACTTCTAATAAAAGATTATAGTTTGTAACTTATCTTATTTGTTGAGGTAATTTAAAGTGTTGAATTACTCTCGCAACACCTATTTACTCATGATTTTTTTTTTGGCAGGGGGGTACTGCAAAAAATAGTGTGTGACACATGTCCGAAGTCTATTTTATTAATCTTTTTGTAAATCCCAATATTTAGCTGGTTTTTATTTTAGTTTTTGTCCTCTTACAATACTCTCACAGAACTGAAACCTTAGGGTTGAGCTGAGGCTCACTTTTGACAGACATGTCGGGAACCTTGAACCCAAGAGCAGCACTATTTTTTATCATAATGAATATAATTAATTTATTATACAGAACTTCACAGCAAAAATATGAAGAAGTAGCTGGATGTAGAAGCTGAAAAAGTTGAATTTCACAGCAACAAATTTCATTTTGAAAAGAACTTTCTCATCATCATATGATTTTCATGAAACTTCAATCATGATGCATTTAACTTTTATTTACTGCATAATATTAGCCTATTGAGCTTAAATGCTCTAATGTATGACACAACTGTGGAAATACAGTCCAGCAAAAATTGTGTAAGGATGTTCTATTAGTTTTTTTAACAAAAATATTAAATTTGTGAATGATTATTATGTAACGGGCACATCTAACTTTTGTGGGTCTGTAATACCTTAACTATTTCACTAAGGTAAATTTTGATTATAATTTTTTGTAGAAAATGTTATGAAAAATATTTTGTTTCAGAATAATTTTCCTCATAACTCTCCCTATTTTCAAAAAAAGAGAAAAAAAAAACAAAAAACTGGATATAGTTATCCATTATACCCTCCTGGGGAGGAAGCAACCTGGGTTGGACTAAGGACTTTATACCCTATGCTTAGGGAGAACATCTCCAACACATTCCAGCAATAAAACCTTTTACAGAAATTAATTCTTTTATAAGTCGGTATTTAGGTAGCTACCCTACCCTTACTTTCAACAAAATGTATTATGGGTTTTGAAAATAAAACAAAGTGTATGTCAAAATACTTGCATAACCATTACGGATTAGGAATCCTGAAAATTTATACACTGCTAGCCGAGCAATGCCGGTTGTGGAATACCTTGTTGTGAGAGATATTCACACATAGAAGTTTTCTACAGCTTTGAGTGTTCTGCCACTTCATACAGTATAAGTATGGAAGAGCCAAATCCAAGGCAAACACTGGCAATTTTGTAGCCAGTTTTGTGAGCTTATATAGGTACTGAATTGGGCATATGCACACAGACTCACATACGTACATATATGTATGGTATTATGTCATAAATTACGTCGTTTCTTGCGTCCATTTAGGTGATAAGAAATGACGCAGCCCATTTGGTGCTGGTCCGTGACATCATCGAGATTGTCATCGGGTAATTGATCACAGTCTGTATAATGTATCTTACCTGTATAGATATGAACATACAAACGTACGTGTGTAAATGGTTTAACGTCTAATGGACAAATATATGCCAGCCTTTGGGTGGCAACTGTTGTCAAGGAGTGCGAGCCCCTAAAACCTCATACGAGTATTGTCCCCACACTGGGTTTAACAGTTAGTTATATTATGCATAATATGGTGTTTTGAAAAATTACTCACTGATGGAAATAGCCATTATATCTACCTATGTGGGTTGTGAGTAGACAAACTCTATGTGACTGGGTGTACATAGGTACTATTTCTCAAATAGATACATTTAACATTTTTCTATGATATCTTTTTCAAGTTTTATATTCGTAGGAATCTCACATATTTGTTGTAGTGTATTCAGAAAGTTTTCAGTGTAGGGCTTTATTCGTCCCTTCTTCAAAAACAAATTGTCCAACTTAAAAAGCTGTGATCGCCCCTTATTATTAAAAAATATTTACACGATTAGCATTTCTTGCATAGTTGAGGAAATAATTTTTGTATTTAATATTCATTTTGTTAAAAAAACACTATCTCCACTTGAAAGTAGGCTACTTTGAATTTATGATTTTTTAATGAACTTTGTTTTCACTTTTTGTTAGGCCTACTATCCCATGTGGTGGAGGCTTAAAAATAGATTACCTTGTTTTTCTATTTGCAGGTACCTAGTAACCTATTTTAAAAACTTCTTGGATTTGGCATATTTGATTTTGAATTTATAAGATCGATTCCTATGGAATTTATTTGTGGGGTTTCTGACATTTTTATCACTTTTTGTTGCAAACTTTGTTTTTTTCACTTTTTGTTACAAACTTTCACTTTTCGTTGCATATGACGTCATCTTTTTACCATATATCTCAGGTTAAACATTTCCATTGTTAAAATTCGTTGAAAAATTAAATCATCAAACGATAGCGGTGGTCCATGGTTAAAGGTGCTACCCCTAAGGTGGTATCTATGGGAATATTTTTCTTGTTTTTTCAAATATTCTGAATAAGTACCTGAAAATTTTATTATAGTTACTTACTTTCGCAGATAATCCTACTATTGCTACGTAAGCAACGCTTTGTGGAATGATAATCAGTCCTATAGTGATTCCGGCTATAAAATCGGCCGCCGCGTCTATTTTGGAATAAGATACAATCCATTTTATGAATGGTACTAATGTTCCACTGCCTTTTCGAATATTTTGTTTCAGTTTCGCCTTTCGTGTTTGCGAACCATCGTGCTGACGTGACATGTTCCTCAATTACTGTGTGAAACAACCATAAAGAAAACAATACGTACTGATCAAAAGTACTGAAAGAGTGTTAAATCTTTAGCTTGAAGTCGGGAGAAAAAAATGTAAGGCTAAAATGGAGAATTTCGGTATTGGATGTTATGAATCTGCCTTTTACAAGACTGAATTATAATTTTCAAAAGAAAGAAAATGTTCAGGGGTTACATCGTCGATATTAATAGCTCCCAATCCCTTTATTATCCTTTAGGAAGGGAGTAGGATTGTCTCCCATATTTTGTTTTGCTTTCATTGTCTATAGTGTATTAAGTAGGTAGGTACTTGTATGGGTAAATAATAATATACTTGACGTAATAAATTTTGAGCCTTTAATATTAAAAAACGTCTATTAATATAATTCAAGTACTTTTTTGTGAAATTCCACCGTCCTCATTCCTTTTACTTTCTTTTAAGAGGGACGGACGAAATGTGCGATATTTTTCAGTTTTCTCGATTTTTTTCTTAGAAAAAAATAGACTTACATAAAAAACAGCAGAGTATAAAAATACTTTCCCTAAAATTTTGAACAAAAAATATTTTTACTGCCCAGCCATAAAAACCTACCTTTGCTAGTATGGGTCTAAAAAGTTACATGCCTTGTATTGTACTACTCGTGTAACACATGTATTTACGTTAAACTGAGCTATTTGTTTTACGTTAACTTGACTTTTTTTTGAGAAAAATTAAAAAGCCTGGAAAATGTCGCACATTTTATCTCATTCCTTTAGGAGATGCGCAAGAAGGGTACTGCAATGGCATTTCATCAAATATTTCGGTGACCATTCCAAATTTATTCCAGCAACAAAATATTTGCATTTAATTTTTCCAGTTTCAAAATCGTTATTTCCTTGGATTAAACCTATATGATTTGTTGAATTCTCAAGTTATCTAAACGTAAACATATGCATTTAAATGTCAATTTATAAGCTGGAAGGGAAAAAAAAAATTCTAGTATGCAACAAACAAGTACTGGTTCTTGATACAGTTGAATGTACGGATACGAGTAAAAATAATACCTAATGGCAACGTAGAAGAGAATGAATGTGACAAACTAACTGACGAGTAAAGAAATAGTCAAGAGTGCTAATGAAAGCATGTCATTATTCCATGCGAATGAACGAAAAAAAATTCAATCTTCTTGTTGAATAAATACGAATAATATGTGAACAAATGAAAATTTCACGAAATTAATTCCATATTTCAGAGGAAGTTGGTTCTGCTGTTTGACGTACTAGTGCAGCCAACTGCAGTTGTTTATTTCGCATCCGTTATATTTTGCTAGCTGTATGACCTACATATACATGAAAGATTTTGGAAGTGCTTGCGTAGATAAGACTTTCGCGTTGACTATGAGACACAAAGACGCCAATTTTCTCTAAAGAAATGAAATCGTGTATTACTGAAATTAGCCCACTTATATCGTGTGGGCTAAATACAGGGAATAGCTTCTAAGAATACGTCTGTGGTTCTTTGATTTCGATTTTTATGGAACAGCTTTTTATTCCAATACAAAAATTAGATATTTCAGATAGAAAGGGTAACTAGATTTTTCCAAGGGTAATTGACTCATGTCATGTAGTAGGTACACCTCCCCCCATTGATTTCCTATTGGGCAAACGTATTTCCTTAATAAATTTATGTACTTGATAGATTAAAAAATTCAAGTTACCTCAATTCAGTTTCACTTATATTCACGGTGAAATTTTTTTATCTATAAAGGTTATTTGCCGTTTTTCAAGTTTTTGAAATCGATAGATATTTCATGACATTTGACCGTCAGTTTTACCCCTGATTTGATCATTGGTTTGGCCACCAATGTCTGATTGGAATTTGATGCCTATTGGTATAGTAGTTTTCGAGAAAAATTAAAAAAAAAAAATTGCTGGAGAAAAGCAAGTCACTGTGTTGCTTGAAGTATCTCTTTTCGTATTTACGGCGCAAGGAGTAAATGACTGTTACAATCATCTTCTATTCTGCATAGCATTTAGCAGCAATTTGGTATAACATGTATAAGGCACATTAATGAGCTGTGATGTCAATGGACGCTTCTTTCTAATTGTATTCTAGGAGACAGGGTATTCTGGAATTGGTTAAAATTGATGTTAGGACTAATTTGAGAATTATGAATAAGTAAAAATATAATTTGATAATTTTTTTACAAGTTTACTCGTGTGTTGATTACGTTCTTGAAATTGTTTTTGAATATTACTTTTTGAAGAATACATTAAGGTTTTTAGGATTTTCATATTTTGAATGATGGATGAATTGACGTGTTGTGTACCTATTCTAGAAATGTGAAGTGCTAGAATTTTCAAATAGGTTATTTATGAAAATCTACCATTAAAATTGATCTTATGAAATGATCTGAGGGTGGGAGTAGGTACATTTTTCGTTTCATGATGTAAAGAAAATTTTGGAACAATTTTTGGAAATTCATATGTACATATACAATTATATTGTATGTGTACATATATATACACCCTTTTTCTGTTGAATTCATTTTTAGACCCAATTTTGGTCATATATTCATGCAATTTTAACCACACATACGGACCTATATAAGGAAGAACCCTATTGTTTTTGGCACAGATCGGAACATGGTCCGTCTGGTAGGTCAATTTATTTGCCTTTTTTACTGAACCTCGTTCAAGTCGTAAATTTATGTCCGACAATCACAAAGTGTGGTACAGGTATTTGTTTTATAATAAGGAAAAGATACTCCAACTTTGGGGTCAATCAGCTTTATGGCACGTCCGGTACATGCGATTATGTTGCATTTTTAGAAGTTTAATGGCTTTAAAATGAGTGATTTTGGAAAAATGTTCGCAAAATTTGAAATAAACATAGAAACTATCCTAACATGCTTATTTTTGATATTAACTCAATAAAGGTTGCAGTTCTTTTCCAATAGTCAGAAAATTTGGTAAAAACATTATCTTTAACACAAGGATCAGACCTTTTAATTTTGGTTCCTATTGCTTAATTATAACATCCTCAAAAAAAAATGGATCCAGGTACCAAAACCAGATATACCTAAACACAGTAGCTTAGCCAAAATTTTTTTAAGTAGGGAATTTGATGAAAAAATTTTTTCACCTTTCCCCTCACCCCCACGCCGAATTTTAATAAATATTTTTCTTCGGGTGGAAGGACAACAGGCGGACTTTGGTCAACCGACTGAATGGAACTAAAAATTTGAATTAAAAAATATCGACGTTCACCTTCCTAGGCTGAGTCGTATGCAGGATTTATCCCTGTGAGGAGGAAAATTCACAAATTAAAAAACTAATTTTGCAAGCGGAACGAGCGAAAAAATTTTCTGTGTTTTTCAGGATATAAATTTCTAATTTTCATGTTAATCGTAATAATTTGTCATGACATTAAAAATCATAATATTCTCACTATGTGAAATTCTGCTTTAAAAAAATCCGAAGAAGGGATTTATCCTCCTAATCCCCCAGGCTACATAATTGTCTAGACAAAACTATGTGCTGTTACATCTATATGCCTAGTATGCCTGTTCAACTATTCATTATTTACTTACTAATATAGTGATGATAAAGTGCATCTTAACGTATTAAAATTATTGACATAAGATAATAATTTTATTATAATTGTTTTTAAAATTTGTTTCAAGTCTATTGTTTGTAATTTTTTAAAATTTTCTTCTAATCTGTATTTCGCTTGTTGCTCATGTGAGCCAGAATTATCTAATAACTAATTATCTCAATAATTTTAATGACTATACTTTAATGCCGTCTAAACGGCTATATGTAAAGGCATCTGTATAAGAACAAATTCTAAGAATATACTGTTAACTGAGTGGGATTTAAAAGTAGGTTACAGATGCAAGAATTTTGCGATAAAGACGATGAGAATATATTCGTACATAATTAGCAAGAAGGAATGAGGAAACATTGATGAACGAAATCTAGCTATTAAGAGGATTTACTGAACCTCTTCAACTAATCGCACAACTATAATTCTCATTTCCTTAACTGGTGATTTTGCCTAAAAATAATAAACAATTTAAAATTTTTTTGAAATAAAATTCATCCCATTAATAATAATTTGCCTTGAGGGCGAATAGGCTAGGCTACTTGTTTAGTCTAGATTCGTTTTGTGACAAAAATTCTCCTTCCATTTAAAACTTTTTTGATCTTTTTCTCTTTTTAAAATTTTAAACTACTTTCCTCTTATACCACTGTCTTATTGTTCTCACTAGAAGTGGATGTAGCTTCATTTAATGATTCACACCATCCGTTACCTATCAACAAAACCAGTCTTTGTTTCCCTCTCCGTTAAATTTATTATCCGAAAAGTCGTCGTTTTCATTAGGCTAACACTACGTTACATTTTAATCTGTATTTCATCCACCATTCTGTTCTCTATGTACAAACATCGATTTTTAATTTGTCTTGGTTTTTCCATAATAGACTATGTTACGTTTTTTTAAGATGGACTAATTTTTTCTACTGACAGAGGACAATCCTCTGTCTATTTAATAGTGAATATTGGCTAACATTACTTTGAACATGATGTTCCTTGGAGCACGTAAGCTAATTTGGTAAACTTTTTAATAATTCATGCATGGTTAAAAGTGCGGTCAAACGAATACCTGGCTGTCTATTCAGGTTTAGGCAAGATTTTCTTCGTCTCTATTTGATTCTGTTGGGATTTATCCCCCCGGGCTCTCATACCCCAGAATCACATACATATTTGAGAAACATAATTATATAAGTCACCAAGATTTGAATCCACTGAATAACATTAATGGAAAGTTGTATTCTTAATAATATGTAGGTATTAAATTTTTATATCATAAATAAAATTCAACTCCCCACCTTGGAAAAATATTTTATTACAAAATGTTTTTTAATCACCATTTTACCTTTATCAGCCACAGGTAAATTATTTTACTCCAGTAAACAAGTTGTTAAAGCTCTAAAAGTCGGGGCGAAGCTATTATAAAACTTCTACGTAGCTGAGGTTCCTATCATTTGACTGAAACCTTCTATTATACATAATTATATGGAGTGAGCATAGTGATGAGAATGTGAAGGCAAGATATCTCTTATAAATAAGCATAATTGTAGGAATAAGGTCCTTCCAATTTTGTTTTTTATCGACAATTTTTGACATCGTTCATGCTTTAAAGATCTATAAAACTAAGAAATAAAATAATTTTAACCAAAATGAAAAATTTTCTGTATTCAATTAATAGTAAGGTTGCCGAACTTTTAGTAATAAAAATCACCTATCACCACTCATTATGTTGGCTTCAGCCACACCGGACTGCCACTCCTATTGAGTTCAGTTTATGTAGTTTATTATAATACATACTCAATGACTGTAACTGAAATATATGCATAGCCAAATATATCTGTAACTATAATCACGTGATAGCGTTACAGAAGTGGCTTTTATTATAAGCTTTTATTCTACTCACTACTGCGATTTTAAAATATACCAATACTGCAGTCAACCTTCAGCAACAAAATAATATTTATTTCGCATGAAGCTAAAGCCAAAAAAATAAAAATAAATTAAAGCTATCTTTTAAAAACATGTTTTTAATGTAAACTTATATTATACAAACTCTGAAGCGCTGCTTTACGGCACTGTGGCTTGTACTGTCCTGGCAACACTGATCAGTTTGTTGTTAGGATAGAAACAACAAAACATATGTATATGGCGCATGCGCCTTGAATTTTGTATGAATAATTTTCGTTGAATTTTGTGTTAAAAAATCGGGTTGTACGTTTATTATAATGATAAGATGTATTCATAAAAATTAGGCCAAAACTTTTGAATGGTACAAATAATTTTCTTTTCTCACAAAATGGATACTAATTTTCATCATCCCCGCCTTCCTTTTGTGAGGTCAATTTTAATACCCTATTTAGAAGCAAACTGGGTGAGAACTAAAAGTAGTTACATGTTGTAGCCAAGTATGTGGGTGGAGAATGTTTATCTTTTATTGAGGAGCTCACCCCAAACATATTATTGCCGTAATATTATTTTATTCAGCTGGTTAGCAAAGTTAGTAGATTATCACGAGTAACTTACTATAGGTGGGTATGATATTTTCTTCAACCTATCCACCAAAAAGAAGTTATAATATGATTTATTCAATTTAATTGATCAATTTCATTTATGAATAGAATTTCAGTCAATAATATGAATAATTATAGAGCGGTGAACTTGGTTGTTTGTAGGCATCACCATGTAAATCGGCCCTTTTTTCTAGTGACATTTCGTCACATGTGTATGTGTAAACGGCGCTATGAAGAAATAAACAAAAGAACAGTCAAGTAAAACTCCATTACTAGGTACACTGGTGAAATAATAAAAATCATTATCGACCTTTTCAAATCGACTCGGAAATCAATCACTTTGCTAACCAAAATCGATTCAATAATAACCTCTTTTTGGGGTATGATTTGAGAAAAATCTTTTGCAACACTATTAATTTCATTTCAACCCCAATTTTACCTAGTTTGGGTGCAAAGGAAGTGTCATTTAACTTATTTTACTTGGCTATCTATAGTTACTGATGGAAAATCTCAGTATTCTAATATTGTGTTCATTTTTAGCTTCCTAATAAGCAGTATAAAAATAATACAGACTATCATAATTTAAAAAAAAAATGCCCTTCTTTACAACCCTATATCTCAGCCTCTATAACAATAATAATAATAGTAAGCTTAATAATAATAATAATGATGATGACGTTTTGGATTTTATTTGTATTATTTTTATATGAAAGTATTTTTATTGAACATCGTTTAGTTATCAAGGAAAATTTTAAAAACTAAATTTATATTCGTTTGTTCATGAAATAAATCCAATCTTGCCTATGTTATAATCAGGTACGGTAGTATACGACCTAAATAAATAGTAAGGTTGTTGATGTTACTTTCACTACCGGAAAACTAATATAAAATCCGATTATTTGCGTGATTATAACAAGTTAATTACCTAATGGGTACAGTAAAAACAAAATGTTTTTGGTACGGAATGTGAGAAAAAGTATTTTTCTACAAATTATTAGTATATGTAGGTAGGTACCTGTAATAATAATGTACAGCCGCAAAACAGACAATCAGATCAAACATCAGATCAACTACCAAATTTGTAGCTTTCAAGTTACGCAGATAGTCGTTGTTACTCTTGGGTTTCATAAATATTCATATAATACTTAACTTACGGTGAATGTCCCACAAAGGGTGGGTATGCAAATAAAGACAATAAGATTGTTAATAATTTGTCAACCTTAAGATAAATCCTGACGTAAGTATTATTTATTATTGACGGAATGCTTCAAAATTGTTTTACATACAGAGCTAGAGTTTAATTACGTTGCCCATATTTTGCAGCCAGGTAACTCATTTTTTATAGTAAGTAGATATGGTGCTACTATATAATGGATCAAATGCTAGGTAAAAAAAACTAGCGGCACTTGGAATGAAATATTATAGTAAAATTATAGTATTGGTCTACGCTGGAAGGGAGTACATATTTTCTTTGCCTTCTCTTCTGACCTACCACCCTGTCACAACACTACCGCCGTCCATAAAGACACAATATTCTTAAGCAGATATCCACTTTTTTCTTGACTAAGAGGGGTTCAAACTTCCTGGGAACTTTCTCCCCTTGTCTACGTTATTGCTATGGTTATTGTGGTAATCATTCTCTCAATTACTTTAACTAATTTCTTAGGTTGTACAGTGCTACACTTTAAACATTTCATGTTCAATTTTTTTATGCCCAAACGGTAATTAAGAGGTGTCAAATCTCATATGTTAAATATACAATTTAAAATTTTAACTCATAGGCAAGAATGATACTTAAACATCAACACAGACTTACGAATTACTTATCTTAATAAAGTTATATCTATATAGGTATATTTATGACTAGATATAATTGATAATGGAAAAATTGTAAGAATAACTCGAGTATCGTTCTTGTATTTGGCCCCTGATACCAACAAGTTAAAATTTATTTCCTTTTCCAAACTTTTTCATTTTTCTTCCTCGAATCAAAATTCAGAGAAATATTTGTGTTGCACTAGTTAAATATTAATGATGCTACAAACAGAGTAAAAATTCCATTTCTTTATATTTTTATGACTGTTTCTGTTCTTATCTAACTCATCGCCTCTTACAGGTAGATAATAAAAACTTTTCTTTCTAATAAAATTCACAAATATTTATTTTTTATGACTTTTTTATTGCGAAATAACGGCTTGTCTATTCACTGTTTCATCTTTTTGAGGATTACACTGGGTTTTTCAATGCCTATAAAAAGCTACTATGTTTTGGCTCATTTCTTCCCTTTTTGTGTTTTATCCCGAGTCGAGCAGTTACCTTTTAATTTACAAATTTCACCAGTGAAGCAGTTGAAGAGTGTAATTTTAAATAAAAAACGTTATGGTAAAATACAGAAGTCTTGGGCCACGTTCCAATTTGGATTTTGTTAGTACTACACTCGTAAATGTATTCAGAAAGAGTAGCTACCATTAATTTTTATTAATTTTGTATTCAAGAGTGCTTTTGATATTATTTTTAGGATGAACTGATACTCAGATATGTCCTCCAGATCTGTTATTCTCAAATATCTTTTTGCATATGTGAATATGAAAGATGGAATTTTTGTGAAATAAAATTCTTCAAAAGTGTAAAATTTAATGTATACAGATTTTCAAATTACTAAAATATTTGAAAATTTAAAATAAAATTAATCGAATATTTTTCGGTGAATCAAGAAATGAGTTAATTAAAACCTCAAAAAGACTGAAAAATTAAAAAGTATTCCAAGAAAAATTGTGCTTATTATGACCAAAATCATCCAAATAAAAATTCTTGTGGATCAAACCTGCATTTGTCAATATTCTCGAATAACTGAATAACAATCCGCACCTGCCATTGCAGTCAGTTCCAGTAAAGAAAATCAAGGGAGTGAATTTTGGATCATTTGGGCTAAATTTTCCGCAATTTCAAGTGTTCTGGTTGCGATAAGCATAAGTGAAAATATTTTTATCCATTTTTTTTTAAACTACCTACATAAGAATTATTTCAAAGTAAGTGTTGTACTATACAGATATATTAGGTATTAAGTTTATAGATTTTCAGACTTTGTGCGGGATCATTTCAAAATATATGGATTTATTCTAAAATAGACTGAACGTTGATATAAGATGAATTTTCATCGACATGGAGGAGAGAGTAGGAAAAATGAATAATGAAGCATCATAGTATTGAACACACGGCTTAGCTGGCAAACTCTAAACTCATGAATTTTACATTTTTTCGATCTTTTGCGTTTTGATTAAAAGGTAATGAAAGAAATATAATATTTAATCTTAGCGATGGTGAATTCCTCATCAATAAAGCCACCTCCTTCAGGATACCACAAGCACTATAATTCTTTGAAGAAGCTGTTCAATTTTTCAGGATGAATCTTAAAAGAACTTTGTTGCTCAAAATATGATGAATTTCTTCATCCTCACCAGATTCTACGAGCAAGTTTTGATAAAAAGTTCTATTTGAAGTATATATAAGCCTGTTTGTATCCAAGGGCGTAGATGAGGGAAGAATTTTGGACGTCTGGATCTTCACTTAGCTCTTAAAAAAAAGCTTGACATAAATACATACTGCGCGTTTTTACTTTTTTGGTGATACTGATATTGTGGCAAGAGAAGAGTGTCGGAAAAGACAGTTGAGAAATTGTGGACACCATCCTTATGGTCGAGCTATTTACGCCTATTTTGTACCATGTGTTCTTCTTATCAAATAATCAATTGTTTTTTTGAGATATCAATGTTTTGTTTTCCAATGCACAAAACCGACTTAGAACTAAAACCAGAGGGGAAAACTGAAGACTAACTTTTAACAGAATTGGTTCGAAAGTAAATCTTCAAATTTAGAATATTTTTGTATTACCTACCTATAGAACATGGTGTAACGATATTTTTGTATCGTACCTACGTAATACTTTCCTAAATTCGTACATTTATTATCATCATCATCATCATCATCATCATTACTTTCAATCTATTTTCCATTTTTATTCCATTCATAAACACTCACGTTATTCAGAGAAGCCTTGACTTGCCTGATGACATATCTTTTCACATAAACAATTACTTTGTTTACACAGTCCTATGATCTCATTTCTTGTTTACAACCTTTTTGCAATCTTACATATATCTTAAAATATACTAAATTATTTGTGAACACCCATTTTATGTCATATTCTCATAAGACCATTGGTCATACTTCATATACATACGTTTCTCTTAACCAATAAGATCGAAACCTTTCTCCAACAATAATCCAACTATAATATAATCTCATGTTTTGTACTTCTAAAATTAATATTATTCTGATTCTCAACTCTCTTGATATTTTGTTACTGCTTATTACTTTTATGTCTTGTAACTTACTGCTTAATACACTCTTTTAATAACTATTGTGTTGTAATTATTCTGATACGATAAATTGCCGTCACATATGGCTAGATTGTTTTGTGGCTGCAAATAAAATTCAATTAGATTCGTTTCTATCGATTGGAAGTTTCAATATTCGCATATTGATGGAAGAGAATCAATAATTTTACATTTACTTAAGCAAATTCACTTTCATTTATCTCCTATTTTCATATTCTACTTGAAATATTTCAATAAAAATCGTAGAAATTTATTTTTTGAAAATTTTCATCCATAAATTTTGTAAATATTTTTTATCTAAAATGTATCTCAAAATTTATTAGAAAATGTGTAAATATTAGAAAATCATATTATGCATTCAAGTCAGAGGTGTTATATATGGGAGACGAGGGCAGGGCCGTAGAGAGGAAATTTGGGCCCGGGAGGTGAAAACATTTATGGGCCGCCTAAAAAATTGAAAATTGTATCTATGTTCAGGTGTAGTATCTTAGATTTGTCTGGTGGAGGAATTTTACAATATTTGAGAAGCCTATATAATTTCTCAAATACTAAAATTGATTCTAAAAATTGCAAAAAATTGCGAAAACAAATCGGACCTAGAGATGATTTAGAATGTACTAGATTTACAAAGAATAGATTTAAAAAAATTGAAGATCACTCGGTGTCTTCATCCTAGTTCGCTAATTTTTGACTTTAACTCAAATTTTTGAATTTTACGTGAAATTTCGAATATAATTATCGAAAAATATAACAAAAAATAATATACAGTAGACTACCTAACAATTAGTACATAGGTACTCAAAAGTTTGAAAAAATAGGTATTTTCGACATTTTTTCATCTTATTACTATAAATAGGTAAATTTCGTAAATTTCATTTTAAAAAACTTCTAGCTACCATTCTGTAGGTACTTGGGTATGATTTTTTTTTTATCATTGCAGGATTTATTTGCAAAAAAGTAATTGGTCGTTTTTGTTAGTGCGATCATTAAAAACAAAAAATCGCCCTTCAGATGAACTTTCCATTTAGGCCACTGATTCAAGTAAAATTATTAGCCCTTCGCAATCAGTAGTTATTTACATTTACCTAGACCTTGTAACTATCTTATTTTTTATTTTAAAATTTCTGTAAGGAAGAGTGAAAATAAAAATGGATTGATATATCACGCATCGATTCCATGATTATCATAATATCATTTTTTCGAATAAATTAAAAACCGTTTTAACAGGTTCAATACCTTTCTGTTCTTTAGAAAGTGAAATTTCTATAGCCTAGATCTAATTTGTTTCATGTTTTCATAATGGCGAGCAAATTTTCTCATATTTTTACTTTCGCGAAAATATTAACGGTCCATGGGTCACTGGAAATTAAAATTTTAAAATTAAATATTTAAATCTAAAAAGTAATTAAAATGCAAAAAAAAACAACAAAAAACTGCTAAATATTGAAAAATATTAAAGTACCTGGGTATTATTAGAAAGGGATATAAAAAAATTCTAAAAAAAAAGAACTTACTTTCGAAAAGTTATTATTTCGTTTTTCGTTCGTAAATTTTTTTCTCATCTTATCGACACAAGTTTTGAGGAGCACGATGTTTTCGCTTATGAAAATCGCGCCAAAATACCGCCGACTATACCGACACCACTCTCTGTTTTGGCCATGAAATTTTTTGTTTCTCCTTTTTGTTTTCTTTAACCCATCCCTTTACTCTTACACTTTGGCTCTGTACTTTAGATACCAAACCACCGGTGGCAAAACGTTTTCGTCAGATTTGTATTTGCACCCCTTCTTTCTCTCTTTCTTTCTTTCTATCTTTTTTCCTTTCTTTTCTTCTTTATTTTTAACTTTCATACTTTCCTTTTTTCTTTGGTTCATAATTTCTGTGTACCCCCTTAAAATGCGCAATGTCGAGAAAAGATATCCTTACCGCGAACTCTTACTGAAATTAGATTGCTCCAGGACGTGATGCTGCTTCTGGTCCAATCAATTTTTTCACTATTTTTGCGCCTGCTCCATCGCACGTGCTTCTAGACTTGTATGCGAAAATTGTACTCGTATGTTCTTGAATGAAAGTAGATATGATGGTTGGGGTACAGGTCTACCATGCGGCGTATCCGAGAGGGATTTTCGGGGGCATCCCCTCTCCCCTACCTTCGTCAATGTTTGAATATTGAGCATGAATGTGGATATAAATATTTATATTACCTAAGGATCGAGTAGAAAGTCAGAGGTGTAGGAACTAAGTAGGAGCAGATAGCCTAATTACATGCCATTAGAAAACTAAAAATAAACGAATACGATCTAAAGTTTAATTAAAGTGAAACGTGTTGATTTCGGCATCATGTAGTTTGTTGACAACGGTTTTAAAATTTATGTAGAATATGTTCGAAATAATTTAAACGAAATATATAAATTTTATCGTTTTTAACAGAATTAAAAATATGAGGATTGAAATTCTATATTTGTACGTCGAGTACCTATCTAAATAGGTATGTGTTATGTAGAGGAGACCAAGGTACGATGGAACAAGTGTGTCACCGACGAAACTGATTTCTTTTTAATTTTTGGACAAACTGGTCCTATAGCATTATGCATCATGCACCTGGTAAATACTTCATTTGTTTACTATCATTATCCAGTTTGTTGTTCAAAAGTTATTGCACTATTTATCAAAATTATACCAAAAGTAAAATTTTGATACCTGGCAAAAAGTGTGACCAACGGGAGAGAAGTTCAGCATTCAAATTTTTAAATGTGTTTCAAAGATGTTTAATAGCCAGTAATTAATTATTTAGAGTACCAACACTTGAAAACACTTAGATTAAATATAATGTTAATTTCTAGTAAGATGGTGAACCCAGTATACTATGGTGTAAATTTTCTGGTGTACCATGGAATATAATAAAAACACCTTTCAATTTTTTTAAAATAATTTTCCTAATTAAAACTGCCAAAAAACATGAAACATTGGATTTTGAGGAATTTTAGGATACCATGAAAGATGTCTTAAATTATCAAATTTATGCGGAAAAAATCATAATTGAATAACAATCAGTTTTCATAATAATAATTATATGTATTATTACAATTAAAATAGTAGGTATCATCTGTTATCTAAATATAATTACTTTTATATGCAGTGCACTTCATATTGTATTGGATAAAATAAATTGAATGTTTTATATTAAAAATATTGTTTTCTTATGGGATTTAACATATACCATGGTACACCACCCTTAGTTCCATGATATACTGGGGTAGTGTGCCATGGAACAAAAAAGGTTACCCTCTTTAAGATGGAATTTTAAAAAATCTATCTCATGTTAATTATTTTCTCTGGTTTTGTTTTGTAGTTGAAGGTTCGTTCTTTTCAGATTTATTGATCTCAAATTTCTCACTCAATTTCAACTTACACCAGAGACAAAAAGGAAAAAAGTGTTCCATAGTTACCCGGTCTCCCTTATTTTTTAATGTATACGTACCTATACTAATTACTCAACAATGTCTACACTGATTTGATTCTGATGGTTCAGGATTCATTTGAAAGAGAATAGTTCTGAGGTGGTCCAGTTGAATTTTCGTTGTGATTGGATCAATACAAGATCAGTACCGGATCCGAAATTACGGACGTAAAATTTAAAATTCAACTAATTTCAATGAAAATTATTACCTACTCTGATTGCGAAAATACGAATTCGCTGTCAGATGTTTAGAATTAAAAATAGCAGATGTTCGTTTAAATATATCATTGAATTGGGTTCTTTTTTCTCTCTTTTTGAATTATAAAAAGAAAAATTTTGAATTTTTACTCCATCTTTGAAGTCTTGTGGGGATTTTATTAATAAAAAATGACGTTACGGTGTGATTAAAACATTAATTAGCTTAAATAACCAATAGTTCCCACGCTCTTATCATTTTCCAATACAAAATTTCCAATCAATCTTTCGTGTATGTCCTCTGCGAGTACGTAGACCGTAATATTATATGTATGTTCTTTTATAGATTTTGATCAACCATTTCTGAAACTGTAATATAGGAGTGCTGTATTTTTATGGTCAGTTGAGTTTTTTTAACCTTCTCCTATGTGTTAAGTTCAATATTTAGCCATCAGAGAACATTTTTTTACCTCTTATCTGTATCCTAAAACCTTCTACGTGCATTCTCTAAACATATAAATTCTTTTATGTTTACGTGTTTGTAAAACCATTTTTATTTTATTTTGTCCTTACAATGAAAAAAAAAAAAAAAACCTGAAAATGATTTTACAGAACATCTAGACACAAATAAATTATTTTTATAAGCTTTTATGATTTTAAAATATACCAATACTGCAGCCAACCTTTGGCAACGAAATAATATTTATTTCACGCGAAGCCAAAGTTAAAAAAAAATGAAAATGAAAGCTTATCTTTTAAAAATTCATTTTTAACGTATTTCTAATTTATTCATAATTTATTTCGAAGACCTAAGTTAGCTGTGAACAAAATAGGAATACGTTTTTTGGCTTCCATGAAAAATCCTCTATCTTGGTCATAGGTTTGACGCATTTGACCTATCACATAAAAATTTAATATTCACTCTAACTACCATAAATTTTTGATATTAAACTCTCTCCTCGTCAAATTCTTTGTTTTTCTCAGTGAATCCGCTGGAATAGACAACTTGCATCACTCTGGCAACCTCTTTCTTTTCTTTCCTCTGTTCCTACAGTGACGTTTGCATGTGCTGATCATGGCTTCCTTTATGATGGTACAACTGGACACATCATGGTGCACCTCCGCGTCTTAATGAGCTTTTTCAAAACCTTTCCCCTAAATTCTTCCTATCTTCCCACTCTCTTTTCTCTGTTTTCCCATCGCCAGAGGACTGGATTTTATAGTTAAATTAATAGCTTATTTTTTTTCTTCAAACAAAGCCGTTACAACAATGTTGGATTTAACCAGTTAATTTTTTTGTTCATCATTCATGATGCTAACACTTAAGATTTTTCATGCTCTCTTCATGGTCTCTAAAGATACGTTGTTACTTTTATAATACACCGATGTTTTTTTCAATATGAACAGTTATACTTAATATGGCAATGGGGTAACTCTGGGATTGACGGCATGGGCATGAACTTTAAAACACACACGAGTTCTTTCCTCAAACATGAAGCTAAATTTGGTCTTTCTCAAATTAATGCATGTTTAAAGATGGGTCCAAAAACGAATACCTGGCTGACAATTAAGGAAACATCCAGATTGACTTATGTCAATTTGGCAAAGGAGCAGCTTAGATGTTGACCTTGAGAATGATTTACTGTCTTTGATCGGTATGTTTCTTTCGGTCTTTGCTAGCTTTTGTTAAGAGAGTTGTCCACCATGGTTGGCATTTGACAGGGTTTATTATGAGCAACCAATGTAAAAATGTAATTTGAAGAAAATGTAAATAAATAAAACCTAGTAGTTATCAATGATGGCGGGCAAGAATAATAAGTATTACCAAAAAATTGTAGATGTCAATAATCAGACTTGGACATATTTTGAACTATGATTAAAATTTAGATAAAAGTTCAAAATATTAAGGCCCTTATCCTTATGGCAAAAAGTATTGCAATTAAATTTTGTGTTTTTGACATAGTTTTGTTCAGAGTAAGAACTTCATTAAAACTGAAGGTTTTATAACAGCTTTTTTAGTGAAGTAGTTTCACACTTTGGATTGCAGGACAACTGACAAGTAGATGATGTTCAGGAGCATATTCTGAATAAAAAAACCCGGTTAATTTTATCCTCTTCGAAAATTCACTTAGTTGCCTTTAACTTGTAGGTTACTCTAGTTTTATTCTGAATGGTTTAGGATAACTCATTAAAGAACTGTGATTTCATTGGTTTATGTCATGATAAAAAATTAAAATCCTCCAACCAACTTACTCGAATAATTATGTACATGAACAACGTTTGTGTCACAGTTAACCACCTTGAGAATTGGTTGCAAAAAAGTTATACATAGGTGAAAAAAGTGTGTTTATTCAGAATACGATGAGTCCTCTGCAGCGTTTGGGTCCTATTTTTGTTCCTTTAATTTTTATTTTTTTGATTTATTTTCCTTGTGGCATTCTAGCACGGATGTAGAAAACAGAGGTGCCAATTGCTGGCTGCCAACCGAACTTGGACCACCATCTTTATGTTTTTATATTTTAACTCTCCTTTTTTGTTTCATTTTTTTTTGGCACTTCTGTTCTAGACACCATTCTTTTTACGTATGTATTTTTCATGTCTTTTGAATTTTATCAATGGCTATATCCGTATATAGCCATGAAGCTTTTAAAATTTTTTTTTTCATCTCTTGAAAATTTCTTTTACTCTATTTGTGGTCCATGTTCGCTGTCTCACAGTTATTTAAAGTATGTTTACACCTCCATATAAATGAAGCTTTTGAAATTGAACCATTAACATATTTATTCGATTTATTTATATAATTATTATTTTTCAGCATGCACGTTTGTTTCATTTGAATATATTTGGTCTTTACTATAAAATGTTTTAATCTTTTCAAATGAGTTGATTCGAAACGTAAGTATGTGTGAGGTATGTGCGTGTGCTTCGTCACTTTTAATGTAGTTGTTGAGATCTTAAAATAAAGTGTATGTCCACAAGCTTGTAATTTTTGACTGTCCTCCAGGAACTTACACTCTTCAACTGTTAGTAAGCACTTCTCGGACTTTCATACCTCACCCTGGAAAATAACCATTTATTCTGAACGGTTTTAGTACTCTCTGTTTACTTGGGTTATTACCCAGGTGTTCATTCTGAATGCCCCCCAGAAAACAATGATAGTTCAGACTTCAGCAAAGTACAGAGGACAGTTGGGATGAAAGAGTGAGTAAGGTAAGTATGGTTCAGTGGAAATATGATGAGGATGATTTCTTCACATCAGCTTTTCAGTGTTGAAGATTGGCAATTAGCAGTGAGGGTTTCATTCGTTCTGAAACCATTTTTCAAAAATTCATGGAATAACTCGGAATGAGTGAGTGAAAAATTGAAACATTTCATGTTTAAATGGTCCAATTTTATCCTCACCCTCGATGGTGTGGCTTTCTTTTTGTGGTAAGAGGCTTCCCATCACAAGTCCGACAAAAACTGAAGTAATTCACGACATAAAATTAAAAACGCATTTTTGCAACACCCTTCCCAAAAGTTGATGAAACAAAAAGTAGCGAATTTCGATACGTAGGTAGTCAAAAAATTATCTTCTGTAAATGCGCACTTGCAACTTGAATTTCTCGCACGGGTTGATTAATTTTTCGTATGGGTTGGCTACTTTCTTAGTTTTTAGGAACTAAACGTTCTAAAAACAGGTAAACTGGGAAAAATTCTAAAAAAATTTTTGGTTAAAAAAAAACAAAATTATTAATTATTTGGATCTGATGAAAAAAAAAATTCATCGCCATTTTTTTGGGGACAGTGCGGGGTGTTGCAAAAAAATAGTGTGTGACACGTGCAAAGTAGGTGATTGATACTCGTGTGATTTGCAACAATTACCTTCGGCTTGCGCTGCAAAATTCACATTCGTATCAAAATCACCTACTTTTTGCACTTGTATCACAAGTAACTATTTTGTATCCTTTAATTTTCTGCTTTATTGGCTAAAAATGGTAAAATTACCCAAACTAGGTAGTCACTATAATGTCATAATCTCATATGAGTATGTGTTGAAGATGTTTTTGAAAAGGAGAACAAAATTTAATATCTCTACCGAAACCGATGATTTAGCGACAGTAAATTATAGAGTAATAAATTATATTTGGTGCTATTTCAAATTTTAACCAACTGTTAATTTTAAAAATATTTCTTCACTAGTAGAAGAGAGAGATGAAATTGAACCTTGGAGAATAGTTACGAAACTAAAAGTAGTTAGATTCCCTCTAAAATGTTTATTCAATTACTTCATAATTCTTTTGTAGTAGGCGATAATACTATCATGAGTCATTTTTTCATCAAGTAATAAATATTTACTTTCAAGTTCAGCCAACTGTATTCATTTTTATCTCGGCAAGTGTGAAATAATTAACACTTCTAATTAGTGCACTCTGACAATAGATTTTTAAATTGAAACTAGGTACCTAATGTAACTTTTTTACGTTTAAAAAACTACCATAATGTATAAAAATTTCTTAAAAAAAAAAAATTTCTGTACGATTATACCGGTAATGTAGCCCACTTAGTCTATACGGAGAACAATCCAGGAAAACATTCAAATTACACCTTTTTTAATATATTTTTTTCCATTATGGCTGGATTCGTCGAGAATGGATTAGAATACATAAGTATGAATATAAGAAAAGACTAAATATTTCTACTTTTCTCGTCCTCTTTCAACATTCTACTTTGAATACAAAGCATTTCAGGTGAATAAAAAACACAAAAAACGTATTTTGGTAACGTAATTTTTTTCAGAATCATTGATTCGGTCATTTATTGTAGCCTATAGGTACGTACCTGTCTTTAAAGAACTTTTTTCTTCATTTAATGCAGATAAGTAAGTGAAAACTCAAGTTTCAGCTTTTTTTTAATATTTTTTTTCGCCAAAATTTCTTTTGGTGAGAAACTAGGAATCATATTTTTTAATGGACACAACAAAAATATTTTGTGAAATTTATGAATCTTCAAGCAATTATTTTTGATGTATAAAGTATATAAGGCGTATCATATAATAGGTATAGATACCTAAGTGGTACAGAATTCTTCTTCCGAATTGGCGATATTCTCGTTTCGTAGAAATGTCAAAGATTCAACAATACACGGTTTATTTTGTAAATGCTACTTTGTGTCAAATCTTTTTTCAATTTTAAAATCATTTTTGTTTTTCTGAGTTGGGTTAAAATGAAATTCAAATTTTGAAAGTATAATTATTTGTTTGGTCTGAAACATTTATTTCTTCACTTTTTGTGTCATTCAAAAATGAATTTTTGTGAGAACATTATAATGACATTTGATAAAATCCACCAAAAAAACAGTGGTTTTCGTTGGTCCGAAGTGTGCAGAAAGAACCAATTCTGACATGGTGCAAAAAGTTAGAATTGGCACATAGGTACAGAACCTGGAAAATTCATTCATTCACATTTTGCAACGTACCATCTTGACCGATGCAGGCTCACTGTTAACTTGGCTTACTTTTTGCATTACTTTTTACCTTCTCTTACTAAACTTCGTTATTTTCTCACTCATGCAACTCTTTCGGATAGGTATACCTTTCTAATGCAAAAGAAGCGCGTTTTTTTAAATGTTAACGTAACATAACACAAATAAAAATAACCATCTATTTCAAAATCTGAACAAAAATTAACTTTTGAAAATAACTTCTATCCGATTAGCACCAGAATTGTTAATATGTTTTGAAAATTTCTTAGTTATTGGTTCAAAATCATGCATTTTATAGCCAAAATAATATCCTAAACAGTTGCACTGAAAATACGGTCTGGCCTATCGGCTCTAAAATCAGTAACATGTTAGAATAGGTCATAATAAATATTTCTTCTGAATTACATTTCTATTGGTCCAAAATTAGGCATTTTATAGCTAGAATAAAAATAAAAATAGTGTTACTGGAAGTACCTTACTGGCTGATCCGCACCAAAATTTATAGCAAATTGGTTGAAAATTAAAAGTTTTATAGTCAAAACAAAAACAAACAGCAATACAGGTAGTACCATTCAGTCAGTCCTCAACAAAATTAATGGGTCAGGCCATTGGCTTAGTACTATAATTTTTTCCAAATTTAATGGTTATCAGACAAAAATTGCAACCTGTACTATAGTAACAAGAAAATTGCTTTTATATACAATTATAAATATTGGTATATACTGTGACCTCCGAAACCAAACGTACATCCCGAGTATAGGGGTTTGATATCACAATTCGAAGTATATCAGCGAGTCTTGAGAAATTGTAGAGTTGAGACCACAAGTCAGCTCAAACAGTTAGGCCACCAGCCTACCAGCTGAAGCTCCTAAGTCCTATGAAGTATGTCCTGCAATTTCGAGTAAACGGAATAAATAAGTTGGCCGACCCATTAGTACAATTCACATTTTTATTACAGTAAAAAGGTTACTTACGGTAGGACATAAAAATATTTAATCGTACAGGTATCACAAAGTCGTATTGCTTCGTGGTCATCAATGTCTGGTGAACCAACAGATTCCAACAAAGTATGTTCAATGTTGGAATCAAAAATGGTGTAAATGGACTATACAGTTTCTGCTAATGGTGTTCACATTTTGTATAGTTTTGGTAAAAACAATATGAAAAAAGGTGACTTGATGTCGGAACAAAAGCTGTAGTATGTCGTGAATAATATTTCGTATTCACAACGAATGGATTTCATCATGTACAAAACAAGACTGATTGTTCACAGTTCAATCAAATTTGTGAACAGTCAAGAGAGATAAAAAGTTGGTTCACTGATGATCGAGATTCGAATATAAACGTCACCACATTGTATAAAAGTAATTGACTGACGTGTCTTATTATCTCGTAGAATGGGAATATATTTTCAAGTTGAATTCGATGTTTTATTTTGTGACTTACCACTAGTATAATCTTAAAATTTGTGAGCTGTTCCCTATCTTAAATATATTAACAGTCGATCTTTGGTGGTGACGTGAAGGGAAGGCCGTGGGTAATCAGATGTCACAATACATATATACAAGCCCTGAAGTGCCACTGACAGCTCTTTGGCTTGTGCCCCATAAATTTCTAGTAACACTGTAGAATTTGTTGTTTCAGAGAAGACAAAGAACTTTTTTTTTGTGTCTGTATGGGTAATGGTGCATGCGGATCATCGAGGGAATAATTGACAAAATAATATCAGGTAAATAATTTTTTGAAAATAATTAACGACTTGTACATTTATTATAGTTATATACCTAAAGGTACTAGTTGGCCATGGTGTCAGCTTTGCATGACAGGTGTCTTGGACCTTTGACCTTAACTTTGCGCTAAGTATTCACCTATAAATATAATAAAATCTGAAAATATAAAGTTGTCCCCTTTTTTTGGCCCAATAAGGGTCAAAGAATTGATCTAATGATAAAATTAACATCAAATTTAAATTTCGCTCTTCAAAAAACGTGTTCCCTGATATATTACAGAATAAAATCTGAAAATAAAAATTCTGACAATGCGCAAAGATACAACTACACGCCTACTGACACATACAAGATTTTTTTTTTTCCTTTTTCTTCTCTTCTTCGCACCAAAATTCACATCTAGGTTTGCACGAAGATTTAGCTGCCTTCATTTTTTTGTTTATATCACCATAGCGAAAATAAAAATGTGTTCCACATTAAAAATAGTATATGACCCATATGGGAACTGCAGTAGTGTGATTTGCATTATGATACTCACTTTTGGCTCCGACTGTATTCATTCATTTTGTAATGCAACCACCTACTTTTTACTCTGGTATCCAAATAACTGTTGTAGAAATTGACTTCAATGAATCCTAAGTGGTTTGTTGTAGCTGGGTTTAATGTACAGTTTCCTCTAACTAGCATACCGTATTTAGTGAAATGTTTCATTATGTTTTAAGTTTTTAATTGATTTTTTGAAGATAAACTTAAAAATTTTTAATTATTTTATTGAATAGCTCTAAAAACTCTGTTATGTTTGTATGGAAATAACATGAGTCAATTTTTGACCCACCAAAATATTATTTTCATATAGTGCGTTAAAATGCGAATCAACCTGTATAGTATAATAACTATGGGTAATTATGTAATCAGTAATATGATAAATTGGTTATTGAGAACAATGCCCAGTCAATGGATAAATTAATTGATTTTCATTGTACATAATGACCAATGAAAAGCGGCCAATACTTCGTATTTCTACTCTGTGGATATTAAGCCTATTTTACGAGAAAAAAAGAAAAAAAGAAAAAAGAAAAAAAAGAATAACCATTCACAAGAAATGGTAGCGTCAGTTTCGAAATAAAATGAAAAAGTGTCATCATAAAATGATATATAAGAGGTTTTAAATTTGTAAAACTATGAAAAATACTTCCTTCCATTCCGTTTCTCATTTACATATTTCATCGTAAAAAAACGTGGAGAATGAAACCGCTTGGTAATCCAATCCTATTTTTAAAATTTTCTCCCAAAAAAATGGTGTCAAACATTTGATTCTTACGGGGATGAAAGAACAAATTGGTAAAAAATTTATCGCAGAAACAAAATACTCGAATTTTTTTCCCCTAGAAATAGTCCTAACCTACGCAACAGCTATCTGTATGGATGTATTCTTTCTGTGGCAATTTTGCATATATTTGTAATTTAATGGTAAAGGTATAGAATAAAATTGTTTGTTTGCGAGTGTTATTCGAACTTCATTTCATTATTTTAAAATTATTTCTGGAATAAATTATACGTAGGTACTTAAACATTTTTTCGTTCGACATTTTTATTATTCCACCTTTAATCATATTATTTTCACAATACATGATCAGAAAGGCAACGTTTACACTGATGTTTTGCCAGTGAAAAGTAGCCCTGTCTGCATAAAAAAATTTTTTTGTGTAGGTTTTACATTGAGCTATGGAGGTTGCAAGGCAACAAGGTTATACTTTCTTTCTGACGCAAGGTTTATCTACAAGACTGATTTCAAAATGAGGAACTCGCCTCGAAATACGTTTTTATTTTTATTTCAATTGTAATATTATACCTCCTTTTTTTTCTTTTTCTACATTAAAAAAATCACCTAACCTCCTACCCTATTTAAGTTATTAGTGGAAATAATATTTAAAAGAAACAAAAAAAAAAAAAATGTAATATACCCTGAGAGGAATTTGAGCTTCGTATTTCTTGCATAACAGCCTCACTCACCACAATTGCCGATATTGGTACAGGAATGTTCACCTTATTCTAACACATAGGAAGTACTTCACCCACCATTAAAAGTATATCTAAGAGGCATTTAATTAATGTTTTGTTGCTTTCTGATCGTTAGTTATAGAAAATATCTTCCTCAACAAGGTTCAAAAGTAAGTTTACATGATTAGGAATTGATTACTGGCAGCGCTCATGTTGCAGATTTTCCCTTGTATGTCTTAAACTGTGTTGTGTAATATATTATTATAGGAATGTCGGAATGTTCAGGGGTGTAGCCAGGGGGTTTCAGGGGGGCGATTTCCCTGGCACTGTCATTTGCTTCCTAAGAAAAATTTGCCATTTGCGGAAAAATTTACTCGCTGCAAAATTCAAAATTTTTTTTATATAAAATATTATTTGGCCAAATCCTTTTATTCAAAACTCATGCACATGGTATAATTTTTTCCCTCCATGCACAGTCTCACCACATCCCAACATTCACATTCTCGCTAAATTAAAAAGGCAACATTTCTCGATAGTTGATTGATATAATAATTTTCATACGTATTTTGTATTTGTAAAATAGCAACCCGGATTTCTCATTGCCGATAACACTGTGCTAATACGTGGGTATTATCTGAATGTGGAATTTTTCAATCAATTTTTGAACATACTTTAGAGAAAGATGAACGATTAAAAGAATGTTATAAAACTATTCCTAAGAACGCATTATACTTATCACGTCAAATTCAAAACAAAATTATCACGTTAATGAGCTTTTATGTTAAGAAACATACAGTGTCGATGGTGAAAAATGTAGATGTTCCTTTCTATATTACAATGGTAGAAGGGATGCGAGACAGAAATAATCAGGAGGTGATATCAATATGCTTACCTTATGTCAAAAATAGATTTCCAACCGAATCACTCCTCAGTATTGAAAATTCTTCTTCATTAAAAGCTAGTTCTCTTGTTCAATTGATTTTTACGTTGCTTGAAAATTGTTGCCTTGGTCCCAAACTGATGTTAAGTCAGTGTTATGATAGTGCTGAAATTATGTTTGCTATTCACGGTGGTGTCCAAGCGTTAATTCAGTAGAAATTGAATAAGAAGTTAGCCTACGTTCATTTTTTCAATCACCAATTGCACCTAATAATTGTTCACATCACCTCGGACATTCCTGAAGTTAGTTTTTTCATTACTGTTGTGTTATTCATCTAATCTTTGGTACTTTCAAATTCAAAACCTTTCATGACGGATCAGCTACTTCCAGATTGATGGAAAAAAGATGGACAGGTCATTTAAAAACAACTGAAGCAGTATGCAATAATTATAAACAAATGTTTTATGCCTTGAATACAGATTTATTTGAGGATACTAGCAATTTGAGAGGTGCTGTAATTGTACAATGGCGTGGACTACTGACTAGGATAAAGAGGTTGAAATTTCGATTTGTACTCGTTGCTATTTTGCGAGTTTCACACATGATTGAACTAGCAGATAATATTTTATAGAAAAAACAAACTGGCCTAGGTAGTGCACTACCTATTATCCTGGGTGTTTTTACGTGCTTGCAAGAATATTGTTCAGATTCAGTGTTCTTTAAAGTAGGTACTAACTGAATCAAAACAGTTACAAGGAGAAGAAGAAGATAGAGATTTAGAAGTGGTAGAAAGAATTCCAAAATTCTGTAGGATACCTAATCATAAATTAGTAACATTCATTCTAACCCAGAGTTCCGGAATTTATTCTGAAAATGCCAGTACCAGCACTTCTACTTGAAAAACTTTCCTCAAATAAATCTATTTCAATATTTTTGATCGGGTTTTAATAAAATTCGAAAATCGATTTTTTGGAAATAATGACCTAATTCAACTAGTGGACTCAGTCTCAAATTTGACATTCAAAAATATTGAAACTAATCTTAAATTTCTAAACACAGTATTCAACATCACTGTACCAACAAAAGAGGAAGTACTATAGGTTTAAAGATATTTTGAACGAACAACATTAAAAAAGGAGACTTTTTGAAGAAGTTTTATATGCAACGAACTGCTTTTAAAGAAATAAATTCGATGATGGCTGATATTGCTACATTTGGATGTAGCTCAGCTTGCTGTGAGGCAAGCTTCAGTTTCTTCAGCAGAATTTTGTCACTCTTTTGTCAAAGTATAAAGTTCAATGGAGAAAGTCCTTTAGCATTATTAGCCTGTGAAAAGAAAACTTTAAATGAAGTTACTAACGATGAACTCTTACGTGAATTTGATACACAAATTCGCAAACTATAACTTCGTTGATATCATTTTTTTTTTTTTTTATATTTATGTTCTATTATACATTCTTCTGAATTTGTGTTATTTTTTTTGTAAAGTAGATCATAAGTAAATGCAAATGCAAACGCAAAAAAATTAGTCTCTTAAGAAATTTTAGTAGATAATTTTGAAAAAAGAAAAAAAATTTTTGTCAAGTTTATGTCACAGTCCTCAAGGTAAGGTACTCACTATATTACCCCCTCTATGCATCCTTACATAACGATCGTGACTAAAAATCTAACTGCCCCTCCTAGAATCTCATTTGCCTCCTCTACAAGAGCACTCCAGCTACACCTCTGAGCATCTGTACAGTCTGGAATTTTTCAAAAAAATACTACGCTGCAGGTGATGTTGGCACGAAATGACGTCAGGGAAGTAAATTGGAAGTAAATTTAATTTCGGTGAAATGTTTTTCCTGGACAAATTTTTTGACTTAATTTTCAGCCTTTTTAAAGATACTTTATAGCCATTGATTTCGTCGGTGTTACAAGTTTTGTACATGAAAATAGCTAACCCAGTGTTATTCTAAGGATCGAACCATGAAGAAAATGTTAGACATTGGCAATTTCCTTTAGAGTATGACTGCATTTTTTCTTATAATTACCTATATCTGAAAATTTCAAGTTTGATTTTTGAAGCCTGAAAAACGAGTAAATATAGCGTGAAAAAATAATTATTATTTTCTTTTGTTTTGTTCTTGAAGATTTTTCGTTTTCAAGACCGGCTTTAAGGGGTAATTAGGGGTATATTCTCACCCAGCGCCAAAGAAAAAGGTCAATTTTAAACATAATTATTCAGTTTTTCAAATTTTACGTCCATGAAATATGTAAAAAGTTTATAAACCCTCCCTGAAAAATTCGTGAATATTATAAAATGTGATTCAATCCCCTTCCAAGAAGAAATTCTGAAACTGGGCGTGTTCGTCTTAATTTTTTAGTTTTCCCCTCTCTCTAACAATGATTTTGTGTTTGACCGTTGAAGATCTGATATTGAAAAACAGCTAACTTACATTTCACTTTCATAATCAGTTTTTCTATAACGTGAGTTTTTTAATTGGGTGTTATTTTAAACATTGTCAAACATCAGGTAAATATTATTGACACCCCCCAACTTAGATGAATGTGGAGTAATTCTCGACGATTCATTCAATGAGCCTTAAGGTTTTGTTGCCGCTTCATTAAGGAAATTATCGCCTCAAGAATAACAAAATATTTGAATAAAAGAAAAACATAACTGTAGTTTTGAAAACATATTTGAACTGAGAAATTTATTCTGTACAATAATTTCGTAATTAACGTGACATAAATACAAAAAGACGAACTGTGAAATATAAACATGTAATTTTTAAGGTGATAAATTTTCATATTTGTTGCTAACCTGGCCATTCATCTTAAAACGCAGTAATTGGAAAATGAAATAAAATAAAATTTGTATTCATTTTTTCCAAATTACTTCGTCACCCTAAAATTATGCAAATATTCATTTTGGAATTTATTTCAGTTTTTCATGAAATAATCTTTTTTTTCAGGCTCTCCCTTTCGTATACCCTAATTAATTTTCTGGTAACACAGAATTGCTTTCACGAAGAAAATGTGGGAAGTTGAATGAAAATAAGTTCGGACGCACCATTGTTGTAATTATAATAGTTCTTACTTATTATGCTCAAATCAATCAATTTGTTATTAACGTGTTCGAATGTTTTGGTTTTAAACTAATCTTATCCACCCAAATTCAAATTAATCAATGGTCAAGTAATATTTTCTTTTCGTATTGTGGAATACCTTGTCGTGAGAGATATTCACACTAGAAGGTCTTCAACAGTATTTTGTGTGTTCTGCCACTTCATAAGGTTAAGTATGGGAGAGCCAAATCCTCGGCAAACACTGGCGATTTTTGAGCCGGTTCTGAGAGTTTATATACAGGATTTGGTACACGCACACAGAAACACATACATACATACATGTACGTAATTATGTCATGCGTTACGTCGTTTCTTGCCTCTGTTGAGGTGATAAGAAATGACGCAGCGCGTTTGGTACCGGGCCGTGACATCACCGAGATTGTAATCTGGTAATTGATCTCGGCCCGTGCAATGTATCTTACCTGTATGTACGTACAGGTACGAACATATAAACGCACCAGTGTAATTTGTTTAACGTCATAAAGACGATTATTGCCAGCCTTTGGGTGGCAACTGTCATCGAGGGGTGCGAGCCCCTATTACCTCATACGAGTATTGTCCCCACACGTATTATTTTTATATTTTTTTGGACAGAAAAAATTGAAAGTTTTGCAATATTTCTTTAAATTACCGGATTTATAAATTACTTTGTAAAATGGATGATACTTTCTAAATCACATTTTATAATATTGAAGTATATTTTACTCAAATTTTGGAAATCTTACAATTTATGGTCAAGTCGAATATCTTTACTTGACGGTAAAGGTTATTGGAAATTTCAAAACTTTAAAACCCCAATATCCATCAATAACTCGAAAAAACCTCTTTCAAAACTTTCCTCAGAATATTCATTTTCTAAGATAAATTTTTTTCAAGAATTTTAACAAATTTAAAGGGTAAGAATGGGGTAATTTTTAAAAACAATTTAAATGACCCAAATTCGATTTCTTTGGTTACATTATTTCATCTCTTTTTGGGTTATTTTTGATAAATTAATTTTTTAGAATTTAAACAATATCTATAGTTGAAAGTGGAGTAATAATTGATGAAATATACAATAAGCCTTGGAGCTTTGTTAAGGTTTCATTAAAGCTTCATTAAGATTTTATTAGAGCTTCAATAAGGCTTTCTTTTTTGGTTCACTGCGGCTCCAATAAGGCTTAGATACAGCATTAAAACTTTTTGAAATTTGTATTAAATTTTCAATTTTACTAAGGCTTTGTTAAGGCTTCATTAAGGCTTCAATAAGGCTACCTTAACTGTTTATTAGGGTTTTGATAAAGCTTTGATGTACATTAAAACTTGATGAAATTTTGCATTAAATTTCCCTATCAGCAAGACTTTGGACAAAAATGCAGTGTTCAAGTGTATTTTTCCTAGAAATTACTACAAAATTAGGGGATAATCTCTATTTATAAGTATGTTTTGGGCACACTGAACTGACAGTGGTATAGTTATTAAGATGTGCATTCAGAACATACACCATACAATCCTTTCATTTTTGTATGCACTAAAACATACATAATTTTATTGCAAAAGAAAATGCCTAATTTTTTGTACCTCAGATTACACATCGCTTTAAAAGCAGAAGAAACCGCTTCGTTTTTGCATACACGTCAAAATATGCATAATTTTAAACCGAAAAGAAAATATTTAATTTTTGTATAATTCAAAATGCACATTATTTCAACCACAGAGAAAACACTACTTTATTTTTTAATGCAAAACTATACTGGATTTTAAAAGCATGATAAAATGCCACTTCTTATACGCGTCAGAACGAATGTTTGTGTGCACACCAGCACCACAGTCACATAGAACGTAATTAAACCAATTACACAGCTTATTGGTTCATGAGTGATGGTTGAATTGTTTTAACATTGGAAATATTCAACCTGAGGTACATAGTATAAAGATGATGTTCTATGCAATGAAAAGTGAAAACAAAGTTTGCAAAAAAAGTGAAAAAAACACAGTTTGCAAAAAAAAGTGAAAACATGTCAGAAACTGCACAAACAAATTCCATAAGTATCGATTCTATATATTCAAAATCAAATGCACCAAATGCAAGAGGTTTTTGAAATAGGCTACTAGGTACCTACAAACCTACAAATAGACGAACTAAGTAATCTATTTTTAAGCCCTCATCACATGCGATGGTAGGCCTAATAAAAAGTGAAAACAAAGTTCACAAAAAAATCATGATTACGAAATACTCTCAAGTGGGGATAATGTTTATTGAACAAAATGAAAATTAAATACAAAAATAAATTTCCAATATATCTTCGACCTTGCAAGAAATGCAAATTGTGTAAATTTTATTTGAATTCGTATTTTTAATTTCAATTATGCGTGTTGTGTACAGAATATTTGTTAAGGCTTTGTGGAATACCTTGTTGTGAGAGATATTCACACTAGAAGGTCTTCAACAGTATTTTGCGTGTTCTGCCACTTCATACGGTTAAGTATGGGAGAGCCAAATCCTCGGCGAACACTGGCGATTTTTGAGCCAGTTCTGAGAGTTTATATACAGGATTTGGTACACGCACACAGACACACATGCATACATACATGTACGTAATTATGTCATGCGTTACGTCATTTCTTGCCTCTGTTGAGGTGATAAGAAACGACGCAGCGCGTTTGGTACCGGACCGTGACATCACCGAGATCGTAATCTGGTAATTGATCTCGGCCCATGCAATGTATCTTACCTGTATGTACGTACAGGTACGAACATACAAACGCACCAGTGTAATTCGTTTAACGTCATAAAGACGATTATTGCCAGCCTTTGGGCGGCGACTGTGGTCTAGGGGTGCAAGCCCCTATTACCTCATACGAGTATTGTCCCCACATGCTTCATTAAGGCTTCAATAAGTCCACTGTAGGGCCTCACAAGGGCTTCCATAAAGTGACAAAGCATTTTAATTTTGTGAACTTTTCTATTAACATTAGGACTTCGTTAAGAATTGTTTCCAAGAAAAATTTCAGTCAATTGCTGGAAAAGTGGATTTTCCAAGATTCTGAACATAAAGCTAAAATTTTTAAGACAGATAATCTTATAAAGTAGCATAGGTTGCAAGTCTAACAGGAGTTTACTATTAGTCCATTGATTCGGTAGCTTCCAAGAAAAAACTAAAACAAAAACTTGCTGGAGAAAACCTGTCCCAGCTGAGTTGATTGAAATATCTGTTTTCGTATTCAGAGGGCAAGGGAATACGAATTTTTTTTCTGCACTACATTTTGCAGTAATTTTGTATTTATGGCTCAGTGGGCTGCGCAGTCAAGGGACTCTTATTTTTAATAAATTGTATTCCAGGAGATCAGGACAGAGGACATTCTGGAATTTGGTTAAAATCGAAGTCATGATTTATTAGTTTACTCGTGTATTGATACGCTGTTTGTTTTTGAAAATGTCTTTGAATAATATTTTTGAAGAATTTTTATTTATGTTACATTGAGGTTTTTATGATTTTAATATTTTGAGGGCTGGGATGTATTGGGTTTCACGGACCAGAGATGAGGTACGTAAAATAAAGTTGAACCCTGCTCATTGGCATTATACTTGAATGATGGATGAATTGGCAGTATGGGTACCCATATTCTAGCGAAGTAATGCTGCCACTATAGAGTATTCTGTTAAATTTAAATTTATCTTAATCGATCAATTTTACAGCTCGATTACTTGTGAAGTTTCATTTTATTTTACACTTTCACACGATGTTGGTCCAAGTAACTCATAATACTAAATTCGACAAACACGATTAAGTACCATTGCTTTGTGTAAATATAGTGCTGAATATTTTATTTAGAATGCGTAATGTGTTCTTGACGAAAATGTTTTTCTTGAGAGGGTTTTTCATTTGAATTTTTCGGACGCCCTTCATTTTTTTTCCACGTTCACATTTTTCTCTCTTTTTTTTTTTTTTTTTTTTTGAGTTCTGGAGGCTAACCTTAACCCTTCTCATTGTGAGCTCTTCGTTCTCGAATGGAATTTTGTTTCATTTTCGAAAGCTATTCCAATGTTTTGTGGGATAATTTTTTTTTTTTTTTTTTTAAATCAACTGTCGAATTTATAAGAGAATATTAATTAGATGCTGGGGTAGATTAACAAAATATTTTCCTATACCTGCAGAATGGTAAAAATATTAAAATAAATCGGTCTGTGGGTTTAGAATTTTAGATTTTACCATTTTTAAAATAGGTTAGGTACTAACATTTTCTAGAGACTCGACAAATAAGTCCTAAATGTTGGTAGGTAGGTAAATAATAGACGAATTCGGTATTGTTGTTGTTGTTTTTTCACGTTGTAGCCGATTTTATTCATGAAAAAGTCTGCGCAATTTACATGTCTTCCCATCGGCGAATTTGTACCTTTTGTACGCTCACTTTGGTGTAGGACGTTTCAATGACATACCCTATTAAAGGCCTAATTGGGTATTTGACATTTTCGTTCAGTAATCGGATTAAATAAATTATATTGAGAATCGCTTTTCTCATTTATTTTGTTTTTGCAACTGAGGTAGAAAAAAAACTTCTGTTATGCTGCTATTAAACCATAATATGATTTTCTGCAAAACTGTTTGTAGTTTTCCAAGTATTTTGAGAATTATTTGTTAAGTTTTGAAAGACGACTAAATAAATAGGTTAAACTTCTACCTTGTAGTGGGCTTTAAATACGTCCTTAGTTTTTTCTCTCAGCTAAAAATAGTATTTTTCTGCAAAATAACATATTCGTCATATTACCCAACTGTACATTACGTATAAAAATGGTTTTTTTGTAGTGTATCCATAAACAGTACCTGGTTCACTGAGCAAGCTCGGATGAGGAAAAGAAGAAAATTTTGTTAATTTTAATCAAGCTGAAGAATTTCAGCAATATTAGGTATATAGTATATTGTGCATCTCGAGAATTAAGATTTCATTATTTAACTCAAATTACGTCATTAGTCATTAATCATATTAATCATACACAGTTTAGGCTTATAAAAATTCTCTAATAAAACCTTTCTCATTTGTTAGTTTTAGGGTTAATCAGTTTTTCAATGTTCGTTGTTATTACTTGCTGTTGATGGATAGACTCAGATGTTTATATATCTGTTCAACGAATTTTCTCAAACTTGAGACCTATCTAGATTGTTTTTTCGTACCCAAATACCTCTCTACTGTAATTTTCAGCAACTTTGTCAGTCTGGTTCTTCATAACGCTTACATACACACATACACACATACCCACATACAATTATTGCTCCTATTATAGTATAGGATATAGCCATGAAAACAGACTTTATCAAAACATTTTACTACCTTCTGAACTTGCGCGCCAGTCTTTGAGATGCATCAAATTATTTACTGCAAATTAGCTTAAAAATAATACTCCAAAAATATTTTCGCACCCTACAATGAAACTAACCCAAGTTCAAAAGTGCTATTTTTGGAATAGTGAAAAGAAAGTTCAGAATGTTAAAATTTTGCAGTTATTGTAGTGGAATGTGGAACCAAATTATTATGAGAGGAACTAACTAAAGATATTCTTCACAAAAAAATTGAAATTCTATTATTTTCTTATGAATTAAGAAAAGCTTCTATGAACAGACAAAGAGTATGTCAGAAAAAGTGTACGAGACAAGATAATAACCAGTCTTTCACCATTTTTAACTTTTTTTTTGTAAATGTAATATAGAATTTTGCTGATCCATTCTCAAGACACGTGAAAACAAAACAATACTGAAAAAACAAAATTATTATAAAAAAATTATCTTCAAAAAATGAATTGACCATGGGTCTGCGAAGTGGCAGCACTTGCCGATAGTAAGGAGCCACGGTGGAACATTTGAAGAATTAGTTTTAAACATCCCCACATAGAACATGACTGTAAAATACCTATTATAACCTACAATAACACAAATAAAAATTTACTCTTTGTTTAAATGTAGACCATTTTCAAATACAGGGAGTTAAAATATACCGTGGAATACAATTTTAGTTCAAAGGAATCTTAAGTTCCACCACATATCTTACTGTTGCGCTGAGCTCTGAATCAAAACATTGGTACAAAAGTAGCTTTTCTTGTACTTGAGATAGTTCTGCACCAACAAATTTAAAAAAAGAAGGAGTTAAGTTACTTCTGCACGAACTAATACTTTTACACATTACACCCAGATGTAAGATAGCATACAATTAATGTTTATTTGAATTTTGAAGGAATATAGACTTGAGATAGCCTTATTAAATAACAGAGGGCAGCACAAGTAAGTAAAATTTTAATGTGTATCCCCAACGTAAAAATGAATTTTTGGACTTAGGCTGGTTTTATTCTAGGGTGATATTGCAAAAGTAGTTGTTTAAACACATATGTGAGAGAACTGCTTCAAATTTTTCAGCAAGTATGCATGTGTGTTAGTAATGAGCAAACTTGGTTTGGGTGTTGGTTATGCATTTTGTTAGTTGCCTAAGGTCAAGTGTAAAACTAAGACCAAGTCACTTAGATGAAGATTAAGACTCAAAGTATTGATAAAAATTTTGGCTTAAACTTTTATGGTCTTGGTCTTGTTTTTGCTCATGACTGGTGTGAGTATGGTCATGTTTCTTCTCAATGCGGTCCCAGGCAATGGTAGTAGAAAAAAGATCGAAGGTCAAAATAATTTAAAACAGATATTTTCCTGCACAAATTTCTCAGGACTAATGCCCTTCTTAACTTCCCAAACATTTACTGCGATTTCATTTGTGCCATCTGTGGAATACCTTACGTTGTGGAAAGTATACCAACAACAGAAGGTGTTCAACAGAACAATTTGCGTGTTTATAGCCAAAATACCAAAAAGGTATGAGGGAGCCAAGACCTCGGCAAACACTGGCAATTTAGCTAAGATTTTCTGGTCTTATGTACCTGGCTCCCTACACACACACATATACACCTATGTACTAATTACATAGGCTAACATGTAGATAATTCATCGTACTTTACAGTTGCTATGGCAACAGTAAAGTATGGAGAATGCATTTCTGTATCAGTTTGTGACATCACAGAGATTGTTATCTCTCAATTTGTCACGGACCAAGATTTGTAACTTGTCTACTTGCAAAGATAGATAAGTACAAACAAACAAACATACATTTTTGTTTAACGTGTAATGCACAATTATTTGTCACCAAAGGTGACGACTGTCATCGATAGGCCAAGCCTATAACCTCATACGAGTAATGACTAATCCCCACACCATCTTCTAAAGGGGGTTTAATTTACCATAAAAATCAGTTTTTTGCAAATATCAATTGTATGAGGAAGAAGTACGAAATAAAACTTTTTTTTTGATTTTGAACAAATAAGGTTTTATATGAATTTCTCATAAATTGAAACACAAGCCTGCTAAAGAGTGTTGAAAATTTTGTTACATTCAAAAAAGTGAACATAAGATACTTTATAGTATGGTTCAGTAAATTATACCTTAACCACCTAACTACGTTGTGGGGATTAGACCATTACTCGTATGAGGAAATAGGCTCGGCCTATCGACGACAGTTGTCACCTTCGGTGACAATTATTCGTGCCTTGCATGTTAAACCAAACACAAAATATATGTTCGTTTGTACTTGTCTATTTTTGCAGATAGACAAGTTACAAATCTCGGACCGTGACGAATCGATAGATAACGATCTCGGCGATGTCACAGACCGATACAAAGATGCATTCTCCGTACCTTACTGTTGCCATGACAACCGTAAAGAACAAATAAATTATCTACACTATACCAATGTAAATGTTACATAGGTGTGTATGTGTGCGTGTAGGGAGCTGGCTATATAAGACCAGAAAATAATAGACCAAATCGCCAATGTTTGCCGAGGTCTTGGCTCCCTCATACCTTTTTGGTATATTGGCATAAACACGCAAATTGTTCTGTTGAACACCTTCTTTGTTGGTTTTACTTTCCACAACATAAGGTATTCCACAGTAGTGACCTCGACGTGATTTTTTTTGGCCACGTTGTGGTGTCTTTTGGCGCGGTGCGCTTATACTAAAGTGGCGCGGTGCGCTGGCGAGCAACCCGCTATCCAATTAAAGTAAAAATAAAATTTTTTAACCAGAAATTTTATTTTTACAAAGACACCAGGAGCTCTTGAAGGTGTCTGCTAAGTGGTAAATTACACCCCCCTTCTAGAGTATATTTACCAGAAGGAAAAACAGCAGACCCTGGAAGGACACAGTTGGCCTCATCCACCAACTCCTCCACCTTCGACACACCAAAGAGAATTCGAAGACCTCAACTTCTCAGAAAATAAGAAGAGGAACAGACGTCCCGAACTCGAACGTCTAGGTGTGACAATTGACCAACACAAATTGTCCAACAAATCTCTGAGGAGTAGAAATATACCAACTCCTCCAACAGATCAGCAAACACGATCTGCCCCAACTTTTGGCAAAGCTTCAAGATCTTCCGAGAACACTAGCCAACAAGGTTCAATGGCACAGCCAACCGAAAACCCACCCACAATGTCAGCAACCGAATCCTCACAACAAACGTTAACTACGGAACTAATAGCTCAAATATTACAACTGCTAAATACAAGAACTGAGCAAAATCCGACATTCTATAGAAGGAGGATTGATATACCAGAATTCCTCCCAAATGAAGTCGATGTCTGGTTGACTCTTCTCGATGGTAGATTCAAAACCGAGAACATTCAAGCCGACCAACGATATACACACATTTGTGGAGGCATGCCCCCACAAATAATAAGAGGAATTCCAAATATCATGGATTGCCCCCCGGCAGAAACCGATAAATATGCTTGGTTCTGCAAACAAGTAAAAAACGTATTTGGTAAAACAAAAAATGAAATAATAGACGAAATAATGGGTGGAATGAAGATAGGGGACGATAAACCCTCCATCTTCATGGCTAAATTACGAAAAAAGGCTGACCACATAGTAGCCTCTTTGGTAATCGGAAACCAATTCTGTAAACAACTTCCGCAATACGTTGTACAGGCATTGGCAGCAGTAGGATCAACAATAATAAACGAATCCGCTGATCTAGATTATTTAGCCAAAAGTGCTGACAATGCACTATAATACTCGAAGAACTCACCTTCGATTAATGCAGTGCCAGTAGAGACAGGAGAAATTGCACAGCTGAGAGCACAAATAGCCCAGCTTACTACACAAGTGCAAAATAACAACAAAAATAATAATAAAAATAAAAATAACAATCAGCGAAATAATCGGTCTAGAAGCAGAACTGATAAGAAAAGACAAAGCCGGTCAAGAGACCGAAGAGACGGAAATTCTCGCAGGGGTCAGAGTCCGACTCCCCCTAAAAACCAAAAAACTTCATCCAAATCTCCTTCTCGAAACTGGGATGAAAAGAACTGCTTCTTCCATAACAGATTTGGCGAGGCCGCCACCAAATGCAATAACAAATGTCAATGGTGGGGCAGGACCTACAAATCCGAATCATCAAACTAAAACGAGGGGCCATCTACACGGCTGAAGACCCCTTGGAAAACTACTCATGCCGCCTGTTCTTAAAGGACAGGACAAGCAGGAGAAAGTATCTAATAGACTCAGGCGCTGACCTAAGCATATTGCCAGCAAATAAAAAACAAGATACACACTCCGAAAAACTATCTCCATACTGTGAATGGTCAAAACCTTCCAGCCTACGGACTTGAAACAATCAAAGTCAACATCGGACTACAAAGAGACATGACTTGGTCTTTTACAATTGCGGACGTTCCAAATCCAATCCTCTGGCGCTGATTTCTTAGCCTACTATGGCCTAATCATTGACCTAAAAAATGGAAAATTGATTGATAATGAAACAAAACTTTGTGTGGAAGGCAAAACACTAGTGTCTCAACTGGACACAGCTATTTCCAGTTGTAGTAAAGTCGACAAACAATTCTTACGGATTCTGTCAGACTATTCTGGAGTCACTCAACCATCAATTTGCAGGCACCTAACATATAAACAGGACACAGTTCATTATATAGAAACAAAAGGACCGCCATGCCATGCTAGAGCAAGAAGGCTTCTGCCAGATAAGCTCAAAGCAGCCAAGGAATACTATGAACGAATTATAAAAGAAGGTATTTGTAGACCTTCAAATAGTTCATGGAGTTCCCCAATCCACATGACTAAAAAAGCAAGTGGAGAATGGCGAATTGTTGGTGACTACAGAGCCTTAAACGCCAAAACAGTTCCTGATCGTTACCCAGTTCCAAACATAATGGACTTCAATGCAAATATGAAGGGTAAAATGATGTTCTCCAAAATAGATATAAACTGGGCATTCCACCAAATACCAATGGCCGAACAGGACATTCCAAAAACGGCACTCATAACGCCCTTTGGACTATTCGAATATCTTTGAATGCCTTTCGGACTCCGCAATTCAGCTCAAACCTTCCAAAGATTCATCAATGGATTGTTTTGGGATTTGCCATTTGCATATGCATATCTGGATGACATTTGCATATGCTCAGAAGGCGGTGAGCAACAGCATGAGAAAAATGTAAGAGCCGTTATACAACGTATACACGCTGCCGGCCTCACTACCAATGTAGGTAAAAGCTTATATGCACAAACCAAAATTGACTTTCTCGGCTACAAAGTCTCAACCGAAGGCATAGCCCCACTAAAGACCAAAGTAGAGCCAATATTAAATTTTCCAAAACCCTCAAACGTAGCTGAACTCAGACGTTTCTTAGGGATGGTAAATTTTTACAGGCGCTGCATGAAAAATGCAGCAGCTGAACAAAGTAAGCTGTTTGCTTTAATCAAAACATCAAAGAAAAGAGATAAAACTCCACTCGAATGGAATAAAGAAGCCGAAAAAGCATTTGAGAATATAAAAAACTCGCTGGCCAATGCAGCCCTCTTGGCTCACCCAGACGAAAGTCTACCATTATGTGTCGCATCCGATGCCTCTGACTTTGCAATTGGTGCAACACTGTACCAAAAGGAAAATGACCAAAAATTTCTGCTTGCTTTCTTCTCCAGAAAGCTATCCAAAACAGAAAGAAATTACAGTACTTACGATAGGGAATTACTGGCAATCTTTATTGCACTGAAGCATTTCAGGCACCAACTAGAGGGTAGATGCTTTACTGTGTATACAGATCATAAACCCCTAATACATGCCTTCACGCAGAAAGCATCACCGAGAAGAGCACGACAGTTAGACTACATAGGTCAACTAACTACTGACATCCAGTATATAAGTGGAGAACTTAACACTCCAGCTGATGCACTCAGTAGAATCGAAGCTATCTCAGCCCCTGCCCAATTACCTTACACTGAAATCGCAAAAAAACAGCTTAAGGATGCAGAACTGCAAGAGTTATTGTCAAGTGAAAACACATCTCTTAAGTTGAGGCAATGAAAAATTCCCGGCACTGATGTCTTACTAACATGTGACATCAGTACAGGCAAGAATAGGCCATTCTTACCAAAAAAATATCGCAAATTGCCTCCCCAAATGGGAGAGGGAACAAAAAAAGCATTAAAAACCTCTAATCCCCCAGGCATGCGATTAATTGTTTTTTTACGACACAAAAACAGGGGGGGGGAGTAGCTGTGGGGATTAGACCATTACTCGTATGAGGAAATAGGCTCGGCCTATCGACGACGGTCGTCACCTTCGGTGACAATTATTTGTGCCTTGCACGTTAAACCAAACACAAAATATATGTTCGTTTGTACTTGTCTATTTTTGCAGATAGAGAAGTTACAAATCTCGGACCGTGACGAATCGATAGATAACGATCTCGGCGATGTCATGGACCAATACGAAGATGCATTCTCCGTACCTTACCATTGCCATGACAACCGTAAAGTACGAGTAAATTATCTACACTATACCTATGTAAATGTTACATAGGTGTGTATGTGTGCGTGTAGGGAGCTGGCTATATAAGACCAGAAAATCATAGACCAAATCGCCAGTGTTTGCCGAGGTCTTGGCTCCCTCATACCTTTTTGGTATATTGGCATAAACACGCAAATTGTTCTGTTGAACACCTTCTTTGTTGGTTTTACTTTCCACGACGGAAGGTATTCCACATACGTTTTTCTGTACTATTTTTCAGAATTGGGGCTAGAAGGAGTTTTTACTATAACATGCACACCAATATATTAAATCATGAGGAATATTAATTTATGCATACATATAAGCCAGTCAAATTAGATGTTTTCAGTCAATAAATTTAGGGAAAAATTCTTTCTTTAGAATTCGGTGGTTTTTGTCTTTAACGTAGGTAATGAAAATCCCCCTGAGTCTGACCGCGGCTTCACCCACAAAAATCAATTTTTTGTCTTCTCCATCAGGATTTTAGTGATTTACTCTTTTTCTGATGATGACACAAAAAAAAGTTTAAACAAATAATATAAGTGAGTAGCAAATAAAATTTCCAAAAAAAAGTTTCTTTACATTTTTTCTTTAATATGATTGGATAGTTAGCACATACCACTGCTAAAAGTGTACTGCACTGGATGAGACCAAGTCTCCCTTATACATACTATACCAGTATTCCCTTTCAAGCTGATAGACTTACCCTATATGTAATAAATATGAGTAGAAAACTTTTTTATTTTGTAGTGTGTGTGTGTGTGTGTGTGTGTGCGCGCGCGTGTTTGATTTTAGTATCTTGGTCGGACACACACCTGACTCCTCACCAGCTTTAGTCGGACTAAAAACGTTGGTCGGACACACACAAGGTCCGACCAACGTTTTAACTGTTTTTTTGGATGCAGGGGTTTATATTTCCATTGAAAAAGTTGGAAAATGTTAGTCTTGTAAAAAGTCCGACTAGCATACTTATGGCCCACTCATCAAATGTTACACCCCATGTGTGAAATTTTATTTTGGAATTGACAATAGTACTACGTTGGTCGGACTTCTGTGTGTGACGTTGGTTAGACTTGAGTCTGCTGGTATGCTAGTCAGACCTTTTAAAATCAACGTTGCCACAGTTTTGGTTCAATTTTTTTTTCAATTTTTCATTGTTATGATGTGACAGCTGCAAATAATAATAATACTGCATAACAAAGGGGAAAAAAAAAAAAACATTTTCCAGTTGACCTTGACAAGAGATTTTTTTTAGTCAGTACTTGGGGTCTGTCTTACAATAGATGCAAATGATATTTAAAAAAAAAAAAAAAAAAAAAAAAACATTTTCAAGTCAACAGTAAGATGAGAGTTAACCTTGAAATTTACCAATTTTTGTGTAAAATTTAATAAAAAAAAAAAAAAATACACACCTGCTGATAGTATGGATATTGATGTATGTGCGAATGAATTCTTTTCTTTTCTGTTCATTCTTTTGTTGTTTCTTCCAGTGAGTGTTCTATTGTTTTTTAATTTTTATTAAACGTGCTGTTATTTTATAAGATGTTTACCCGTAAAAAGGCAGTGAAAGAGAAAGGTAAGTGGCATTTGATTAAAATCATTATTATTATCATCATTATTATTATTATCATTATTCTTATTATTATCATTATTATTATTATCATTATTCTTATTATTATCATTATTATTATTATTATTATTATTATTATTATTATTATTATTATTATTATTATCATTATTATTTTTATTATTATCATTATCATTATCATTATCATTATCATTATCATTATTATTATCATTATCATTATCATTATTATTATTATTATTATCATTATTATTATCATTATTATTATCATTATTATTATCATTATTATTATTATTATTATTATTATCATTATTATTATTACCATTATTATTATTATTATCATTATCATTATCATTATCATTATCATTATTATTATTATTATTATTATTATTATTATTATTATTATCATCATTATCATTATTATTATTATTATTATTATTATTATTATTATTATCAATTATCATTATTATTATTATCATTATTAATATTACCATTATTATCATTATCAATTATCATTATTATCATTATCATTATCATTATCATTATCAATCATTATTATTATTATTATTATTATTATTATTATTAATATTATTATTATTATTATTATTAAGACAACATTGTCACATAAGGTATTTGACGCCTAATAACAACATTTTTTGAAAGTATCCACATTACTCTGATGTACTATTAATGCTATCCAAGTTTCTCTTGGTGTATTATTGAAAATATTTATTAAATTTTAATAAATTGAAACAGAATGCGTCACCGTTAAATTTTTGGAGGACGAAGTGGTATACACGTGCGAAAGAAGGCGACTGTTGAAAAGAATCGATGAAGAAACCTACCTATGCAAGTGGACCAATGGAAAATCGTACCCTGCAATAATAATAGGTAAAAAGTTTTATCAGACTATCAATCAAAATATTAAAATTTTGTTAGTAGATTTCATTTCTTAAGAACTCAAATTTCTGTTCCTAATTTCAGCCGACCATAAGAATCATACTTTGATAAAAACAAGTGAAGTGTTAAATTTTAATAGTGAACAATTCCAAATAATTGAAACCATGGTTATACTATACAGTTTCCAACAAATCTCTATTTTACATATTCTAAATTAAAAATTCCTGAATTTTGTTGGATACTATAATATTATTAAATACTTATTTTACCCTTTTCAGACGATTGTAATGATCACTCTTTGAAAGGAACTGCAGCTGAAATGTCTATTGTCAATAAGGAACCATATCGAATAGCTCAAAGTAATTCAATTTCCCTATTGTTCCTTTGAACCTCCCCAATGAAACAATCTCTGAATTACTCTTTTTAAATATCACTAAATTTTATTAAATAAAATCTTTCAGTTGATGGTAATGATTGCTCTTTGAGTGAAACTGCAGCGGAAATGTCCAGTGTCAATAAAGCACCATCTCAAATAGTTCAAAGTAATTCAGCTATCCTACTGATCATTTAAACCTCCCTCATTGAAAAATCTCCATATTACTCCATTTAAACATTACTAAATTTTATTAAAATAAATTAAATATTTTACCATTTTTAGTTGATGATAATGATTGCTCTTTGAAAAAAACTGCAGCTGGTATGTTTATTGTCAATGAGGAAGCACTTCAAACAGTTCAAAGTAATTCAGTTTTCCTATCGATCATTTAAACCTCCCCAATTCAAAAATTTCTAAACCACTCCATTTAAACATTATTTACTGAATTTTATAATATAAAATTAAATATTTTACACTTTTCAGTCGATGATAATGATTACTCTTTGAAAAAAACTGTAGCTGATATGTCTATTGTCAATGAGGAAGCACTTCAAACAGTTCAAAGTAATTCAGTTTTCCTATCAATCATTTAAACCTCCCCCATTCAAAAATTTATAAACTACTCCATTTTAATATTAGGTACTAACTGTTTTTAAATAAAATTAAATACTTCACCCTTTTCAGTTGATGGTAATGATTGCTGTTTGAGAGAAACAGCAGCTGAAACGTCTATTGTCAACGAGGAACCATCTCAAACAGTTCAAGGTAATTAAGTTTTCCTATCCATCATTTAAACCTCCCCCATTCAAAAATTTATAAACTACTCCATTTTAATATTAGGTACTAACTGTTTTTAAATAAAATTAAATACTTCACCCTTTTCAGTTGATGGTAATGATTGCTGTTTGAGAGAAACAGCAGCTGAAACGTCTATTGTCAACGAGGAACCATCTCAAACAGTTCAAGGTAATTAAGTTTTCCTATCCATCATTTAAACCTCCCCCATTCAAAAATTTCTAAACTACTCCATTTTAATATTACTAAATTTTGTTTAGTAAAATCGAATACTTCACCCTTTTCAGTTGATGGTAATGATTGCGCTTTAAGAGAAAATGCAGCTGAAATGTCTATTGTCAATGAGGAACCATCTCAAACAGTTCGAAGTAATTCAGTTTTCCTATTAATTCTTTGAACCCTTTTGAATCATCCCCATTAAAAAATATTTAAACTACTCCATTTTAATATCACTAAATTTTAATAAATAAAATTATATACTTCACCGTTTTCAGTCGGTGGTAATGATTGCTCTTTGAGTGAAACTGCAGCAGAAATATCTAATGTCAATAAGGAACCATCTCAGACAGTTCAAGGTAATTCAGTTTTCTTATCGATCCTTCACACTTAATCCCCAACATGTCCACGTGACTTAATTTTAAGTCTTAAATTTCCATCAGTAATAACTTATTCCATGTTTTACTTTGTTTCAGTTAATTGTACAAATTCTTCTTTGAATGAGATTTGTGAAACATCAAAACATTGTGCGAATGACAATGAGAAAAAATCCCAAACAAATCCAAGTAATTTTCTATCCTCTTGCACTCAATGGCGGATCCAGAGCGTAATTTTGGGAGGGGAAATCACAAAAATTTTCATGGAGTTGAGATTTTTATGGGCATTTTTTCCACTTTTCTCTTTACATTTCTGTATTTTTATTATTATTTTTGGCATTTGGGAGGAGAAATTTCCCCCATTTCCCTCCCCCTGGATCCACCTCTGCATGCACTTTCCTCTTCACAAATCCTCCTCTTATCTTTAAAGTTGATTCTTGACTATATTTCTGTGTTTTCCTGGGTTTAGTTGAGCCAGATAAGTCATACAATGACAAAATTGTTGGTGTAATTATGAAGAAGACTGTGGATGATTTTGTATGCAGTAGCACAGACTCAGACT
>WOFM01000601.1:781561-1027177 GCA_011428145.1 Ericerus pela | reverse complement strand
CTCTTAAACCTTGTGTATGCAATTATTGACAAAAGTAAAAAAGTGTTGTAGTCTGACTACAAACATATCATCTTGAATCCGATTGACCAGTGTGCTCCAAGAGTAATTGCAATGCCAAGATCTGATCTGACAAGTATAGCGAGTCTTGCATATTGTGTGTTATTCAAATCAAGGGCACCGAGTTCTGTTGGCACGTGTAATGCAAATGAAGCCATTGCTCACAGCTGTTCCAACATCGTTGGTTTCACAGCTCCAAGTTCTTAATTTGTGGCTAGATTATTTACTTCCTATAAAAAAAAATAAAAAATTAGTTTAGTTTATTTATTTATCGTTACTAAGAAAAGTTATAACAAAACCAGTTAATCGCCACAGAATGAGCATTTGTGTATGAGTCATGAATTTTACATTTTAAAACGATTATAATCTAGGAAATTTTGGATTACTGATACACTTTCACACTAAATTGATAAAAACGTGACATTCACTTTCTACTCCGATATTTATACGTAATACTAACGATGAAAAACTTGACCAATGGATCCAACAAAGCTGTCAAATTCTCTGTGAACTTCGGGATAAGGAAACACCTGAAAAGACTGAAACAATCGTTCGAATAAATTAATTATTACCTACAAAGATTGCGATACTTTCGGACCTTTGTCTGGTTTCGAAGCTTTATCTTTCTCCGATGCTAGTCTCACAGCCGAATTTGTAAGTAATCTGTTAATAAAGTAGAAGCGTTACCTTCAAATTGTTTGGGACATAATTGAGCCTTTAAAAATGACTGAATTCTACGAGAAAATCGCGACAGTACACTTGGCTCCGAAAAATTCATCTACTAATTCTCTTCGATTCGTCGCTGATAAATTAAGTAGGATTCAGCGCCGAATGGAAGAGAATTCATCTACGAATTCTCTTCCATTCGTCGCCGATAAATTAAGTAGGATTCAGTGCCGAATGGAAGAGAATTCATCTACGAATTCTCTTCCATTCGTCGCCGATAAATTAAGTAAGATTCAGCGCCGAATGGAAGAGAATTCATCTACAAATTCTCTTCCATTCGTCGCCGATAAATTAAGTAGGATTCAGCGCCGAATGGAAGAGAATTCATCTACGAATTCTCAGCCAAATGTACTATCGCGATTGCCTCGTTGAATACTTACCGTAGGTAGTTGTCTTTCAAAATGTAGATTAGAGGCAACACATTTATTTTCGAGTAGACCAATTAAATTTAAAACTTTTAACCTGATTACGAAAAATAATAATAATGAACTAGACGGAAGAAAGAATGAATGGTTTACAAACCAAAAAATATACCATAATAAATGATAATGAACTAGAATTTTTAACAGTGATACGCCTGCCGGTTTCAAACACTGATTATTATTAGCAGTCCAGTATATATAGTCAAATATTTATTCAGACCGAAAAGTAGAAAACTGACACAAAACGTAAAAAACGTATTTTATCCATTATGATAATCGTAGAAAAAAAAGAGAAATTTGGACTCTTCCAACTCCCTGAAAATGGTACCACTTATTTTGAAATTTCAAAAACCGTGAGTAAACCGTCATTCTCACGGTCATCATCACGGTAGTCCTCACGCTATGGAGCACGGTACTGTCGCGAAAAAGAGCAAAAACCATTTCGTACCAGAATTGTATTTTATCTTCAAATATGTTTTTAGTCTGCTAATAAATTTAATGGAGAATAAAAGTCTCACGTTCTTTTTCGGTCCTCGCATACTCTACCTCACATCAAAAATATAAAATATAACATTGAATAGTTTTGGTACAGATTAAGATGTCGGCCGATCAGTGTTTCCGCAGTACGAGATAATTAAATGTATGAGCTTATGAGCAGTGTGATCGAGAGATCGAATAGTCGGAGTTAGGAATTCGTTCCAACAATTATTATTCACTTAGATGTTCGCGAGACGCTCGTTATTATTCCAAGATAGAAGAGAATCATGTGAATGCGATTCGTGCAAGATTAGAATGTAGAATTAGCATAATATTCGAAATTAAATTTCGTAATTTTACTGGATTATTTTCATCTTTTTAATCACTTTGTTATTGTAAGTAACCGTTGTATTGTCTCATGTCTGTTATAGACTTATAAATCGGCGGTTGGACAAAAATAATGAAATTCAGTATTGTTTAATGATGAGTGATCTGAAAGGATTTTGAATGTGTTCTATTGTTCTACTTTTGAATTGACTGGTTGAGATGTTCGTTTTATATTTCCTAGTTTACATGTCGTGTTTCTGAACAGTTTGATGATAATGATAATAATTAATACAATAAATAATTATAATTCATCCTTACAAGGAACTTTATCGTGAATATGTTTCGAAGGGGAGTAATTTACTCTCAAGTTTAGTGATTTTACTCAGCGTCAGCGATGGTTTCCGCTGAACTGACCCTGATGAGGAGAATATCCTCCAGTAGCATCAATCAGCTCCATTCTCATTTTATATTTGCTGCTTGTTTTGTAATTTTAACCTTCTAGGTTTCGCTTTACTGTTAATATTCGTCGTCCTGAAGCTAAGTCTATCAAAATGATGTTCCGATTTGGAAAAATTATTGAATCGAACAACAAAAGTAGTCGGAGTGACCGCTTCGCTGAAATGTCCAAACAACAGCAGCTTATCGAAAGTAAAAAACAAGAAATTAAAGCCAAATTCGAAGAGCGTAAGCGCCTGGAAGCAGTTGAAACTACGAAAAGTTCTGACGGTCAACGCACAATTGAACAGAAAAATATTAAGGATCATAAATCTTTAATTAGTAGTCGGATGCAATCGTGGAAAAAGTAATAAAACTGCAAATTTTGTTTTTCTTTATTGTTTATCGGATTAAACACTGAACTAAATTTAGCCAATGTGTGGGAAAATTCAATTCCGAAAATACTCGTATTTATGCTTTATATTTTCAGTGATGAACGTTGGAGAAAAAAACCATCATCATCATCATCATCCACCCATCGAGATTCTAGCCACCGTTTATTTTCAAACGATGGTTCTTTTCTGGAGAAGTACAAAAAAATAGCTGAAGAACGTAAGAATCAAACTTTTTATTCGAATATAATGAAGTTTCCGGTATTATCCACTATGCTTAGTTTCGGTGAGAATTTGAGTTAGGTTTTGAGGCACCTTTGAAACAAATAATGCTGAGTGAGAAGTGACAGATTGTGTTGATATCAAGTGACTATTGTATTTGTGCTCGTTATCTTAGTAGTTCATTTTTCATTACCTTCCCTTTGGCTGATTATGAACAACTTTGTGACGATTTCACCTTGAAGAAAGAAATGTGTTCGCTATTGGCTAGTATTCCTTATTCTTCTTAGAATTTTCCCCAGATTGACATGTTTCTTTCATTTTACTTTTCCTGCAACTCTGATATGTTTGTCTTTGGAATGATAGATAACGTGAGGAAGATTTTCGGAAACGATCATTTTGTGGGTCATAACTGTAGCTTTCACCTCTTTTCATTTTTCTTTTCTTGCTTTTTGAAAACATTTTCAGTGAGAATTTTTCTATTACTTTTTGACAATGAATATTTCTTACACGAATCGTATTTTTTTGTCGAAAGTGTTGGATTTCATTTTCGTAGGTCTTAGAGACGCGAATGTTTTTTTTGTATTCACGCCCTTAGCTTTTGAAGAAAGAACTGAAATATATGTCGAACTTGACGCCTTAAAAATATATGTTAAAACATGGGCAGAAGTATCTACTTCAATCTCTAGCGGATATTTTACGTCCTTCGCCTCCAGTTCCTCAAAAGTAAACGTGAAATTCGTTTGGGCCCCTTACATTTTTAGGAAATTTCTCTGTTATTAGTTGCGGTTTTTCTGTTTCGACTGTTACGAAAAATAGTTTTTGATACGTTATATTTGCCTCAAATCTGTTGTAATTTATAAATTTATAATTCAATATTGAAGATTTTAAGTCGTATGAAGTGTTTCTCGTTTATCATTGATGATTTTTATCAATGTTTGCTAATGTTCGGTGATCTCTTTGCACTTTTGATAAATTTTGAAAACTTAATATTTTGAAGTAATTTAACCAGTTAAAAGTGGTCAATTCAGGGTTTTTTTTATGTGTGTAGAAATTTTAGTTATTGGTAGGGGCTACGCGAGAGGAACTGAATTCATACTATGCTGATGTTTTGTGTTTAACACACATTATGATATGATGTCACATCACAACACAACATAATGCATGTTGAAACAATGGCCATATTATTGTGATGAATTGTTTCATCAATAATATATTCGATTTCATGCGATAAAGTTATGTTCTTTTCAAAGATTTTTTTATTGAAATAAAATTGTGGAAAGACAGTCATTGTGTGAACTAGATCGAGAAGAGGAGGTGGCTGCATTAGCTGCAGTATTGGTGCTGTAGAAGATGTTTTGGCTGTACACAATATATGCGAATAGGTCAGTATTCGGCGAGTTTGTTCACCTGAGGCCCCAACTAATGGCCGATGATCAAAGATTTCTTATGTATTTCTATAATTATGTCGAGGAAAAATATTTTTAATCTGTTAACATTGATTGAGCCGAAAATTGGAAAATGCAACACCTAATTTTGAGAGTGTTTTAGCTAAGCACAAGCTCGCGGTGTGTTTACGGTAGATAAAATCAATTTTTCTTACAAAAATGTTTATCAAGTAGAATACAGAAAGTTATTGAAGATTTTTAATTTTTTATTTGATAGAACAGAAGTTATAGGGGTTGATATCTGTATGAACGGGTGAGACTGGAGTGTGGTAGATTGAACTGTGTATCATTTGTAATTCTAAAATTAGGATCTGCGTGTGGTGTTGGTGGTGTTGTGATTTTAGGAAAGGAAATATTAGATGAATAAGGAGCTGGTGAAGAAGATAACAGAAGAATAGGAGCTTGAGTATTAGTAGTTTCTAATGATTGATAGTTTTGTAATGCACAAATTTCAGACTAAAATACAGCGTTGCTCAGTTTCATTTTAACATTTAGCTTGTTCGATTGGGCTCAATTTTTTAACATTTTCAACTAAACTCGAAAAGAACATCTCAGTTTTATCAAGGTTTTCTCAAAAAGTTGGTTGGGACTCATTCCTTTAAATGAAGTGTGATCTAATATGGTTGTTATCCTTCAAAATCTGTACAATATCCCTCACACAGAATTTTATACTGAATGTTGTTTGGTACCTACACATACTGTGGATTTTTATTCTTGATTTGTTGAAGTGCTGATGGTGGGATTGAAATTGAGGTCAATTAAGACTCAGGTATTTTGATTATTGAAAAAGTCGGATTAGGACTGAAATTTGAGGTCAATTGAGACCAGGCATCTGTGACAGTGTTTTCAATTGAAGTTATTTGGCCTAACTGGGAATTGTCTACACTATCAAAAAAAGTTCCTCTCTGTTATGTTGTTTGGCCTTTACCAATTTCTTTTGAGACAGTACTGAGCGCAGAATCCAAATTTTTATCATTTTCCCAGCCCATTTGTTTATTGTCAGAGTCAGTTAAAGAAGTATGGTTCCCAGTAGTTCTATCACAGATAATGTAGTACTCATTTCTTTTTATAAGCTTTTATTCTACTCACTACTGCGATTTCTCTATAATATATAAAATATATCAATACTGGTGCCAACCTTCGGCAGTGAAATAATGTTTATTTCGCATGAAGCTATAGCCAAAATAAATACAATAAAAGCTTATCTTTTAAAAACTCGTATTTAATCTAAACTTATTTTATAGGCTGATAACTCTGTACAATTTGTTGTTTCATGATACAGGCACATGCTCATGTTTTTGAGGGTCCTGGCTTGGAAAAATTTGGGCCTCCTTATAATAGTATATACTAAGGTGCTAAGGGGTGCTAGATCCCTGCTCCCCAAAAATCTGCAAAATTACTAATTATACGGTCTTAATAAAGGGGAAATGGCTTACCAAAAGCTTGGAAAAAAAATTTTTAGCCCCCACAAAACTTCTTTCTGAGTATATTATTAAGCCCCTCCAACTGAGAAGACAGTTATAATATAAATAGCTGTAAAACAAAAAAAAATCAAAAAAAATCAGTAAATAAGAAAACTAAAACTGTAAAAAATCAAAGCATAGTAAAAAAAAAAAAAAAAAAAAAAGTCCTTGAATGCGATCATGAATTGAGTTGATAATTGGTAAGAGTTTCTAGGGATAGTTTACTAATTTATAGTTTATTAACGTAATGTTTTGATTGATATGGATTGCTACTTATCAACTCCTTTTGACCAGCTGTTAAAGTTTGATACTTTGATAATCATTTTAAGGTTTCTTCATTTTCACTCATAAATTTATTCAAGTTGTATACAATTAAGACTATTTTCATAAGGATTTTAGTTTTTAATGAAGATGATGATGGCGGAATAGATTTTGCAATAATTTATCAATAAAATGTAGCAGGCAGCTATGTTTGATAAATAAAGCCAAATAATATTACCAAAGTTATTGAGTGATATTGCAGTTGAACCATGGTTTGTAGAGAACTGAAATTTTTTAGAGACATTTATCTATGTTTGCTGAAGATTCTACGAAAATTTTACTGAAAGCGAACGTGTAGTTCTCAAGATATTGCTGGAATCTCTCAAATAAGATCAAATTCATCAATTGAATTTCACAATCAAACAGAATTTCAGCAATATCTTAAGAACTAATCATTCAATTTCAACAAAATTTTCACATTATATTCACCAAATATACATTAATTTTTCGGAAAAATTTCAGCTCTTTGCAACCAATGGTTCAATCGCAATTGCATCAGATATTAACATCAATTTCCATTAATCATAAGAAAAATCAGTAGTTTTACTGAGTACTAATTTCTTTGAAAAAGTCGTAATTACTCACCGAGTTGGTTCCATTGAAGATTTTAGTTCATGTTTACAAGTCTTATAAAAGAATTTCTGTATGTCTAATTTAAGTGGGTATCTTCTTAAATTATACAGAAGTTATTACAACATATTCATAATCCTAAACTTTTGTTTTTTATCAATTGATAAATTTAAGAATTCAATTGAAAAATTTTATCAACGTTGATAATTCTATCAAAGTGTTCATGATTCGCACTCCTGGGCTCAGATCATCTCAATAGCAGTTACTGTTTCTTCCAATTACATACGCGTGCCTACTTTATTCATGTATGATGGTTGATAGCTGATGGATTTTGAGTGAAATTTCTGTAAGCTTAGGGGCTGATTCACAATTTTGTTACCTGGGACCAATAATGTTTTGTTGCGTTGGAGTCCAAGACCAAACCCAGTATTTATTTTTATTATTTCTGAAAAAATGTTTGAGAGTAGAGCGAGCATAGAAAAAAAATTTTTTTTTCTGGACTGGAGAACATTTATATAGTAGGTTATACTGTTTATTAGGATGAATTTTCAAATCATTACACTTTACTCCCCCTGTCATTCCTACAATCCAGATGAATTTCATTTTGGGTCACCCATTATTGAAGGGAAAATTAGTAGTTATTTTTGAAAATATCCATCATTTTAGACAATGAATATCTGTTCTCCAATATAAAAAATAAGTTAGTTTAGGTATTCAGGTGGTACAGGGATTTGAACCCATATCAGTCAAATACCTAAACTCCCTGGCTCACCACCACCCAAAATATGGCACAGTTCTCACTTGGTCCCGGCGCTGGCTGGTGGTGAATGAGGGTGATGAGGTCTTTTTATGCTGATGTATGGTAGCTGCCGCACCACTCTCTCCAGTAAAATGGAGTGTAATACGACCAATACAGAGGTGCCAGCGTAGAGGTGTGTGCACTGGTGCATTGTAGATGATGCCCATCCTCATCACCACCCTGTGACACACAACCTACAGCGCCATCACATTTTGTGGTGGTGAGGTGACAAACTATCGTGTGGCTTGCGTGTTTAAGAGAGGGTGTTGTTCCAATCTCTCGCATCACATCGAGGTCACTACTTTAGGTATTCAAGCAGTACAGTGATTTGAACCCATACCAGCTGAATATCTAAACTCCCCACTTCACAGCCACCCAAAATATGGTAACATTCTCACTCGGCCATGGCGCTGTGTGATGGTGAATAAGGGAGATAAGGTCTTTTTACACCAACATGTGGTAGCCGCCACAGTTAGTATATTCATTTTTTTGTTATAAGCAATAATTTGGGATAAAAAAAATTTCCACAAACACTGTCCATTATCTTTTGCATCTTCATGACATATTTTCTGTCAAACTATCTATTGAAAGAAAAATTTGAGTGGTCTGTAAAACTGAATTTTCATTTTGTATTGTAGGTACACACCAATGTTCAAAAAATATTTAAAACATGAGAAGCATGGAAGCTTAATTACAGCTTAAGAAGTGAACATATCTTATTTGTTTTGTTTTAATCATAAATCATCTTTGCATTGAGGTTTGCTTTGTTTCAAAAATATTACTTTGCTACATCTATCAAGAAATATGACCTCAGTGCAACTTTGAAGCTTAATTTGCAGCTTGAAATTTTATGCAACAACGAAGAACGCGGAGTACTTTTTGAAAAGTATGACTGTTGAGGCATGTTATGGAGTCCAGAAAAAATACTTTCAATAAATTACATTTATGATATAAACCCAACGGAAGAGTAAATTTAATAAATTTTTAATGCGAATTTCTTCATTTTTCTGAGAAGCCCCTGCTATAAATTCACAAATGGATATGTACTAAAATTATGAGCACAGGAAGGTGATTTTGGCCATAGAGAAAAAATTTGATGACAGTTTTTTTGTTGAGCTACTTTTCAGTTTCCAAGGTAGGAATAATAAGTTAGATTAATAATGAGTTTTTAAAAAATACACTTTTATAATTTGAAGAAGAAAATAAAATTTCTCACTTTTTTCCGAGACAGAAACAAACAAAAATTGTAAAAACAACTGATAAAAATGGATATAAGTGTATGTGTGCGTGTGTCGCAACACGTGAAAGCAGCGCTCAAGTTGGTCATTCGATGTACTTCAACAAATAGAGTGAGTAGAATAAAACCGTATAAAAAAAAAGAGTAGCCTGTTATTTTTTAGGTGTTATTGCCTATAAATATTCTTTTATTATTTTATGTGCCAAGTTTTAATTTGGGTTAAATTTTACAGTATAACATTTTTAGGCTTTCTCTTGGGATCAGGATGGAGCTCTTGGTTTTTACTCTTTAATATATTGAAACATATTTTTGAGGTGAGTAGAGTGAAACACCCTTAATTGTGTAGTTTGAAAATTTTTTAATTTGACATTTTTACATCATGAATGAATATTATAAAGAATGAAAGAAAAAATTTTAAAAATGTAATCGACAGATCGTATCTAAGCAGGAGGTGGATTGAAACATAAAAAAAAGGGATTTTATATTCTTTCTTTTGCATGTCGATGATGTAGCAAAATTGATATGAGCACAATCGGCAATTTGACTAAACTATTATAACAAAAATTATAACGAATTTTTTGTTACGTTTCATGAAAAGTGTCTCCAATCCCTGGTTTTACTCTCTGAATTTTAATTGAAATTATTCTTAACTTTCGCATTTAAAAATTCTAAAAACAGACAGATGTAAAGAAAATCCTGGTAAAATCAATGCTGAAAACTACAAATGAATCGGAGCAAAATTGAGTGAGTGAGAATGTGGATTGAAAAGTCCTTCTTTTTTCATAGGTGAACTACACCTTTAATACATTTTTGCTGAATATGTTTTCTGGCATAATTCGTTTTTTATCCTGGTTCTTTGTTTTGATATACCAAACCTGTGTATTAATTCAGGGGTAAGTCGTTTTCTCATGCTATATTTCATCTGTAATTTATGAATTCCAAAGTTTTTTGAAGGGACAGGTTTTCATATTGTTTTAGTTTTCTATTGTATCATTTTTATGCTTCCCTGTGGGGTTAGGAATGAGAGGATTTGCCATTCATTTGTTTTATCAGTTTGTTTTATTCCAGCCAAATAATTACATCAAAGAAATTGGTATAAATTTCTCATTATTTTTCTAACTTGACCATCCTTGAGCCTCTCTCTTTAATCTATTAGACCTAAACCATAAGAATTTCTTTTTCTCATTTTTTATTTTAATGAAAAACATATATCACAAAGATTCTTATGTTTTTATTTGATATTTTTTCAGGCCTCCTTCTTGGAGATAGAAGATTTGAGTTTTTGAAATTTTCATTTTTTTTAAATTAGGTATATACAAGTGGTGTTCAAAAAGTAACTTTCATTTTTTTGTCCTGTATTGGCAACACGAGTAGGCACGTGCATCTTTTACGTGTAAGAAGATTATAAAAATTCAGAATTGTTCTTTATGTAACACTATTGTGCGCTGTGTTTCATTGGCTGGAATATGAAACTTCCCTACCTCATCTCACCAAGTGTGAAGTGACCCTTCTGAAGTACAGGGACCCACCTCACTCACTTAACAATTTTGGAATTACAAAGAGTGGCTGTAATGATAATTTCATATCATTTCTTATTTTAATATCCTTTCTGTATATCTCTCCTATTCTGTTAATATTATCCCAATGAATCCATTTCATCTGTAACTTCATTCTTACATCCTGTCTTGATTACGTCATTGAAACTTGTCAAGACCTGTCTCTTGACATCACCTTTTCTCACTAATTCAATGTTTTCAAACTAAACACTCTGATGTCATTTATTCCATGAATATAAAATACAACTCTGCACTATTCCCAATTCTTCTTAAAATTATAACTACACCCACTTATGTCATAAGTATGTTTCTCTTTTGGCTTACTATAAATTATGTAGATTGTATTAACAAATCACATTGTATATCTCCCACAACACCAATGTATAATTCTCTCAAATTCATACCCTTAATTCTAAGCCTGATTGATTACCAATTCTCTTCTTTTACAATTTACTACATCTTAATATTTTCTTGTACATATAAAATATACATCATACGAAAATAATATGTGTCGTGTATCTTTTTGTAACACTTATACTATTACAGTGGCTCTTCAGATCCTTGAAATGAGATATTTTCCACCTCTCTTAATACTTCCCCATCTTTAACCCTTCCAACTTCCACCTCTATCAGCATGAAATAAGGCTGGTAACTTTTCTGAAAACTTTTCAGCTGCTGCACAAACTTGAGCTCTGTTTTCAAACTTTCATTCTTCTAAATTATTCTTGAGCTGTGGGAAACTGGAAAAATATATAAATTGGAAAGGTCAGTGGTGAGGTAGCCTTGTTGGAAGTGGAAAACATTTCATTTTAAGGGTTTGAGGAGCTGGTGTGTGATGCCAGAACTGTGGGGTTGGTCATTGTCCAGCAGAAGGATCACTTCACATTTAGCTGGGTGAGGAAGGGAAGTTTCATATTCCAGTAGATAAAACACAACACCCAATAATGTTAGATAGAAAAAATATTTCTTTAATTTTATAACCTTCCTGTATATAAAAGCCGCATGTTCCTACTCTAGTGTTGCCCAATAACAGAGAAAAACAATGAAACTAACTTTTTGAACAGCTCATGCATTGTAGTACATGATTTTAGACTTTGACCAGCATTAATTTTTTTGATTGAATCACTTAACTGACTACATACCAAGAATCTTTATTTTTTTCTAATTAAGTAGAGAACGACCAAATATCCATGATTCAATGTGCAATGTGATACTTCTTAGTTTTCTTTTTCCTATTCTTATTTAAATTTTGGGCAGTGACATTTAGTCCCATAAAAAAAATTTCAGATACCTACTCTATTAGATAAAATAATTTTTCTGATACGGTATTTCTTGTGGTTATATAAATATTTGAGGTAACGCGATTCTCTCAGTATTATATTAGCCTTCCTTAGTTATGCACCTATAAATATTCCACCAGCAAAATTTTGAGTCTTGACATTTTACTGTGTGATACATCACCAAGTTTGTTTTTTGATGTGCTGAGTCTAAATTTGGTGTTCATTTCCCCATTTGACCCATTCTTCATCCACCAATAGGCCCCAATTGGGGTTAATGTTAAGTTTTAATATTTTAATGTATGATACAACACCAAATATGTTTTTTGAGGTGTTGAATCCAAATTTGGTGTTCATTTTTTCATTCAACCCATACTTCAACTGCCAATGGTTCCTAAATGGGGCTCAATTTTGAGTTTCCATATTTTATTGTGTGATATATCATAGTATATGTTTTTTGATATACCTTTTTGTTAAATCATTATTACTATTACTATTAATATAGTCCAATGTAGTAGATCTGACAGTATTTGAAATTGATTTTAAACTTTGAATTTTTTTTCATTGTGGCTAATTGGAATTTGGTTGTTGACTAATAAATAAATTTGAATTGCCGTAATTGAAAAAAAAAAACAATAGGCTGAAAATCAAATTCAGTTTTGTCCAAATATTGCTGTATCAATAATTATCTGTCACTTTATAACGATATTTTCATATCTTACATAATACTTTCCTAAATTCGTATTTTTATTATTATCATCATCATCATCATCATTACTCTCAATCTCTTTTCTCTTATTCCATTTATAAATACTCACGTCATTCAAACTAGTCAAGACTTGCCTGATGACATCATCTTCCCACATAAACAGTTACTTTGTTTACACAAGTCTTATGAACTCATTTCTTGTTTATACTATTTCTGCAATCTTGTATATATCTTAAATTCCACTAAATTACTTGTGAACACCCACTTTATGTCATATTCTCTTAAGACAATTGGTCATACTTCATGTACATATATTTCTATTAACCAGTAATATTGAAACCCTTCTCTGACACTGCAAATTCACCTGAACCTCCTCTTTAGACTAATAATCTCAATACTATATAATCTCATGTTTTGTACTCCTACATTCATTCATTTTCTATTAATTTTAGTTCAATTAATATACTCTGATTCTTAAATCTCTTAATGTTTTGTTACTGCTTATTATTTATATGTTCTTCCATGTTTTATAAGTTTAGTGTTTAATACACTCTTTTATCAACTAGTGTGTTTTAAATATTCTGTTACGATATATAACCTTCACAGAATAATTGGTGCCCGAATAAACAAAATGTGTTTCTAATTGTGAAAAAAGTTTAAATAATTTTTAAAAAATTTTCAAAACTGAAAATAAAATTTTTATTAATAAAAAGAAACACAACATCTTAAAGTGCAGATATTAAAGTGGAGAAAATTAATGTGCAGATATTTTAAAATAAAGTAAAATTTTAAGTAAAAGGAATCCAGTATCCAGTCCATCCAAACCAAAAATAAACAGATTTCATCTCTGCAGCAAAGTCTTCTGAAGAAAACACACCAAATCTCTGATCACCTTGTGGATTGAAGATGGTGATGTCAGGATACTGTAGTATAAATATGTTTAACTGTTACAACGAAATCAACAACAAAAATTTGTGAGCCTGTTAACATTTACAAACCCTATGATCAGTGAATAATTAGATAATGATAACGCTAACACTCTTAACTCAAAGTGCTTCAACCAAACTCACTGGATTTCAACTCTCACCAATTGTGAACTAAAATATTTCTGGTTGAATATTTCTGATTTATCTCTCCCAAATGTAAAAAATAGACTAGAGTTACAACTTGCTCTGGGCTTTTTTATCCAAACTCACCCGAAAAATCCTATTAACTCTCCTTTGAAAAAATAATATTGATGATTTAATAATTGAACCTAATTCAGAAAATCTTGTTAAAATAATAGCCAATCAAAAAATATCAGAAACCTCTTTTGTTGATAGTACATTAATTTCATTTAACGATTCAGAATATCTTTCCAAATTTAATGAAATTTCATCAAATTCAGAAGAAAATTCTCCAAACACATCAACATCTACAATTGGTCAAAAACACAATAAAACAATTCCAGAAATTTTAGAATTCATCCATACACCTTCTAAATCTCCTGAAGAAGCTTACTATAAATCAAATCTAACCAAAAAACTTTGAGAAATAGCAGAAAACATGGCCAATAATAATAATAATAATAATAATAATAATAATAATAATAATAATACCAATAATGGGAATCTCAGACCTTCCACATTTTCGAATTTATCTTCCAAAAATGTCAAAACATTTTTAATCCAATTGAGAACAAATGCAAAGCATTTGTCTGGACAGATGATGCTAGAAAATTCAGAAAAATCAAAATTGCATTTACCGGAAACAGTCAATTAATATTCAATAAAATATTAGCAAATAACCCTTTAATAATAACATATGAATTATTGAAACCAAAATTAGACGAAGTATTTAAAAAAACAGTTCCACAATTATGAGAAACTCTCCATAAACAAGTTTATAAAGGAGACAATGATTTTCTTGATTTTGTGATATTTGTCTCTAAAACTTTAAAGGAGATTGAACCATGCATCATGGAACAAAGGATAATAGACATATCTATAGATCTCTCGGAGAAAAAGAATGTGAATATATTGTGAAACTGAGATCAAAAACAGTTCCAGATATACATAAAGTTTTTGATGATTATCTATACTGTAAAGATAAAACAAGACCCCTAATAGATCCATTAGTCACCATTGAAGTAGAAAAATTGAAATCACAGTTAGAATCATAAATTAGCAATGGAAGAAGCTAATTCAGAAATACTAAAATTAGAATTAGCATCAAAAAAACAAATTAATGCAGTAACAAAAGAAGAAAACATCACAAAAAATGAAGAAACTTCAGAAAAAACTAGTCTAGCTGAAGTAAAAAAACTTGTATCAGAAATTACTAATACTAAAATTAATAATGGTAATAACACATCACAAAATAGGCTAAATAACAATTCAAATTACTGTGGAAATAGATTTCAACAAAATATTAGAGGAACAGGACGAGGATATTATAATAATTATAATAAAAGAAATAATTTTAATAATTTCAGCCAGAATGATAATTTAAATAATTACCCTGTTCTTCCCCATCTCAAAATTATCAAAATACAAATTATTGAGGAAATAATTATCGGGGAAATCCAAGATTTCAATGAAGTTATTTCAGAAATAATAACTGGAGTATTTATGGACAATATCCTAATTATAATAATAACATGCTTATGATGTATGTTATACCATTTACCACTACCACTACAACTCAAAACCATAATGTTGTACAATACCAACAAACAACTAATGCAGTCACTGGCAGAAATACCTTTTGATGTTAGTATGAAAAACAATACAGTTTGGTTCTCACTAATCAAATTGTGCAATAAATGATATTTAAATAAATGTTGATTTCATAAGTACCTATCATTAAGCCTAATATGAAATTGACTGAAATCAAATGGAAAGTGGAGAGTTTTTGGCAGCACATCTAAGGAATTTAAATATTCTTAATAAATAAAACCCCCAAATGTTTTGAATAGATGTAATAATGCTATGTATTTCAAGGTTGTCAAATCCATATTAAATTTACATAAATTTGTATCAGAGAAATATTTAATATGAAGGGATCTACATTACTTCATTTAAAAATCTTGCATTATATACTTATAAGATGTGACTTGAAAGGCATTTCTGCCTGCAACTGGGTTAGTTGGAATTCTACTTTGTACAAAAATTGCTATAATAAAACCTGGAAAACTTGTTTTCAACATTTTGGTTTTATTATTTTTATGTCCCTACAAGCAATTGGTTTCATTTTTTTTCAAAAATTTAATTATTTTCTTTTGTTTTTTGAATCAGTAATTCAACAAATTTTATCTTTAACCTAGGGGTGACCATAACTATAGCCAGCAACTAAAACAAAATGATACTACCTTTTAGTGTAATTTGCACATTGGCACATTTTTTCACCATTTTTGTCTTCAATAGTTCTCATAATTGTCATTATTTTACTATTCATTTTTGAATAGAATTTGGCTATGGAAATTTGGAATGCGATTTACAAAAATGGAAAATGCAAGAGGCAAGAATGATCATTATAGACACAACTAAATAATTATCAGGTCTATCCTTCAGTTTTAATTCTTGAATCAAATTCTTCTATTTTATTGGAGGTTTCACTAATCTCATAGTTAGTAGATAACCCATTGAAAACATTATAATATGCCACATGATACAATCATACATTTGTCTCATTGTCTAATTTTTTTATGGAAGGTCAATGAATTTGTTTTAGGAGACAAAGTGGATCGGTTGATTTAAACTATCACAACTACAGCTCTGTTTGATAAGATTACACTAACTTACACCAACCTACACCAGTAGGGATATTTCACAAATATTCGAGTAAAACTTGGTGCAGTTATATAACATTCCTACATTTGTGGAATCACCCTCCTTGTGTAGGTTGGTGTAAATTGGTGTGGTCCTAACAAACAGACCTTATATGTTTTGGTGATTTATGTTTTTGTAGAAATTACAGTCCAGTATATTGAATGATTTCTATTTCAAAGCATTAGCATTTGTGAGCATACCTATTGACTGTTTCATATTAGACAGATATGTAGAAATGTGGAAGTATGCAAAATGCACCAACAGGTCATGCCATTTTGTTCTAGCTACCTAGCAGAGGTAGAAGAATTTGCCTTGTACACTATGCTGGACACTAACAACACGCAGATAATATGTTATTAAAATATTCTCTGTAGAGTGAAATTGAGTCGGAAATATAAAAGTATTCAAAATCATAAATATGAAAATACAACTCAGTTGAAAAATGCACAGTGATGCTATCAGTACTATTGTGTACTGTAACCCATTAAGTAGAATTACATGAAATTGTGTCCTTTATTGCATAGAATAAACATGAGATGAAAATGATTGATCATGAAACATTATTTATTTGGATAGAAATTGTATGGACATGTAAAAAAATTTTATACATTTTATTGTATCATTTAAAAAATATGAAGATTTGAAAAACTTCTGGGAGGTGATTTTTAATAAACAAATTCTGGGTGCCAGAAATGCTCACTTTTTATAATATGTTGGGTTTATTTGCCTGCCATTGAGATGTAGGGGCAAAACAAAAATCATTACCAGTTAGAAATAATTAGAACAACATTATTATTTATACCAGAAGTAAGACCCAAATATTTATATATCTGAAGTCCATGTGTCAGTATATGTGGCATATAAAAACAACTTTCAAAGAATGCTCTGTGTCTTTGAAAATTGAATGAAAACAAAAATGAACCTAGGAAGAAAATTGTCAATTCTTAGATACATTAAACAGGAAATGCTTGATTTGGAGGAAAATATTATTACAAAATAAATTACATACCTATTTGGATAATTTGGTTGCCATCAATGCCTGGAGGATGAAGGCAAAAACATTTACAGTTGGACATGAATTGAATGACATGGTTATTTGTACCAAAAGTAAGACCATAAAATCTATATATCTCAAATTAAATGCCTTAGTGTATGTGGAGTGTTTTACTAAATAAAAACAACTTGTGGAAGGGTTGCGAGGAAGATTTTCTGTATATTGATGCATGGACCCAGAAACAGTTTGTCTCTAGTACACAGTAATATTTGGGGCAATGTGTTTGCCATTAGGGAGTTTAGGCCTGAGGAACAAAATTGGCAGTTTATCACAATTAAAATAAAAATATGTCCAAATCTCAAAATCCTTTCCTTAGTACATATTGACATCTTGATTAATGTTTACAGATCAAATAATGTGATTCATAGGAAAGTAGGGAATGTAATCATTTTATATTGAAAAACGAATATTTGTCTGTTGAAACAGTATAGAGAAAGAAGTAAAAATTGAGCATAACTGAAGCTGGACTTATGACACATTTTACTTAGACTATAAATGTTCTCCAAAAATCCATATCACCAAAACTAAGAGATTGATGTATTGTACTACTGACATTTCATTTTTATCAACAGTGTAACACTGTCAATAAATTGATTGTCACAAAATACTGAATTAAAAAGTGTTACAATTTACATTTACATATTATTGGTATAAGAATGTAAAACTTCGATGGAATATTAAGTACAAGTATATATTTTGTATTTCTTGCAATACCAAAACCAACTTTCACAGAATCAATGACTTCAGATAGAGATATAAGACATGATTGGTGTTTTGGGAAATTATTATTCCTTAAATTGTGTTTTACTGAAAAAAGCTCCAAATATTTTCATAATCGAAAACAGTCATAAACAAACACATAGTGTCATTCTCATTAGGTTATGTTGATGCAAATTGAATACTTGATGTAACTTGCTTACAATAACATATCTGCTAGTAAAGTGATTTAATTTTCCTTCAAAACAAAATTTTGCATGAAATTAAATGTTGAGGGAAAGCTAAGTCGATAACTACGTTAAATACTTAAGGACTTCTAAAAGAAAAGTAAGAGAAATTGTTATTTTGTCGTATGAAGCAAATTGATTTGCCTGTAAGTATAGTATGAAGAAAGAAGTGAAAGTGTGGTGAATAATGGATGTTGGAATTAAGATATATTGTATTTGCTCCGTAAATGATCACAAAAGCTCCATATTACTGAAAACAGAAAGATAGATACATTGTGACATGAACAACTCAATTCCAGTGGCAGAGTGAGACTGTCAGAAATTTTATCATCACCAAATATTTGAATGTAGAGAAATACAAATTATATTTGCAAGCAACTATTGGAAAAATTTTGAACATTGATGGAATATTTGATACTAGTTGAACCTCCAATAGTATGTACAAGAAGAAAATGCTATGAGGGATATTTTTTATTTCTTAAAAATTAAATGAAACTTGTTGGCATCATTAATTCAAACGGTGGTGTACGGAATGATTGATGATGTAGGAAATTTGTTTTCATTGTTTATTTACTGGAAAAATTTCCAAATGTTGACAGCAATGAAAGCACTCATGAACATAGGCATCATGTTACACTCTTTAGTTTATGTTGATGCATATTGAATATTTGATTTGACTTACTTATAATGACATATTTGCCGGTAAAGTGATATAGTTTTCCTTCAAAATAAAATTTTGCATAACATTAAATGTTGAGGGAAAGCTAAGTCAATGGCTCTACATCAAATAAGGATTTCTAAAACGAAAGTAGGAGAAATGGTTAATTTGTCATAAGAAGCAAACTGATTTTCTTGTCAGTATAGTATGAAGAAAGATGTGGAATTGATGAATAATTGATGCCGTAATTAAGATATATCGTATTTATTCCATAAATGAGCACCAATTGGACATCTTTTCATCTTACTTCTGTTACAAGTACCTACTCATATTACTTATTTTGTTAATGTTTTTTCTTTCTTCTATTCTCCCTAATGGCAGACAAATTGCCCAAATAATAATGTATTCATATCTACAGTGTTCTAAAGACAAACCATTTCTGGGTCCACGTATCTTTGTACTGAAAATCTTCCTCTCAACTTTTTTAAAAGTTGTTTTTATTTGGTAAAACACTCCATCTGCACTAAGGCATGGAATTCAAGATATATAGATTTTATTGTCTTACTTTCGATACAAGTAAACATGTCATTCGATTCATGTCCAACTGTAAATGTTTTTGCCCTCATTCTCTATGCATTGATGGCAACCAAATTATCCAAATATGTAATGTGGAATACCTTGTCGTGAGAGATATTCACACTAGAAGGTCTTCAACAGTATTTGCGCGTTCTGCCACTTCATACGATCAAGTATGGGAGAGCCAAATCCTCGGTGAACACTGGCGGTTTTTGAGCCGGTTCTGAGAGTTTATATACAGGATTTGGTACACGCACACAGACACACATGCATACGTATGTGTACGTAATTATGCCATGCGTTATGTCGTTTCTTGTCTCCGTTGAGGTGATAAGAAACAACACAGTGCGTTTGGTACCGGGTCGTGACATTACCGAGATCGTTATCAGGTAATTGATCTCGGCCCGTACAATGTATCTTACCTGTACGTACGTACAGGTACGAACATACAAACGCACCAGTGTAAATTTGTTTAACGTCATAAAGACGATTATTGCCAGCCTTTGGGCGGCGACTGTCGTCAAGGGGTGCGAGCCCCTTTTACCTCATACGAGTAATGTCCCCACATGTAATTTATTTTGTAATAATATTTTTGTTGAAATTAAACATTTCCGGCTCGATGTGTCTGTATATTAACAATTTTCTTCCCAGGTTTCATGTTTTGTCTTCATTCAGTTTTCAAAGACACAGAGCATTCTTTGAAAGTCTTTTTTATATGCCACATGTGCTGACAAATGGACTTCAGATATGTAAATATTTGGGTTTTACTTCTGGTACAAGTAATAATGTTGTTCTAATTGTGTCTAACTGGTAATGGTTTTTGTTTCCCACCTACATCCCAATGGCAGGTAAGTAAACCCTACATATTATGTATAAACGCACTGGTAAACTCTAAAAGTGAGCATTCCTGGCACCCAGAATTTGTCATTTTTATGATCTTAAACACTTCCACATTTCTGGCTCAGTTTCACTCAACAGAGAATATTTTAATAACATATTATCTGAGTGTTATTGGTGTCCAAAATAATATACAAGGCAAATCCTTCTACCTCCGCTGGACATGTTATGGTCATCTGTAGGGTAATAATTGAACAGGCTTGGGCTATTTTTTGCTCAGAACAAAGCTGAATAGAAGAATTCATTATAGTGTTTATGGTGCTTACCTTGATTTGTTGCTCCCTTTTTATTTTTTTAAGTTATTCCCCTATTTGTAAGTATGCCAACAAAACGTGACAAGTAGTACAATATACATAATTTTTTTGTTTCATTGATGTTGGAAAATTTATACCCACAAGACCCGCTTTTGCCACTCCTTAGGAATGAGAGCTAAATCTCAATAAATCAGTCGATTGGAGACTTCAGTGAGATCCAAAAAAAATTTTTAAACAAAAAATTTTTTTTTTCATCATATTTATTTGGCCAACGAATTTTCTAGATGTGTGGTACTATTGAGTTGATGAGTTGATAGCCTAGGAATAATGTGAATCTTCCTTTTGTACATTTGAATATTTAAATATTCGAACTCACACCCTTTAAAATTTAATTGTAGTCTAGTCGAACCAATTTGAAAAAAATCCTTGACATTAGAGAATTAATTTAATTTATTGATTTGAGTCCTATGTTTACATACTTAGCAGTATTGTGTTAAGTTATAAATTGTTCTATAAGAAATATATTTGTGTACCTATATAATATACTAACAAAGTTTTATATTACTATTATATTAGATTTTGGGACTCGGGCCCTACAAATGGCCTTGAGTGTGAACTCTTTGTTTCATATGGTGAGCATGCCCTTGCAATGGAAACAATTTGTTTTTTATTAGTGTACGTGTGTTTAATGCAAATACACCTCCTCATTAACGCATTTTTTTACTTCTCTGTTTCATTATATTCCTGTACCAAAATTTGCACCAAAACTCACTCAAGATTTTTGCTGACTACCAGTGGCTCTGTAAGAAAGGGAGGGGGATATCTTTCTTGATCAGTTTTAGTGTCTATTCTTTTTAATGCATTTGAATAAGCGAGTATCTCCAACAAGAAAGAACGTTTTTTTTTTGTACAATTTATTTCAAATATCTAGCTGTAAGAAATTTTTATCAATTAGGCTTCAAAACAGTGAGAAATATTATAAAAGAATATTGCCAAGCTATCTGGGAAAGGTTAAATCCTGTATACTTGCCAGAAATAGATAAAATCCACTAGAAAAATATTGCAAAAGACTTCAAAGAAAATGAAATTTCCCCCTGTGTTTTGTAGCCTTAGATGGCAAACATGTACAAATGAGGTGCCCTTCTAGTGTGGATTCAGCATATTTTAACTACGAGGGAAATATTCAATGTTGTTATTAGCATTGGTAGATGCAAATTATATATTCTATTATGATTAATGTGGGAGTCTTTGTAAGATACAATAATGCTGAAAACATTTTAGAGTCTGCTTTTGGACAGAAATCTGAGAACAATCCAATAAATTTCCTTCTCAAGACTTATATGATGCGGTCATATGTTCAAAACTCTATGAAACGTGATGAAGAAGAAATCTTTAATTATAAACTGTTAAGGTTTGGAAAAATATTAATAGAGGAAGACAAAAATTTAAAAAAATTTGTTTATATATAAAGTCGACATTTAACCTTGTAAATAAAATTTCTCTAATAAAAATTAATCAAACCAGAATAAAAATTTGGTCATAGTTAAATTATTATCATAAGATTAATTTTTATTGAAGTTATTTTTGAAAAAAATCGAAAAAGCTAAGAAGTTGATATCACACCCAATCCACTCTTTAGACATGACATTGATAATCCCTAATCAAGCCTATTAACATGTCTTTTGTAATCATAAATTTTTTTTCTTCATTCATTCTGTTCAGTCAAGGCCTTTCATTTCTTAAAATAATGTGTTGCTTTCACTTGTTTGTTCTCGCACCTGCAATGTGTCCCCAGCCAGAAATATGAGGTAGGTCCAAAAAATGATGGCTAAAAATTGACTGTACTTGAATTATTTTACATTAATATCTATTTTAAATAAGTCATGAATTTTTATCTAAACTTCCTAATTTCTCCCTGATTTCAGTCTAGGAAGCAGTCCACATCAACTGATTCCCATAATTTTTATTGGACTTGTCATACAAATGGCTCCTCTCATGTACAAACTCGATTATCATCCCCTTTATTGTAAAAATTGTTTCAAATATTAAAATTTTACTAAATCAACACATCGGAATTGTGATCATATTTTAACAGCTAATGAAAATCCAAACATTCAGATTTGAAAAAAAATTACTTGTCAATACTTTTGACATGTGTCAACTTGCTGCAGTGACTACACACATGCGATATGTCATCAAATCAGCTGAGTCTGAACTGTCTGGTCTAAAACAATATCCTATTCACTAGTGAAAGACATGATGTCACACCCAGATTGTAGCCCCAGAAGAAAGGAAAAAGTGATAATTCACAATTATATGGCTGAGAAAGTTATAAATATTTAATTTAAATTGAATATGATAACTAAGGCTGTGAATTTTATGCTCTAAAAAAAGTAAAATATGCCCTTAAAATATGCTTTTATTTTTCAAAAATATGCTCTAAATATTCCCTAAAACTGGCAAATATGCCAAAATATTCCTTATCATTATGGGGCTCATTTTGGAGGGAAAATCAAAACAAACTTGAAATAGCATGCAGATATCAGTTATTCACTTGATAATTCGAAAGAAGAGAAAAATTTCGGAATTTTTTTTTTATTCTTCCAACATTTTCACATTAGTTGATAGTTATAATTACATTAAAATGGATTACATCAGATAATTAAGTGTTTTTGTAGGTTTTCAAAATGAAAACATATTCTCAAATCTGTATATATATGATTATAATGGCTAAATGAATGCTCCACAGCTTCTGTTTATTTCTCATTTCAATACCTTTTTGATGTTTTGCGGTAGTCAAATGCTGAAGTACTTGCGATCTCTTCGTTGCAATTTTTTGTATACAACTTCGACATATGAGTTTCTCTTAATTAACAACAAATGATTACTTTCCAAACTCAAAGGCAAGCTTCGCACATTTAGAAGATTCAGATGTTTTGCCTTTTTGCATTTCACAGTTAAAAACTTTGGTACAGGTAACAAAAAATACAGGTGACTCTCAAGGTAATCGACTAATTGTATTGTACTCGTATTTGTAAACTTGATTTCACATCCTTAGCTCTGTTTGATATGATTACACTAACTTACACCAACCTATACTGGTAGGGATATTCCACAAATATTCAAGTAAAACTTGGCATAAAGTAATATAACATTCCTAAATTTGTGGAATCGCCCTTCTGTTGTAGGTTGGTGTAAGTTGGTGTAGTCCTATCAGAACAGAGCTCTTCTCTCTATCTATCTCTCTACCGATCAAGTACACAAGGAGGAGTAGGCGGCACATATGGGCAAAAGTAAAGGTAAAAGTACTACACTCCACACTATGAAGTGATGGAATGAGGAGCGCCCATTGTCCAGAACAGTTTATCCTATCTAGGAAAGAAAAAGTACACACAATAGTCAGAATCAAAACTGTTAAAAGTATAAAAATTACAAAAGAAAAAATTAAAAAAGAAATTTCTGATTTAAGTCAAAAAAATATGGAAATATTCTCTAAAAACGCTAAAACCAGTAAAATATTCCCTAAATATGCTCTTAAAAACCTAAATTATGCCAATATATGCGTTTCACCCTAAATATGCCAAAATATGCCACATCAAATAGGTGTCATTTTACTGGAAATTTCACAATTCGCAAAGAAAACTTCGATATGCCACAACTGCTCTGCTACAAAAAAATATGCTAGAGCATAAAATTTGCAGCCCTAATGATAACGCTCAACTGTGTTGATATGTGTAACTGCCTGAATGACATCATGTTTTTACAGTTAATAGGATATATGCTACATCTCAAATAAGAACAACGTGACATCCTGTGACCTGATTGACCAGAGGGGAAAGGAAAAGGTAATGATTCATACAACTCAACAAAGGCTGCATCCAGAACTGTTTTGTGTACTCTCGTGTTTTTAGTTTTACGTAGCTTTGAAAGGTGATTGTGTGTCAGTGAATCACGTCTTGCTTATTTCTTATTTGGGATAGAGTATAATGGTCAGTATTTGTGTTAACACGTCAGAGCACATAATATGATGTGTTAACTTGGTTTGTCAGCATAGTGTGAATTCAACTTCACGAGCATCAGCATCAGATTGTAAAGTTTCGTGATCATTTTTTGTATGTGTATATGTGTGATTATGTGTGTGCCTCTTGTCAATTGACCCATAAATTTCAATTTTGAAACAGACCTCTCGTATTTCATTCTATGATTCCTCAGCCTCTATTTAAACTAGAGAGATGGGATTGGTGTTTCTGGAGAGAGGATGAAATTAAAATAAAAATTCTATATGATTTTCTAATCATCTGTAGCTATTTGGAAATGAACAAACAAAAAACGAAAACGCAGATAATTTAAAATTTTTAATTTTTTTAGATTCTAGAAACTTCTTATTTATCCTTCAGTGATCTCTCAGCCACGATTTAAGCTAGAGATCTGAGGACTGAGGTTGGCATTATCGAAGAGAGGCGAAAATTTGCATAAATCTACTACTATCCATGTAATTGTTTCTGTCACGTTGAGCAGTTTAAAAGTAATGAATAAACGAAATAAAAAAGTACAAATTAATGGAAAATTTTTCGTTTTTGTATTGTTTAAATATTCTCATGTTTAATCATCAACCCTTCATGAGTAGGTACAGCCACAGAAAGACTGACTTTTTTTTATTGAGAATGTCTGTTTTTTCTGATCAGAAAATAAAATAAATGTTTGATTTGTGGACATGCTGATGTCAATTTGACTCTAACAAAATAATAGAATGAATTCTGTTGTGGAAATTGAGCGATAGGTATAGAAGATGCGTAATGTGGAATTTCTATTCTTTGAATACGAGTATTGATTCTATTTCAGTTCCTGAATCTGATAAATCTGACCAGTCCGAGTCATTTAAAAGACGAATTGATCCTCGAACAATTATTAAGGAATCATATTCAAAATACAGTTACGAATCTCGTTGCGGTACTAATACGAATAATTACTTTTTTTTGTTTTTGTTTTGTTTTTTTTTTTTTGTGGTGTTAATGATATGATTTGCTTAAAACTGTAACTTGTAGATACAAACATGCCTATTGAGAGTTATAACTCTGCTCCTAAATTCAAGGACTTTAACGATGGCATACCATTTCCGCCGCCGCCGATAAACTTGCATCCAACGTCCAATTCTCTGAACGTACCACCACAACCACAGTCGCTGTATACGATCACATCTCATCCTCCACCGACTACCACCCGACCTCCACCAACTCCGGTGGCAGCGCCGCCTCTTCCACCTGCCTCAGCGCCTACCATTCATACCTCTTTGGCTACCGTACCAGCATCCGTTTCCCTTCTTCCAGCCGTTTCCTCATCTGGTGCCTCTCTACAAACCGTCTCTCTTATCCAAGTCCCCGTTAGTGTTCCCGCCTCCTCCGTTATCTTGTCATGTCCGTTGGAGACGACTCTAGTTTCCAGCGAACCGGTCGTTCACCTTCCTGTGGTGCATTCCACATCGATTACGGTTCCGCTGCAAACGTTGCCGCTGCAAACCACCGTCATTCCGGCGCAAATCCAAATCACTTCGCAAACTTCGATGCCACAACCTTCGGTGCAGGCAGTGCAGATCAATCAGTCGTCAGCTAACGTGATTCTATCGCAAACCACGTTGCAACCACCTTCGATTTTGCTTTCTTCGGAGGCGACTGCTGCTGCTGCTGCTCCACAATCACCACCACCTTTGTTGCCCAATACTAATGTACCTCCTCCACCTATTCTACCAGCGCAATTTTCACAATCAGCCGCTATGGCTGCTGCTGTTGCTGCTGCCGCCGCCGCCGCTGTTGGCTCAAGTCTACCGCCGATGCACTTACCGCCCCCGAACTACCCCACTGTTGCCCCTCCAGCCATTGATCCTCGTCACGCCGAATCGACGCCGCCACCTAATTTTAACCGTATTAATCGTTCGCTGTCGTACGAAAGATCGTTAATCAGTAAGTCATTTTGTGCTTTGCGATTACGTCTTCTTTTTCTTCTTTTTTTTCCTAATTGAAAAATAATTATAAAAATGTATTGGGGTTATTCAAAAAACATATATACGATGTGTTCCCAATTACCGTATACTTTTATTCCCTCCCTTTTGTTCACATTATCAACGTTATCGTTCCAAAATTACTTTTTGACGTTGGTTTACAAATTATTTTGGCTTTTTGGGGAGGGTGTTGCTAACATTTGCAGAACTTCTTGATGATCTAAGTGGGAGTTCTCTAGCTTCCGATTCAGACGAGCAACGTGAGAATCAGCCGCTGTCGTCTGTGGCAGCCCGCGATGAAAAAGGGTGCAACGAAAAAGAACAGCAAGAAATAGAGTCTGTTGCCGACATGGTTGCCAAATGTGGGGATGACATGGAAGAGATACTGGCTTCTAAATACCGCGATGATGATAGATTTTGGTGAGTATTTCTTATTAACTTTTGTACAGTTTGTTTTTTGAAATCCTGGCACTTTTCAAAAACAACTTTCACATATAAAAAAAAAAAAAAAAATTAAACATGTTAATGGGTTAGGTTAGTAAATGGTGGGTCTGAGAAAGTCAGTCAGAATTACTGAGAACTGTGACAGAAAAATTAAGATCCTAAAAACAGTTGTAAAATGAAATGAAACGTGGTACAAAATTGTTTTAAAGATAAACTTTTATTGGCAGTAGTCTCAGATAATAAAAGCGTGGGGCTAAGGGCTCTTTGAGTATTGGGGGATGGGTGTCTCACCCTCCTGGTTCGATCTGAGTCGAAAAAATCGTATAATTGATGAGTTTTTTTTTAATTTTTCTGTTTTTCGAAAGTTGGAAATTTTGCTGTAAAAAAAAATTAGCTAACTTAAGAATTTACCGACCCCCTCGGTAAACTTCTTTAAAGAGAAATTGTGTGGAGTTTGGTGAAACTGCAAGATCTGAATTCTTGAACATTAAACTTAATAGGCCAGGCTCCTAGAATGGTATTTTTTCAAGAAATTATGTTTAACATGTCTGCGTATTAGTAATGTAGCCCACTATTTACTTGTCATCATATTTTCAGTAAGTCACTATACGATCTTATTAGAAGAGGTCTGCACACTTATGAGGTCATGAAAAATTTTGAGAGTATATTCTCAAAAACACTAAATAGACAATAGAAAAAAAAAAAAAAGATACATTTATTTCTAGAGAACCAACGAAAACACATAATAGCGTACGAATTTACAATTTATCAAATCAAAAAGAGTTTTTAATAAACAATTTTAATTTTTCTTGAGAGTATGCTGCACCTGCAGTGCATAAATGATGAGTTCATCGCTGGGTCTACGCTCTTGTTGTCAAGAGATGTACTGTCAAAATTTTTTAGCTTATTCTATTTTAAACTTTTTGATACTTATTAATTACTCCAACAACCCACCCTCTTGGTCCGATCCGACGTTTTTGTCAAGTACGTAACGTGAAAAATTACTATATTCATACTGCTAAAATGACACTTCTCAGTTGTGTACATTTCCTATTCTCGGATATAATTTCAAATTATATGGCTTAGATCATTTTTATTATGGTGTACCTTTAATATACAATGTAAAATATTTCTAACACACCGTTAAAATTTCCAAAATATTACTCATAAAGTATTATTTGTACATTCAACAGTACATAAAGGTAATTTCAATTAGATTAGAACAATCTATTCAATACAAGCCCTGAAAAACGGATTCACGGCGCTTGGCACAAGGCGCTTCGGCTTATACCGGCCCACGAATTCTGCCCTCACAATAAATTAATTTAAAAAAAAGTAAAAATAATAAAATTTATTAAAAAAAAAAAGACTACGTTAATTTGAATGAGTTGCTCTTATTGGTGGATTTACCCAAATTTATGACCATAATTTTTTCAATCTCTAAATCCTCATTTTCTTCAATTACAACCTTCTAATTTTCTAATTTTTTAAATTTTAAATATGAATAGCCTATGACATTCTCCGGATGTTCAGCAACATTTTAAGCCTACCTTCATTAAGACACTTGTTCTGAGTGAACGAAATACCGTTAATTTCGGAGATAGACATACAAAGCATATAAGCTCCTCCGTACGTAGTCGATAATAAAAACATATCTTCTCTTTCTCTTTTTTTCCTTTTATCTACCTTTGGTTCCTTTCTTTGCTCGGTAATTAGCACATGCGCATCGAATTTCGGGAAATTTTTGAGGATGGTACCTGTATGTTTATTATAGTGATGAATGACAAGACAATACATCGTTTGGTCTGTTATAATGATTTTGTATATACAATTCATAGTGTGTGCAATTCCACTTTGATTGATTTTCAGTGGGACAAAGTGAGGGTATTGAAGATAGAAAGATTTGTATAATTGAGGGAAAAATGTATTTAGGTCACACAATACTGTTAATTTTTGTGTATTGAATTCAGCTGTAAGACGTAGAAGAGTCAATTGAGAGAAGAAGACTTAATCGAGGGAGGAAGAGTCAAAGGAATGTACGGATATTGTTTATAAAAAATAAAATAATTTTTACTTGTGCTCGAATGTACTCGTCTGTATAAAATATTGCTATGTTCGTTGCAAGGTACACTTCAAGTGGACCCTGCGAGTTCAAATACGGTGCAAAGATTGCAGTGCTAAAGGTGACTAGAACTGGAATCTGAGTGTATTTTGTTGTGTTAGAGACTTTAAAAAAACCTTATAATTAAATCTGTGTAAATACGAGGTGTATGTTACTGGCAAGGAGATTTAAATTGGCTACTTGCAGGTTTAAAAGTAGTAACACCTCCATGTGGCTATGCTAACACCCACAAAAATGTTCGTGCAGATGGAGTTCACATCCTCACACTACTCCCCCCTAGTGTTTGCAACACAAGATAGAAGTATTATGCAATGCACACAGAGGGCTATACATACAGGTTGTTAGTGGTAGAAGCTGGCCAGAGAACCCACACAGACTTCTGTAGTGCTGTCGTCTCTGGTGAGGAGAATGTTTGAACTGTTAAGTATGGTTATGTAAAACAAATCATGGTGTGTTTAGGGATGTGAACCAAAACCACTTAAAACCACTTTAAAATTTTCAAGGACAACTGATAACCAATACCAAAACCTAAACAATCAACTGGTAACCAATAACTGATAACCAAATTACAGAACTTTTGCAACCAAAATCAAAATCAATAACTTATTAAAATGATTTCATTTTGGTTTCTGAATTTTCAAATTAAATTAAAAGTTGTTTGGAGAAACAAGAGAATATGTTATTTGAGTCATACTTTTTTCAAGCCGACCAATTCTTAGATCTCAGATTCTTTGTTATGATGGATCAATTTTCTCAGAGAAATGCTGCGAATTTTATCATTTATACATCTCAAAAGATAGCTCATTTAAAGTATGATAATGAGTCTAATTCAGGTGGGTAAAATTTTCATTATGGAAATCATGATGATTTAATTCAAATCTATCGTAATATTAAACTAATTGATGATAAATTATCCATAATTTGCAAATGAAATGTTATTCCCTTTTTCAAATACAAATAAAATTAATATAACTACCATAAACGCATCCACCTAAATGGTCAAAACTGTCAAAAGGACCAGTAATAAAATTAATAGTTCTAATATTTTATCAAAAATCAATGCTGAAATAGATACATATATAAAAGAGGAAAGACTCAGGCCATCGATAAATTTTATCTAATTCCTGCAATAGAAAAAAAATTCTTATCCATTCTTGATTGATATATTAAATGTTTTTATTTCTATTCTTCTGACCGAAGTTCTGTCTTTCAATGTATATTTTATGCTCAGTCCCCTAAAGGCCAGGACATCAATAACTCACTTAGAGGATATTTTATTTGTGAGGTCAAATTTTATATTAATGGGGGATTTTCCTTGAATGAAGGACTGTTTCATTTGCGGTGTTGTATAATAACTAGTATGTGGACAAACAAACGAGATAAAAGCAAGGTAAGTATATAGCAGTCTTCAAATACTTCTTTGTAATTCTATTTAAAGAAAATTTGGCTTTTCATTGGACATATTAAATTAAATAGGAGACTCTAAGGAATAAAATGAGACTAAGGCTGGTATTTATAGAGGACACTTAGGGTTTACTTATCTAAAGGTCTATTTTTAAACTAATGTAAATCTGCAAAAAATATAATTTAAATGAGGATGGTGAGAATTGTAGCTTCCTTTTTCTAATATATTATAATCACTTCTTCATATATTATTTGATGAGGTGATTATAATCCAGATGATTTTTCCATATTCTCATTGCTGTTTTTCAATTTGATGCAAATCCCTTCAAAATCTGAAAGGTAGGAAAATATAGATAAGAATTTTTTGTTTTTTAAATTTTTTAAGTAACGCACAGAACCCATTGTGGAATTGACAAACTTCTACAATACGTTCTGTTCCCTTTAATCAAATGCCACAACTTCTGTTTGAATTTTGTTGATAACAGTAACGCACAGAATGCATTGTGGAATTTAGAAACTTCCACAACACATTTTGAGCATTTAAAAACAGACAATTTTTTTGCTCATTGTGTGATTTTGATTTCTACTCCTAACATACACTATAGAAGTGATATTTACATTTTTTTCTAAGAATTTGTATATTTTGGCTTGATATGAAATTTTATTTATACTAGTATAGTGATAATTCCTTATCATTTCCTAAATTATTATCTTTCCAAATTACTTTTGTATATTATAACTATCATCTTAATGAAACAATTTCAAATATGCTCTCTATACCAATATTCTTTCTTGATCACTTTATTGAAATAAGTCAAGACTTGTTATATGACATCACTTATTCCCACTGCTATAATGTTTTCATACTCCACATCATGATGTAATTCATTCCATGAATATTATACCCAGTTATGCATTATTCCCAGTACCTCTTGAAATTATAACTACACCCACTTTATTTCATAAATATGTCACTTTATTGGTTTACTCTAAATTACGTAGATTCTATTAACCAATCATATTATATATATCTCCCACAACACCACTGTAAATTTCACTTGAACTTGTACCCTTAGTTCTTAATCCTAATTCATTCTTAATACTTCCTTTGAACAACTCAGTACATCTCAATATTTTCAAGTACCTATACACATCATACAAAAAGTAATATATGTGTCATGTATCATTTTGTAACAATTATATTATTACAACCAGTGTGACAGTAATTTTTGACATACATTGTCTGATTAAAAACTCAACTGGACAAATTTACCATACACATTTAATACACTTCAAGTAACACGTGGTTATTACAATTTTATATACATTGCTAACTTATAAAATTAAATCCTTGTAACATAAGCTGGTTACAATAGAAAATGATATGTAGAGTACAAGTTGAGACCTACACCATTTTAGATTGTACTTTTTTCAGTCACCTTTTCATTCCTTCCTCTGAGGATGTGTACCTTTAACAGACAGAACAAAATGGTGCTTGAAAAAAATAAGATACAAAATATTGTTTTTCAATTCAGGTCTGATCAAAAGCCTTAGCTACAAGAGAAGTGATCATCTAGTAAATCTGAAACAAGAAAATTAACAACAAATTGGCCAATGGACAAGAACAAAAGAATTTGAGTGGTGTGATATGAAGACAATAGGATGATTTGCAATAAATGGTTCTAGAACATTATCAAAATATGAATAGGTATTTGATAGAACAAATATGAAATGACAATATCCTGGTATAATTGAATATTCGAGTGTGCCACGTTATCTAGGCGCATGCCAAGGAATGTTGTGTGATAAAGACAATGATAGTGCGGGATTAAGATAAACATAGTAATATTTTTTAAGTAGCATCAAGAGTGTATCCACAGGAATATGTTATACATGAAAGATGGTAATTATACAGGGTGTAATGTATATTTGTAATGAATGCCAGAGAACGAAGATATTTGTTACAACCAGGGAGATGATTCCATTAATGCATGATTGACTTCATTGGTGCTTTTGGTGTGAACTGGAAGCCTAATGAGTTTTTTGCTGTTCTACTAAAGAGTATAGAGTGTCATTGGCAGAATGGACTTCAAATAATCACACTCAAAATGACAGCAAAAAGTTATCATTTTTGGCTTCTTCTGTGTAATTTTCTGAATCCTTGTGAATTGCAGGCTGTATCATGATAGTCTGGGTAATAATTTTTCCAATGATAATTTCAGTAGTGCAGAATTATTTTCCACAGTAAAATTAATACACTCAACTTACTCTTTCCAAACAAAACAATATATGAACTTTTCATTTCTTGGACATCTGTATAATTGCTGTTTTGGTCATAACCAGTAGTTACTGTATTGTGAAGGAATTTTTTCCAGAACAATACAATACTCAACGCTGAAACTTTAATGGATTGTTTTTATCATGTTTAGAAATTATTTGCATGAAATTTTGATCAAATTGATTTACCAGTTTGTGTTTGTAAGGGTCTGGTGTACAGTGGTGAGTTAACTTAATCTGAGAATAACTCGCCAATTTTCACAGGGTTCTAAAAAAATACTCCGCATTGAAATTCTTATGCCACATGTCAGTATCTTATCGCATGAATATACGACTAATGAAGTTTTGCATCAGTACCTCACCTTATTGACTAAATAATCAAATTAATATTTTAATATTATAATTTTATTATTTTGGAAGGTGTCGCATAGTAATGACATAAAAAGGATATATTAGTGACATATTAATTTGTATTATTTATAGAAATATGCCAAAACAAAGAACACAATTAAATATTGGTCCATGCATAAGGAATAATCAAAATTTATGGTTGGGAAAGCAGAATGCAAGAACTATGATTGCAAGACAATGAAAATACTAGAAATCAGATGGCACAGTTACAAACACCATAAAGACAGCAACAAGGAAACTGTTTTCTATCATTGTTCAATTGTCTTGCATTAGAATATAATCTAGAAATAGAATATTTATCTCATTCTAAAATTATTATTGGTGAAATGAATAAAGAATGTGAATACTACCATGCATTGAAATTTAAAAATGAAACAGCTGGAATGTGTTGCACATCAGGAAACACTGTATTGCCTATATTGTGTCCACCACCTGAACCACTAAAAACATTTATATCTGGTGTTATTTTGAAAAAAATTTGAAAATTCAATTCTTGCTTTCAAATGACATCTTTTGGAGTAACAAAAATAATTTGAAATACAATTAATACTGATCCCAATGTAGAAACAACTTTTACAATTCAAAGTCAAATTTACCATAAATTAAATTGGCTCTTTACTACTAATGCCTGATGAAGACCAAAACTCTTACAAATATATTTTATGGGCAGTGAAGAAGAACAAGTAAATATAAGATGCATATATAATCACATTGAAGAAATTGAAGAAAGAACAATATTGGTATCTTCGGACACATTTTTAAACAAAAAAAAATCACTTAATAAAATAGTTCAGACGAGTATCAAACAGATTACAAAATGACAATTATATGATCATCACAAAGGCAAACGAAGTACCAGCTGGAGAACATGCCAGGCAATTTAATGCCCCAACCATAAATGATGTAGCAATTGTGATGGTTGGGAATCATTCAATCAATGAGACATCAAAATTATGCCTAAAAATAATACATTGTAAGGATTTCAGATACCCATCATTCATACGACGCTTTACAGTATCCCCTAATATTTTGAAAGGGTGAAGACGACTATCAAATCAATATTAAACACCAAAATCCATCAATAGGTACACATTCAAAAATTTTAATACATACATTCTCATTTTAATGATAGAAAAACATTAAAACTTAATTACCTGTGGGTGAAGAAACAAACAAAAATGTAAGCACAATGAATTATTACTCATATCGATTAATGATCTGGAGAAATGAAGACAATCACAGTTTGAAGTGTCATCAGTTATTTCAACAATACATCGTGGATATGTACACAAAAATTGAAAGTGAATGGTTGTGATACATTAGATTCAATCAAGCAAAACTGTATGTGGAAGAGTACATACATTTATGCAATACTGTTAATACTAATATAGATGAAAATTTGATTATCAGTGATATTGGAAATGTGTTTATACTTCCATCTTCATATACCTACTGTCAGCCCATGTCATATGCAAGAATACATACGAGATATAATGACGTTTGTACGTGCTTATAGATAACCAGATTTATTTATTACTTTAACTTCCAATCCAAAATGGGATGAAATGAAAAAATTATTACTGTCTAGACAAACAATTCATTGCCATGATATTACCGCATGTGTATTTAAACAAAAATAAAAATCATTGATTGATTTAATAGTAAAACACCATCTATTTACTGAAACATGTTGAATGTATTCTGTTGAATGGCAAAAATGAGGTTTGTCACATGCACTCATTATAATTTGATTAATTGAAAAAATTAGACCAGAAGAAATTGAAACCATAATATCGGCATAAATACCCGATTCAGTTATTGATAGAGAATTATTTGAAATTGTAAAAACAAATATGATCCACAATCCATGCGGAAATTCAAATATGACATCATCCTTCATGGGAAATGGTAAATGCACGAAACCTTTTCCAAATGATTTTTTGATAAATTCAATAACTGAAGTTGATGGATACTGTGGGGACTCTCCCGTATGAGGTATAGGGGCTCGGACCCCTCGACAACAGTCGCCACCCCAAAGGGCAGGCAAACAATCGTCCTTGTAACGTTAAATACACAAAATACGTTCGATCGTAATTACCTGTATGTACTTGCAGGTAATGTACGAGTACCGAATTGTGACACAATAAGATGACGTCACAATTTGTACACGAACTGGCCAGCCATCTCTTATCTCGATAGGGGAAGATGCGACCTGGCCGTTCTCACCAACGTACGTATTATCTTACGTACGTGTGTTTGTGTGCGTGCAAATAAGCCGTATATAAACCACCCAAACCAGCTCTAAAATCGCCAGTGTTTGCCTTGGTTTTGGCTTACCCGTACTTATGTACGAAGTGGTTGAACACGCTTAAATTCTGTTGAATTTCCTTCTGGTGAGAATATGTCTCACAACAAGGTATTCCACAGATACCCATTGCATCACTGTAGAAAACCAGAAAATGGTAGACAATCCTTTTTTTTGAAAATGAGAAATAGTGTAAATGAAGTTGTAATAGATGATAGATCGGTGGTGCCATATTCTCCTTTGTTATCAAAAACATACAAAGTAAACATATGTAGAGTTTTACAGTTTGGTAAAATTAATCAAACACATATGCAAATATGTTTATACTACATTTTCCAATGCAGAGCTTAATTCTTTTCCGTGCCTAATTTGTCAGTTATTTGTCGTATTGTTGACAACATGTTTTCCAACAAACTCAATTGAATTATGGGAAAAATATAAAGATTCAACGAGTGAAGATATATTACACATAGTTAAAACAACAAATCTAGATGCAAATCTTCAATTTACACCTCAAATGTATAATGAAGTGTTGATTATGATCAAAGACATGTGCATAGTCATCGCAAATTCACCACTCATGAATTTGGAAATGGCTTCACTTAATTAATCAGGAACAGACTTGGTTAGTCATGACATGCAATGTGAACAACAGTTTAATACTAGTGATTTGGCTTCATTTATGATTACATATGAACAATTATTATCCAACGAACAAAAGGAAATTCATGATAGAGTTATGTTTGCAATTACAACTAAAGAAGGTTATTTTTTCTTTTAGGATGCGCCAGGGGTATTGGTAAAACATTTTTAATTTCACTCATCCTTGCAAAAGTTAGATCTCAAGGTAATATCGCATTAGCAATTGCTTCATCTAGCATAGCTGCAACTTTGTTGGATGGTGGAAGAACAGCCCATTCAGCTCTAAAGCTACCATTAAACATACAGACCAATGAAAATGCCGTATGTAATATAAAGAAACATTCAGGCATGGCAAAAGTTCTGCAAACATCTAAAATAATTGTCTGGGATGAATGTACAATGGCCATAAACATTCACAGGAAGCATTAACTCAAACCCTGAAAAATTTAAGTGGTAATGATAGACTTTTTGGTGGATCTCTAATTTTATTATCCTGTGATTGTAGACAAACGTTATCTAGTTATTTCATTATAACTAACAATAAACATGCGTGTTATACTACAAAATGATTTATCCGCTGAAGTATTTTCTAAACAGTCGCTGGATATTGGTAATGGAAAAATTGGTTTTCATAAAAATAAACAATTTATTAAATTGCCTGATAATTTTGGAAAAATTGTTGATTCGAAGAATGCCTTAATAGAAAGTGTATTCCCAAATATACGCGACAATTTTCATAACCATGAATAGCTCAGTGAAAGAGCAATTTTGGCTGTTAAAAATGTCAATGTTGATACAGTCAACTTCAAAATACAGGAAACATTTGCTGGGCGAATTAATTTCATTTAAATCAGTGGAGACAGTGGCAGATGAAAATGTAAACTATCCCACTGAATTTTTGAATTCACTGCATTTACTCGAACTTCTATCTCACAACTTACGTTTGAAAATTGATCTTAAATGCACTCAGATTTTGCAATAGAACGAGATTAATTATTAAAAAATTTATGGGAAATTTCATTGAAGGGACAATACTAAATGAAAAGTTCTAAGGTGAAAATGTTTTACTACCGCTCATTCCAATGATACCCATTGATGCACCAATTAATTTCAAACGTTTACAATTTCCCATACGTTTGGCATTTGCAATGACCATAAATAAGTCGCAATGGCAGACACTCGTCATATGTGGACTGGATCTAGAAAATACATGTTTTTCACATGGTCAACTATCTGTTACATGGAAAAAAATCAAACCTTTTTTTTTAATGCACCTAATGGACTAATAAAAAATATTATTTATGATTTAGCGATAACATAAAAAATAAATAATATTATACAGAGCATTAATGAACAATTATTAAATTAAATGATATTGTAATTATAATTTTGTGCTTAGTTTTAGAAAAAAATATTTATAATGTGAGGTGAATCAGTATTTTAGTACTCTCCACCTCAAAAGTGTTCTACCTACAAAAAATGAAGACGATATTCATGTCACTGTTATTTAACGAATTAATTGATACCAAATTTGAGTTAAATTTTTGCAATAGCAAAGCTTTACTAGGTCAGATAGTCTACCTAAAAAATTATGTGAAATACCTATGGAAATGACTTGGAAAATTTGTTCAAAAAAGAAAAGAGACTGTGTTGTTACATTTTTAGAAATTATTTTTTTCAGTTTTGGTGATTTTTTCATTTCATTTTTTTACACTTTTATTGTTGTTATTAACTCAACAGAATGTGATGTAAGTAGTTCTTCTACTAACGTCTGGAAGGGTTAAAATTGGATTCGATTTTCATCAGTCTTACTTGCTTAAACTAACTGGGTTTCTAAAATTGACCTCATACAGTGGTTAGGAGTAAGGATGATGAAAATAAGCAAGTTCATGAGAAAAGAAAATAATCGTCACCATTTTTTCATTTTGACCTAATTTTATATATATACATAAAAAGTTTGTGTGTGTGTGTGCGCGCGCGCGCGAGTACGCATGCATGTATGTATGTATGTATGTATGTATGACCCAAAATTTTGTGTTCACAGTTTTGAGAAAACTACGAGTGGATAAGGCTGAAATTTTTACGAGAGATAGTTCTCATATTGAGCCGGTCGGAAAGAAGATTTTTGCTTATCGGTTAGTTAGTTTCTAAGAAAACAGGAAAATAAAAAATTCCTTGAAAAGTAATTTTTCTGGGATTCTAAGAAAATGACGAAAGGCGTCAAGCTGAAATTTTCATAATAGATTTTCCTTATGTTTGTGTAAATTTCTTGGAAGTTTGATGCCTATTAGTTCAGTAGTTTCCGAGAAAATAGGAAAAGAAAAATTACGGGAAAAAATTTTGTGTTCTTGGTTTTGAGAAAACTACTAGACAAGTGGTCCCTTGAGTCTACTATAAACGATTTCTATTGTGCATATTTTCGTTTTTATTCACTTTGTAGATTTTTGGAAATCTATGGAGTCTCGGCTGTTTGACTCATGGCAGTGAAACTTCGAATAGTGTTAGAGGCTTTCATGGTCTACACATTCGTATTAAAAGTTTACGAATTCTTGCAGTAGTTTAGGAAGAATAGGTTTCCAAAGTTTGGCAAGCGGTGTATTGTCATACCGATAACTCCGTAAACTTAGGGATTTTTGCCTGAAATTTTTATGGTGGTTAGAGACTATTAAGAACCGGTTTCGTATCGAGCCAGTTTAAGTAAAATTGGTGCATATGTTTTCAGATGGCAACCAATACAAAGTCTGACCCTTTTGAAAAATACGCGGAAGAGATATTTTGTGTTTTTATAAAAATGTGCGTTGATTTTTTACTTCTTTTTGCAGGTATTTGCGTGAAAAACAAAGTACGTGCTACATTTCTTTTCGTAATTTGGTCGACGAAAAACGCCGAGAACTTTGTGGGGCTGGTAGCTCATTGGATTCCAAGTTTGAATCGAATGGTCGAGATAACCAGCGTGATGGCAGCCATTTGTTGTCCAAAGTGTCAGCTGATGACGGTATATGTCGACAATATGTTCTGATCTTTATCCTCCGTATTTATGCATACCTAGCAAAACTTTCTGCCATGTGAATATTTCGTAGATGATTATTCCGATGCGGAGGAAGCCGACGGTAGACGAAAACGAAAACGAAAGCGGAAAAGTCGTTGGGCTCCTGAAGATACAAAAATCGAGCCATCCCCCTGCCTGGTACCCCCTGGTGTTGGTGTTGCCTCGCCATTAACCATGGGCGCCGTTGTTCCTGTTCTGCCACCAATTCAACAGAAAAAATCGACCGGTATTGTGAAAAGTTGATTAAAACGAGATGTGTAGTTGGTGACCGTCGCTGATTCGTATTATTCTGTTTTCAGCAGTTGCGAATCCGCTCATCAGTCAAATGACGCGAAATGATGCAGCACTGTTACAGTACGCCTTGAAATCGTTCGGTACGTTGAATCTTTCGGAAGATGACTGGAAAAAAGCAGAAGATCACTATAAGGTGAGGTTGAAATTGCGTTTTCGGTTAGGACTGTAAAACAAGCAGCAGTGTTCAACTGTGCTAAAAAGAAAAGACAAATTCCAGATACACCACAGCAGCTGGATGGAAAGCAGGCTAGCTGTTATTTTGTTTGCTGAGCACTAACTTATCAACGTAGACGAAACGTTGTGCGTTGTTTCAAAAATGAACTGCGTTAAGCGCATCAATAATGAACTATATATTGTCAGATGATATGTATGATAACACCCTCGGGATGAATGACTTAAATACTGTGAAATAAGTATGTCTTCGTAAGTAAAATAACGGCAAGTCTGTTTTTACCGACTGCGTGCGGAGGAGGTTATATGTTTGGTATGTCTATCTCCGAAACTAACGGAATTTCGTTCGCTCAGCCCAAGTGTCTTACTGTATAGATTTTAATGCTAGTAGGCTCGAAATGTTGCTGACCATCCGCAGAATGTCCTACACTATTCATATTGGAGTATCAAAAAATTAGAATGTTGTAATAGAAAAAAATGAGAATTTAGAGAATGAAAAAATTATTGTCATAAATTTGGGCATATCCATCAATAAGAAGACTACTCACTCAGATTAACGCAGTTAGTTTTTTTTTTTTTTTTCTCCTAATAAAATTTATTAATTTTCCATTCAGTTGCTTTTATTCATCTGGAATTTATCTTTTTTTCTGAGCAAAGTTGAACAAGCAGCGAGCTGATGAAAGGAAAGAAATGATGATGAAAGTGATGGAAAATTAGTTTTAAATAGTTCTGACGAAAAGGTCAGACATCCCACGACAATGAGGTTGACGTCACTGTTGGTTAATAGGGTACCGGAACCTACTTTCAAAAATCTGTGTATCTCTAGGAACAAAAAACATATAAAATATAGCTTCAAATCGCGTTAAAATCGAATCAGAATAAGTTGAAAAAATTGATTTTAAAAGTATAAAATTTAAAGCTATAGAAAAAGGAAGGATCTTTTTGAGACAGGCAGTGTGACGTCAACAGTCTACTCGTTTATAGGACTCCCGGGTTACTATGTACAACACATTTTTATCAAAAGTGGTACTGGTCGCAATTTTGGTCCGATAGTCACCAAATTTGGTGTCTAAATATTCGTATGTAGATAAAAACGAGACACATTGTTTTTTGTGTTCATATGAGGTAATTTCGATGGTATTGTATTTTTAGCCGTTTAACGGTTCTAAAATGCGTAATAACATAATTCTAGAAAAGAAGAAACTACAAAAGGGATCGGGGTAAAATTTTCGCGATAGATTCTCATTATGTGAGTGTATGTTTGGCAGAAGTTTTGATGCCTGTTGGTTCAGTAGTTTCCAAAAAAAATTTAAAACATGAATGAAATATCACTGGAGAAAAGCAATTCGATGATGCTGTTTGAAGTATCTTTTTGTTATTTGTGGCGCCAAGGGTTGCGAGCATTTTTTTTTTTGCATTATATTTAGGTTTAATTTTATTTTTATTTTTTTATATACACCCGCCTACATTTTTTTTTTGAACATTGTAAATGAAAATTGGCGAACTGGGTTTTTTAGCGAGGTATCCCTGCGCCAGAAATTTCTTTTTTTGGCTATAAAGTTCAACAAGATACCGTTTTTCGTTTTTTGTGCAGTCACACGTTAACGCTCAATATTTTCCTTTGTATTCGAGTTTTTTTTTGTTGTTTTTTTTTTTTTTTTTTGTTGAATTTATAAATTATGTAGTTGAAATTGTTGTTCTTAACGTTGAAAACTAATTTTCAAATTTACTTCCGGTAGCATATATTCTTCGCAGTAAAGAAGGCAAAAAAGAAATAGGTTACTTGGGAGGATTATATGCGGGCGTAGGTGGTTACTGTGGTTTAGTCGAATTTGTTGAAAAAATGAATTGGAAGAATTAAGGTTACAGAGAGCAGATACGACCGCAATCGAAATCCTGTTTTCGTATTTTCCTTCTTCCTTGGTTAGTTTCGATTGTAGTTAATTTCGTCGTCCTTCATCGAAGATAATAAATGTAAAATTTTCAATTTTTAACTCTGAAAACATCACCAACTTTCTTCGGTTGAGGTTCTCATCGATGTTCGTGTTCTTTTGTGTGGGAAACATTTGAAAGGAGTTGTGTGGATGACGTAATTTGAAAAAAATGCCATCTACCTGATATCAGTCCATCGGCTAGCCATTCGGACTCACCGCCGCAGGTCAATGTTTTCAGATTAATTTACTTTACCAAGATATGCTGAAAAAACGTCAAGAATTGGAGAAGCTGCGAGCTGCTGGTAAGCACAAGTACGCGTACGATAGTGACGAAGATACCGAAGGCGGTACGTGGGAGCACAAACTTCGTCACCAAGAAATGGTGGCCACGCAGCGTTGGGCTGACGAATTGACTGAACGCGCCAAAGGTAGACATCACATCGGCGACTTCTTACCGCCGGACGAATTGGAAAGATTTTTGGAGAAGGTGAGATTTAATTCAGGCACCGCCGTTGTTCAGCTTGCCGTACGTCGTATATCTGTAAATTTGTTCCGTTTATTTTGATTCGTCGTCGCGTTTGTAGTACAACGCCCTGAAACAAGGTCGAGAGCCAGACCTGTCCGACTATAAAGAGTTCAAACTGAGAGAAGATAATATTGGTTTCCGTATGTTACAAAAATTGGGCTGGACTGAAGGGCAGGGTTTAGGATCGGATGGAAGCGGCATCGTAAATCCTGTTAACAAGTAAGTTATTGCGTACCGTTTTGAAGTTCCTAACTTTTAGGTGTATATCGAATTTACACGTTAGCCGGTTGTGTATTACCCTAGGGCTCCGACTTACGCTACTAGTCATGGCCTGGGAATTGAAAAACCAGATGATGTGTCTCGAGAAGATGACGAATTTGAAGCTTACCGTAAACGAATGATGCTGGCCTATCGCTTTCGCCCTAATCCTTTGGTAAAATTGTTTTGCCGTTGGCTCGATGTAAACTTTTGAAGGGTGACGGTGAAAAGTAATTTTTTTGTTTTTCCACTTTTTCAGAATAATCCGAGGAGACCATATTATTAGCGGTCCGTCGTGTCGTGTTTATCGAATAAACATCTCTAATTAACTTCTTTATTTTAACATACCCTTACTCGTAGGAATCACGATTAGAAATTTGTTAATGAATAATCATATTGTTGGGTTATTGTGGATCGGACATTCGTGTATATAATTTGTAAATATTTGTAGAGTAACTGAATATTATATGCGAAATGTCGTTTGTTTATTGATATTTTATCCGTTCGTATATTTATTTATTTTTTATTAGACTTGGGCTACTTGGCCATTTTATTCGGAGTCTGAAGGAAGTATTTATGGTCCAAGTAGGGAAGAAAAAGGTCAGGATGCGGTGGCCAATAGCCTACCAGCATGAATTTTTCACAATCACACTTAAGAGAATCAGCAGAACCGACTGAAATACGTCACCGTTTTGGATCGGAAGGAGGTGCTTATTACACAGTTTGCTTGCAAACTGAAAATTGACTTCACAAAAACGTTACAGGTGGGGATGATGCAAATTATCCGTTTCTTGAGAACAGAAAACGATTGATGCCATTTTTTCTTTTTGACCTAATTTTTTTTATTATGTATGTGTAGAAATTATAAGGTGAAGTGGGCGACTTTTTTATTACTGTGTACGTTCGTTCATCCATCTCTGAATGAGAGTATATCGTGCCTCTTTTTTTTTTCTATCGTTGATATTTTTCAATTCATTGCAGGTTACTTTTTCACTTATAGGTCGCCATAGTACCTATTGACTTGAAATATTTCGAGAAATTATTAAGTAGAGTTTGTGTGTCAGATAGTGTACTTTATGAAACGAAACATTTCCCTTTCCTAAAGTTGATGGTGCTCCTTGACAGCCCTTTAAATGCAGACTTTGACACCATAAAATGTTTTGCAGATTACATCGCAAAAATTATTGGACCTATGAAAAATACGTAAATCACTTTTATTTGTAGAAAATTGTAGAAGAAAAATTGTTAAAAATAAAATTTTATGTAGAATCAACCCTTACACGAGAAAATAATGAAAACCACGCTGAAATATGGTCCAAAATGTTTGGTTGTCTGAGGAGGGAGTATCAACTTGAGAGGTGGTAAGTGATTGACTTTATACAGTTCAAGGTCCGGTATGATCTGCCTCCAAAGTGCAAGATATTATCTTTCTGATTTTTCGAAAAAAAGGTGGGTTACAATGTGGCAACTTAAACAGTACGCCACTTTACCAAAATATTTCGCAATACCTGTTGAGAAAAAATTCGTTCTCATATTTGAACAGGTCTGAAAGAAGTTTATTGCATATTAGTTGATTAGTTTTTCAAAAAACTAGAAAACAAAAAATTTCGGGAAAAGTTGTTTTACTAGGATTCTGAAAAAATTATGAAAGGGATTGGGCTGAAATTTTCTGGATGATTTTCCATATATTGGTGCAAGTCCGTTGGAAGTTTGGTGCCTATTATTTCAATAGTTTCCTTGAAAACTAGAGAAGATAAATTGCAGGAAAATATTTTGTGTTCGCAGTTTTGGGAAAACAACCAAACAAATATGACTGAAACTTTTATAAAAGATAGCGACCATATAAGAGCAATTCTGAAAGAAGTTTGGTGCTCATCTGTTTGGTAGTTCTCCAGAAAATTGAAAAACGAAAAATTTCTGGAAAAGTGGTTTTTAGTAATAAAACATCGTTAGATCGATATTTTTACTAACGATATGGATAGTGTTGTTACATAAAGAATATAGGTACATATTTATATTATTCGAATTTAAACACAATTAATTAATTAAACACTTTCTCTCTAATTCACTCTTCACCTAAAACACCTACAAATGACAAAGATAAACTGTATTGCATTATCCCTCTTTGGTGATGATCAATCATAGTGTTGCCAATGGGGAAAACCAAACATGGATGAATCCATATTCAAAAGATAACTATCCCTTGTTTTTTGTAATTTCTTTACCTGAAACTATACTCTGTTCTCAGTAAGAAGTGCGTGACATCTTAAGCTGAATCCACACTTATCGGCTTAAAATATGATGTCTGTTTACTAAACAAAATTATGCTTATCATTGTATAACAATGTGCATTGATACCTTTACCTCTCTCCCCATCTAACCTCAACGTCTACTGTGATTCTAATGTCATAGACTTGTATGGCATGAATGGAGTATATCAATGATATATCGATGTTTGTCAGACATCGATTCCGATCGATATTATTTTGCAATTTTTTCAAGTAATCTCTCTCTCTTCCTCTCTCTCATCTATCTCTGCATACAGGGTTTTTCAGAAAAACATTGCTACCCTATTTTATTTATTTATTATGATCAACTAGGCCTTGCAGACTGCTATGTCACTATTCTTTTGCTTAACTATACCTTTCTAATTTTATTAGTGGCTTCTCCAGATGTAATTTCTTTGTGCGAATGTTGTAATAGATTCGAGGTTTATGAAATTATCTTTAATCTTTCTTGCTCTGGGAGATGTCGCAATTGTTTGAAAGCAAAATTAAATGGTAGGCCCATTGAAATGGTGTTTTACCTCCCAAAAAATGGTTGTTTGGTTGGGTGCTAATTATATAGTAGGTAGTGTACTGCATATGTTTCTGGTCTGCCTACAGGCAGGAGATTTTGGATGTGGCACTTCATTTAGTAAAATAGTCACAATCTTCAATATATCTTTTCCCCATTAGCCTTTGTAGTTGCGAATTAATGATAAAAGATATTTAAGTACATTAAGCATATTTTCTTATTAGTAGGCAATCGATGTTAAAATGAGAGATGGTAAAACTCTCAAAACATTTGAGATTTCACATTTCAAAAAAAAAAAAAGCAGCTCTCTTCTCAAAAATCATTTAACCGATTAACAGAAAAATAAATCATTTTTCAAACAGACACACACAAATGGGACAAATTTATATTCTGCGGATGCGAAAGAAGGAATAGAAGAGATAGCCGAAGCTTTTAGAAGATGTTAGTTGATGTAAAAAATAAAAAAAACTCAAAAGTCTCAGAAATTTTATTTTAAAGTAGCTGCCCACGGTGTCAGCTTCGCTTGACAGATGCATTTGTTACTAACCCAAGATCTCTGAAAGTTCAAACATTCATAACTTTGCCACAGGGTGTGGCTTTGTACCTCCCAGTTGGATAAATACCTTCCTTGGAATAACACAAATAATTTCTCAAAATTTCAAAGCAACTGGTGAAGAACTTACGGAGATCTTTGGTTAGCAACAAACGAACATTTATACTATTTTTATTTATATAGATCAATTATGCTACGAGAAGAGTTTCAATAATAACTTTAAAATGTGATAAACTAAACGAAAAAAGAAAGATTCGGAACAAAAGCAACAAGTAACAAAACAAAAAAAACAAAAACGAGCTACATTGTGACACGATGTGACCATAGGGCCGGCCTTTTTACTTTATTAGTAAGTAGGTAAGGAGCGGATTTATATGGCGAAATACGGCGTATCAATATGGGTTTCATTTTATAGGTTTTTAACACGTACACACCTTAAATCTGATTCAATTTCTGCATTAAAATTTATACTCGATAAAAAATAAAAAAAAATATACATACAAACAAACTCACATTAAATCTAATCTATATTTATTCTTATAAGTCATGTCATCATCCATTTATCGATTAGTATCGAATTCATTAAAATTATCAATATCATCATTCGTCGATCATCATCATTTTCTTCATCTTTAGGGATCAATCTTTTTGGCGAATACCTGACTTCAGTGTTTCCATCTAAATTTACCCGATGCAAGAAGTATTTTGAAGAAAGTTGGAATAAAAAATTTTAGAAAAATATTAGTTCCAGTCGAAGTTTGATAAAAAATGGTTAAAATTGAGAAAAATATCATAAAACCGCAAAATACAAATGATGGAATATCATGTAAAATGTAGAATACGGAAAATATGGTCTAACAAATGCGGCTCATTTTTCTCCAATTTTCCTGAAATGCAAAGTTATTTTATCACATCTTTAATAGGTAACATCGACATGAAAAAATATGTTCGAACTTAAATAAAAATCTTCTCCCTATTTATTAGTATGATTTTATCTTCGTTTTCCTTCAAGCTGCAAGACAATTTTTTTAGAGGTATTTTTCTTGGGTTGGTTACATCTTCGTAATGAATGGACTGTCAGAACTGATAAAATGTGCCCGAGGCGAACATTGATTGTTGTATTGGTTGGATCTATCAGTGGATGTCATATCACGTCAAAATGGGGATTTTACTTTTGATGTCACAGTACGGGTGGCGCGTCGGAAAAAGAGTTCAACTAAGTATGTGGAAAAACAATCATCCAATAAAAACGCTCAAAAACAGTGAAATTGAGAAATTTTTTTTTATTATCTTGGCCTCTGAGAGCTCAAAATTATTATTCTTAGTTTCATTTTATTCGTTAGTCTTCCCTATTTGATTTGGTATGTCCAATGAAGAGGCAAAAATGTTTTTTGAAGAGAACTACGAAGAAGTATTTGAAGACTGTTATACGTCCTATGCTTCTATCTCGATGGTTTGCCCGTATAGTTGTATATAACGCCACAAACGCCACAAACGCCACAAACGCCACAGTCGATCTTTGAGGGAGAATCCTTCATTGAATGGGAAAAAAATGGTCTCAGATAATGACGTAATGTTGTAATAATGATTAATGAATAAATTTTATTTTGACAGTTGAAAAACAAAACGTAGAACTGGCTGAAGAAAAATAATAAACTTGGCAATGGCAATAGGGTTTTGTTGCACTTCATACAAAAACCCTAAAAATGAGATTTTGAACAGGATGGTGGTAACTGGTAACAACGGTTGTGATGTTTGAAAATACCTCTGTTTGATAGCAGAGGAGATCCGTGACTAGTAAAGGACAGTTTTTGTATTTTTCTCACTACCTAGTTCCCCAATTAATCGAGTCTTGATCAATTTTTTTTTTCTTAACTAGAAACATGAACCTTTGCCTAAAAATTTCACATGCAACCTTTTTCCAATTCCTTCACAATTCTTCATAAAACGAAATTTACATAATTTATCTTTTCTTCCATTGTACTTGAGGGTGTAATACCATGGGACACATCCCATTGTACCATAGGACATTCGTAAAATGACGCAAAAATTAAGAAAAATCTTCATTAAAAATAATTTGGTCTATTAATTGGCATAGTTAATTTGATCCAACAAAATTCAACATCAGTAGACACAAAAATAATTTGTTCTGGCTTCACAATCATTTCATCATTGTTTTGTCAAAAATAAAATTGTGGTTTAAGTACTTCATAAACTTACAAACCACATTTTCCTTTTTAAGTAGAATTTTTTCAAAAATCTACTTATTGCCTGAGTATTCGGACCCAAGGCTGCGAGTGAGTACGTTTTTGCTTTCATGATTTTCTGAACATACCGGCACTATTTTTGAAAATTTTTTTTTTTTTTATGTACTTACCCCCTTTTGCGTTAAGTCCATTACGAGGCGTAATTTTGATCGGATGATTTCGAAATTTGAAACACACGTTCGGATCCATCTAAGAGAAAGAACCGATTGTTTTTGGATAATCCGTCCGGTAGATCAGTTTATATGTATTTTTTATCGAACAGCGTACAGATCGCAATTTTCAATCGATAAGCCTGAAACTTGGTATACGTAGGTATGTGCTTTAGATGAAGGACAGTACCTACCAATTTTTAGGTGGGTAGGCCCTAAGGTACGTCTGATAGGGGCGATTTTGTTGCAGTTTTAGCAGATTAATGGCTCTAAAAGGAGTAAATTTCAAACTATAGTTACAAAGTTTGTTACAGGTATTGATTCGAAGTATATCTAACAGGATTGCAAATTTGGTTCCTATTGGTATTATGGTTTATTTCCTGGGGCTGTTGTATTAGTTACGAAAATTGGTACAAACAATACCTCCCATAAAAGAATCAGACCTACCAATTTTGATTTTGATTGGTCAATTTTTTTTCAACTTATTAGCTATGCAATGTGATTTTCCCTCTTCTACCCTTCTGATAATGGTCTTGAAAAATTCATTTTCTAGCTTTCATCGAGAAAATCACTCGTTGTAACCTAAAACCAACTCGGTCTCAACAAAAGGTGAATTTTCGCCCAACCCTCATCCTGCTTACCACTAGATTTGAACACGGACACTAAAATCTCCGTCGTAACCAGAATTGTAGACAACTACTCTATATTTTGTTTTGCAATGTGGAAGATTTTTTTCTCATAAAAGTTTTTTTTTTTTTTTTGTATAATCCACAATTCTCGTCACTATAGAAAAGAAAACTGTGGCGGCTGCCACACTATACATCGGCACATAAAACTATACTCACTCCCTCGTTCACCGTCACCCAGCACCGTGGCCGAGTGAGTACGGTGCTGCCTTTTGTGGCGGTGAGCGAGGGAGGTTTTTAGGTGTTCGGCCGGTACGGGTTCGAATCCCCGTACCGCCTGAACACCTAAAGTGGTGACCCCGACGTGATCCGGGAGATGGAATATTCACGCCATCTCTCGGACACTAGGCGAACTACCGATTGTACTGTGGTGCGTCACACCGCCGGTTCTCTGCGTGACAGCGCTGGTGGACGTATGCCACGGAGCGGTGATGTAGGGCGGGGCATCACCACGTTCCGGTGTACGTCCCTACCTAGGCGCCTCCCTATGGGAATTCGTATTACGCTCCGCTATACTGGGGGGGAGTGGTGTGGCGGCCGCCACACTATACATCGGCACATAAAACTATACTCACTCCCTCGTTCACCGTCACCCGGCACCGTGGCCGAGTGAGTACGGTGCTGCCTTTTGTGGCGGTGAGCGAGGGAGGTTTTTAGGTGTTTGGCCGGTACGGGTTCGAATCCCCGTACCGCCTTTGTGAGATATTGGTAATTTTTTTGCAAATGTATAAATATTTTATATATTACTTTATCAGAAGAATGTTGGTGACATAGGTGATTTTTCTTACGAAGCTTGCTGCGGAAGAGTTTTATGATTTTTAAAATTTCAGCAACAAAATTATACTTTTCTTGTTCTTTTTTATATCACATTCATATAACTTGGAAAATTTTTTTTTACAGATGTACCTACCTACTCATTTTTGTTGGTTTTTTTAGAGCAAATTTCAAATTTTTTGCTTCGTAGTTATAGTTATTTGAAAAATAATAAAAAAAAATTTTTTCTTGAGATTTATGGAACAAATTATCCCTATCTCCTATTGACTATGCCATAATCGTATTCAAGCTGGACAACCATAAATATTGATTGGTTTAATTATAAAATGTTCATTACCTAAGAACAAAAAATTATTATAGACAAAAACGTAGAATTAATTAATTTTTTAAGGAAATAAGCTGAAAATTAACGTTTTCATGGCGAGCTTATCTGACTTACTTTATGGCATACCTGGAAAAATGCAAAAAAATTAAAATTTCAAGTGTCCCATGGTACTACAGCAAAAATGTCCCGAATGTAGAACATCCCCACTTGAATTAATAAAATTATTGTATCTCATTTACTAAGATACTTCAGAAAAAATTAATAATAACATGATGAATGGACTACCTTCGCTTGTTTGGATTACGTATCAATCAAATTTTAATATTTTTTTATCAGTTCAAAATTGAAAGGTAAAAAATTGATAATTCTCATTTTTGTCAGAAATTTCACTAGTATCACTGTAGAATACGTAGTTGTGAAGAAGTATTCACCTAAGAAGGTAATCAACAGCTTTGTGTGTTCTACCACATCGTAAACAAATGTATGGGGGAGCCAAGTCCTAGGTGAACACTGGCTATTTTGTAGCCAGTTTTGTGAGTTTATACAGGGAAATTGGCACACGCACATAGACATACGTACACGCATACATATGTACATATACATATAGAATTATGTCATCTAATTACGTCGTTTCCTATTTTGTATCGAGATAAGAAACGTTGTTGCACATTTGGTACCAGGCTGTGACATCACAGAGATTGTTATCAGGCGATCCATCACTGTACAAACATTGTATCTTACCTGAATGTATGCACAGATAAGAACATACGAACGTACGTGTGTTTATTTGTTTAATGTCATAGAGACAAATAATATGCCAGCCTTTCAGCGGTGACTGTTGTCGAGGGATGCGAGCTTCTATTCCTTATAGGAGTAGAGTCCCTACAATTACTATCATTTTAGAATTAAACGAGGTACCGTCTTGGAATTAATTTTCAACATTGCTAGACCTATCTTACATCACCCAATATGTTCAATATTTTTTTCCACGCAACAGCTGCTTCAGGTTCTATGGTACATTGGTCCCATGGTACGTGGGTCTTCCTTACTACACTAATCTACCCTGGTAGGGTGATTCTGCAATTGTAAGAATATTATGTAACTTTGCCCATTTGACTATAAATAATTATATGGACTGAGCACAGTAATAATAATGTGAAGGTAAGATATCTCTTAAAAACAAACACAACTGGAGGAATAAGGTTCCTCCCGTTTTTGCTTTTTAGCAATGATCTGTGACATTGTTCACGTTTGAAAGATCTACAAGTGAAAAATAAAATAATTTGAACCAAAATTAAAAATTTTTATAATTCAATTAATAGTAAAATTGTCGAACTTTATGTAATAAAAATCACCTTCTTATTACGTTGGCTTCACTCACCCTGTACCACCACCTGTACTAATCTCATTCCTATAATATAGTTAAAGCTTCAGTACGATTTTACTTGAATATGTGTGAATAGCCCCACCTGTGTAGGTTGGTTTAAGTTGGTGTAATCCTATCAAATAAAGCTAATAATATTTCAACACGATGATGATACACTCGTATGAAAGAAAGATTTAGAACAAAAGTGAAAAATTACAAAAACAAAAAAAAAGCACCCTTAGGTGCCTATAAGCGAGCGACTGTATCATTTAACGGAGTGCACATTCCTACTTTTGCAGACTGGTAACACTGTAGGTATAATTTGATGTTTTGTTGAAACAACAAAGTTAGTTTTTTTTTGTCAGTGTTTGTGTGTTAAATGCAAATATACACGCACACTTATGAAATTTTCTTACTTCTTTCTTTCCTTCATTTTAGCACCATAATTTGCACCAAGATTCGTAACTTCATGTCACCTGCCTTCAATTTTCGGTTTTTACCCCTGTAGTAAATATTATAGAAATGTGTACCACATTTAAAAAAAAGTGGATATTGTAAACAGGTGGTGGTAATAACTGTTCTACATTCTGTTTTCAGCACCACTTTTCAGGGGATTTTTTAAGCAGCTGTTAAAAAAAATAAAAAAAAAATAAAATGAATAAATTGTGGGGACATTTTCCTCTTTGCCTCCCTCAGGACTCAGCCCTGCGTCGACAGACGGGTCGCAGACCAAAGTCCGCGACCCATACTAATTGTGCATTGCACGTTAAACAGAGTACATTGTCTGTATGCACTCATACAGACGATGCGTTTCTATGTTTACCGTTGAGGCGGTAAACTGAGGCAAGTGAGTATGTAATACTTACATACTCACTGACAGTATACGTGCTGTGGTCCGTATATGGTACCGCATCGCCTTTGGACGATTGCCCCAGTTAGGAAGTACGCTTAGTGTACGGTAAGGCATCTTAAACCGGCTGGCTACCGGTACTGAGAAATAATTTGGTCGCCCCACATGTAAACCACTGTCTCCCTCTTAGGTTCCATGAACCCCGTGCAGGTAGCATCTACCTACATAAATAAAGTACGTAATTATACGTCAAATATTCGCAATAGGCGTTCGACTATAGAGTACTGGACCAGTACAGCTCCGTAAGACCAACGTACTTTTTAATGTTAAGACATGCCGGCGAAAAAGTCGGCAACTACTTGCGTACTTTGCGCGTATTTTCGACCTTTTGCTCGAGTTCACCACTTTAGAATACATGTGATAAAGACGTCGCTTAAATTTACAAAAATAGCGTAGATAAACACGCAGCAAAGTACCTACGTCAAAAGGAACACTGTGCTTGCCTATTTAGCGGTCGCACGTCTAATCAGAAATCATCTTCCTTTGCTGGTCCGGTACCTACTACCTATGCCTATAGGTAGTCAAAATCCTTCCCTACGACATTGATTGTCCCTTACATTTATTGATCTACAACGTTCAAATCTGCAGTTCATTTTTGAGTCCTCGAAAGAAGAGGTGATGATAAATTTTTTGTACACCTATTTTTTGAATAGGTAACGCCAACTTATTTTACCTGGTGCGCTAAATTTGAACTAAACCATCCTTCGGTGACCCATGTGGCGCATGTGGTCCAAAAAACGAGTGTATGACCACATTTTCATCGGTTATCGGACATGGCTGATAGCCGGAACTCGGTACTTGATATTATTATAACGAAGACTTTTTTGGTAAAGGACTAGTTAATTAAATTACACCAGATATCGGACCCGCGCGAAGGGGCGAGTACCTAATTGTGTATGTAACAAATTCGGCCGCCTGGATACGTGATACGAAATTCTCCGCATTATTTCTGATTGCGTCGGTGATGGACTTGGGCTGACAAAGGTTTCACTTCGAGCCCCGAGCTTCAGTTTTCCTTGTAAATTTTTTCAACCAGAAAAGTATCCCCTTTGTTGAAAGGGCGCATGGTGCTATCCGTGTCGCATCGTTCCATTACACGTTGTACTGCTAATGATGCACAATTTTTTCGCAACACATGTTGCAAAATGCGCCATCAGTTCTTGGTTTTCAAGGGCCAGAATGTAGAATTTCCAACTCGGGAGCGAAAAGTTTTCAGGGGTAGTAAAACAAGTATTCGTTCTCGCAACGAAAATGTTGGGCTGCTCCTGTCCAACCAATCAGGCGCCTTCGCTAATCGCGCATGCCCACGTTGTGTTGCGCAACTCGAGTAATGTGTGAGCACCTTCATCGGCTCTTGTGATTTGCAGCTCGTGTTGCGAACCTCAACTCGTCGAGAATCGCTCAGTTCGCGCTCTTCCGCAAAATACGCTGTTCCCCAATAATTTTATTCCAACTAAGGTGGGGCCTGCGCATTGAAAGGGCCCGCGCAGCGGACAGCCCCCACCGCGCTGCCCCTTTAGTCCGTCGCCTGCCCCGCTATAGGCACAAAAACGTGGTCCGCATAAAGGACGACGAGCGAATAAGCCGTTTGATATCGCATCTCATTTAGGCTGCTCACTCAGCCCAGCCTCGTACCACCATCGAGTACGAAGGAGAAGCAACCCGCGGCGGGGGGGGGGCTGGCGCGCTACAGAAAAACCAGTTTTCTCCTCGTTTTCCGCGCCACTCGCTCACTCTCTCTCTTTCTCTTTTTGTTTTCCAATATTTTCATAGTGCACCTTTCTCGTCCATTATAAACATTTTCGTTTACCATTATCGAAATAATTATTAGAGGCGTTGTTAAATGTTTTATATTATTATTCCGCGTATAATATAGGCCTATGGCTATATTCGATAGGGTGGTAGCGGCTGCGGCGGCGGTGGCGGTGGCGGCGGCTGCTGCAGCTCGACGTGTAAATACGCTTGGCCTATGTACGACCGACAGACCTATTGAGAACAATACTTGCGGTTGTCCGCGTGATTGTTATTGTAATCGTCTCTTCGTTTATTTTTATTTCGATATATTATCGTAGGCTATAATACGCTATTATATACTTAATATTATGTAGGTACGCATATGTTACCTATACGCATTCTGATTCGGGACAGAACGCACTCGGCAGGTATACTCGAGTGTACCTACGGGTATAGGTATATTATTATACTGTTATACTGTATAGTGCAGGGCTGAAGGAGAAGTGGGGGCGCGTTTAGGTGTGGTCGGGGAGGGTGTGTGTGTGTGTGTGTGTGTGTGTGTGTGTGTGTGTGTGTGTGTGTTAATAGGTTCGAAGTTGCCGGATAGTTGAAATTCGAAATGGTTGTCTTAGGTATTCGTGGCCCGTTCGTCGTCGGTTGGGTCGAGAATGCTCGCCATTAAACAAACACCCGTCGTATGCACCGATCGAAGAATAAAATAAACACTCGACGACGAACTGGAGAGGCTTTGTAGTCGGTGGCTGCGCCAAACCAATAGGCATCTCTACGTAATACGCTGTAGAGTGGTAAACCTACAGACTGTATCGGTACACCTACGGCACATAGCGTGTAGCTCCGTACGACGTAGGTACGTCGCTAGGCACCTCTATTTGCCTTTGCCATTGCCATTGCCATTGCCATTGCCATTCGCCAAATGTAGAATAGGTTCTCACGTCGTTTCAGTATCCGTCACAGGAATTGCTCCCTCCTTTTTTTCTCCTCGAACATTCGATTCGCTATATCGCGATATCTCTTCGCCTTGTTGGCACTTCGGCATTTACCTACGTCCGCCAGATCGCCGCGTGTAGGCCTATCTCTGATGGGTAGTTCTACCTACGCACGTAGGCAATAGGTATATACGTATGCGAGTGGTTAGGTACCAACAGATACCTAGGTACGAGCATTGCTGCCGGACGCCTTATCGTTGGCCTCTTATTTCTCGTAATATTTTTACGCGTGGCCGTTCCAATCGACTGGTACCCAATTATTAGCTCAGCAAAATTACACCCGCACCGTTTGCCGAAAAGGCTTTTTGGAACTCGTCGTTAGACAGCCTCGTAAAACATTTTCTGCATCCAGGGCCGGAGAGAGAGAGGGCAAAGGATTAATTCCTTCCCGGGCCTGGATGGCCTTCTCAAACAGTTGAACGATTATTCGCTGAAATACACTTCGGGTGGGAAGGTACATACGGAAATGTTCCACACCGGGGCGTATATGCAGTTTACTCTCAAGAATAAATAATACATTTCATTTGAATAAAAAAAAAAAAAAAAAAAAAAAAAAAAAACCGACTGCGCTAATCCGAATGAGTAGCTCTTATTGGCGGATATGCCCAAATTTATGACAACAATTTTATCCATCTTTTTAAAGTCTCATTTTCTTCGATTGTATAGTTTTAATTTTTTTATTTTCTAATACGAATAGCCCAGCACATTCCCCGAATAGTCAGCAACATTTTGAGCCTTTACTTTCATTAAAATCTATAAAGTAAGACACTTCTTGTTCTGAGCGAACGAAATTCGGTTGAAGTTCCGCAGATAGACGAGCCAAACATACGAGCTCCTGATGCGCGCGCAGTCGGTAAAAAACAGAAACTGCAGATTACTTATTATAAATTACAAAAAAAAAAAAAATCCGAAAAAATGTTTTTGGCTTGTAAAATTGTTTTATCGGTACTTTTGAAGTAAGTAAAGTTCCTCAACGAGAGATTTTTCGGAACACGGCTGCTTACGTGAGGCCTGGGCCCGCATTTTCTCTCTCCTACCCCGCCTGCCGCCTGTAATTAAAATGGCCCTTTTCAAACATTTTGGTGCACCCACCGCTTTCTCTCTGATATTCGCCTCCGATATTCACCGACCCATCGACTATAATATTCGATAAAAGCCAAACGATATGCGCACCAAAAATGCAGCTACCGGCTGTTCGTGTATAGCGTAATTCCAAATGTGTACGGCTGGAAAATACGTACTTAAAATCGTTTAATAAGTTTGGTAAAAATTAACTTTTAAGCGTAGGTACGTACGCTTAATCGTTGGTTCAAGAAGCAGCACCCCCACACAGGCAGGCGGACGAACACTGACAGCAGGTACCCAGCTGCGTTTTATTTTGCCCGAAATAACGACAGCGGGGTGACACCGAGGCAGGAGGCAGGCGATTCGTCGACTTTCGAGTCGATTTCGCTGCCCTGCCCTGTGGGTGCAGCGTTCGTCTTGCGGGAGTGCAGAATAGCAGTTCTTGGTTCGGAGCCGGTGCCGACACCGCGTGCCAAATAAAACAGACGTACGGTGCGACGAGCGCAGCGTTTTGAACTTTGACTATAATAGCTTAATGGACTGCTAGAACTGATAAGAAATACATAGGGTTAAATGGAACATATCGCTGAAGCCACTGTTAACAGGCGTTCTTTTTACGAAAAACGACCTTTGGTGATAAGTGAAAGTACAAACACGTAGTGAAACTTAAAAGAATATCGTTCTCTCGCTGCTTATATTGTTAGGAGTCACGAAAATATAGCTGAATACAAATTCAGTTTTCACACAAAGTACCTTTTTCGAAAAGTAACGCCTGCATTGTTTGGCTTCAAGATTTTATTAGTTCTAGCAGTCCATTAAGCTGTGTAGTCAAAGGTTTTGAACGATGAAACGAATGCGGTGCTGCAGCTAGCTCTAGACCTTCGTAGCTACTTCTCACAGTATAAAGGACTGCGAACACGCTATCCAGCGAACAGCCTCCGAGTCTAAATTCGGATCGGATCCACTCGACGAGGGTATTGATGGGTCACCGCACACGCTGCGATTTTACAAACGATTAAATTTACCCGCGATAGGTTAGCCAGCTACCGAAATTCTCACTAATCGATCAGGAGGTAGGTGTCGGGGGTGTCGTCGAACGACTGGATTGAGTTTTTGCGCGTTTCTGTTGTTCAAGGATATGGTGAAACTGCGCTTCGGGATGGCTGCGCGCTGAGTGGGCTGACTTTTGCACACGGAAAATAAACGAGTGTTCACTTCTGCGGTGTGTTAGGTAAGGTACCTCGTACCTATTGGTTCACCAAACGCGCTTAGACTTTGTTTTATGTTCGTATATTCAAAGTCCTTTTTCGTAATACCGTCAAAATATTATCAGGTATAGACATCGATGTAAAGTGACTGGCAGCCCGAAAGATGCGTCGAGCAGGGTCGCTGACATCGGGGCTGCTAGTGCATGCACTGCACACCTCTGTAACTGTATGGAGGTACGAACACGCACAAGCGCACACTACGGCACATTATCGCGCGAAAAACTTCTATACAATACGACAGTCCGTATTTACTAATTTAGGTATTTCAATTGTGGCCGTTGAAAAATGCGCAGGTTTTACACTTTGTAGCAACGCGAGGAGGGCGCGTTGAAAATTAATAGAAATTAAAAAAAATTGTAGCGCAGCGAGCCTCGATAGAAACGCGCAGTTGGTTTTCGAGAAAAAGAATTATATGAATTTTGATGGTCGTATGGTCGTATTAATTGTCTTTAAGTAAATACTTACTTACGCGTTGATGGTACGTTAAGATTGTACGAAATGCGTTAGCTGCTGACCAAAAATATTGGGCAACGTGAAATTCAAAAGCATTATTTCTTAAAAAAATGAAAAATTAATTTAGATAATAAGGTGCCGTACCTACGGTGTAAATAATCGTTTAATTTCAAATAAAACCAAATAAATATAATAAAGTTAGGTATTAAATAAAAAAAAAAAGAAAACGTCAACATGTGGTTAATTTTTATGAAAAGAAAAGTTCATGTACCTAAATTAGAAAAAAAAAAAAAAAAAAAAAAAAAGAGGAAAAAAAAGTTTATCGCAACTACCGACCCGTTGATCCGTATTCCGTACCAAAATTGGTTATGTGCTACAGTAAATTATAATAAACCAGCAAACATAATCCGTCCTTAGGACGAGTCCCAGCTAAAAATCATTATTAGATATATAGGTTAAATAAATGAAATAGGTAATTTTAAACGGAACAGACCAACGACTGAAACTTTTATCAAAAATCCGAAGACGTACTGAAAGCCAACTTTCATGAGAACCTCTCACTTTTGAAACTTCGAGTGCGAAGTTTCTAATTTATTTACAGAACCCAATTTTTCAAGTTTTCCCTTCTCAGAACTGACAGTACAACTGTAAAGAACAACTGAGAACTAACTTTTAAAAGAACGGGTACAATGAACTGCAACTTTTGAACTCAATTCCAGCTCTCAGAATAGAGGTTTATAAAAGCTCTCAGTTGTTGAAGCATTCCCATCGATGAATTCACACTGAAATAAATCCTTTCGACAGAATCGAGGACTAACTTTCAAAAAGTACAGATCCTGAACTGAAACTATTGTTGTAAACTTTGTAACTGTAGCGAATATGTTCGTCATATTTTAATATGGACGTACATATTTCGTTCACAGAAAAATACGTTTTTCTTACTAAGCAAATTCTTTCCCTAATATGTACTGTCAACTGGCGAAAGTACCGTTACCTCCTGCCAACAACCACTGCACGTTTTCTAACGGAATATTCGAGTACCTGAACATTCTGGTACCCGAATATTCTAGAAATAATTAAATACCTAAATCAGCAAATCCCTACTCTACTCACAACGCCATAGAAAACCATATACCTTGACAGGTATATAAACTCTGGTTTTCATTAAAATAATGGTATTGTATAGTATTGTAATTGTAATCTTGACACTGCGTAATAGTGTAATATATTTTATTGTAAATAAACTGGTCAGTCGTATACTGTACCTGCAATATTCTTCCAGTCTTAGACTGTGAACGAATACTTGTAAATTTAATATTGTGTTTTAAAAGTAAAGTGATAAAATTTATCGTGTGTTTCAATTTAATTAAAGTCTTTCATTTAGTTAAGGTCCGCAATAGTTGTGGATAATAAAATTCAATTAGTTAAAATAATTCTCGAATACTATAATATTCCTGTGAATATTATCGTATATCGAAGGAAGTGTAATCGCCCCAAAAGAGGTTAGTTTCCAGTACTAAACCACCTCTTTTGGCCGTTACAGTAACTTATTAAATTTCTCAGTTTATCGAGTTTTCCCATCGAAGAATTGACACTGAAATAAATCCCTCGAATCGAATCGAGAACAAAATTTCAAAAAGGACAGGTTCAGAACTGACGCTTTTGTCAAAAAATTTGTAACTTATTAAAGCTCTCGGTTGTTCATGTTTTCCCATCTTAGAATTGACACTAAACCAAAACCATAAAGTTGAACTGCGAACTTCTTTTGATTGAACACGTTCCAAACTGTAACTTTTGAACTAAATTACAGCTCTCAGAATATGGATTTCAAAATGAAACTTCAGTTCTTGTAATTGTAAGAAAGATTTATATAACGGGTAGTTTTTTAATTTCAAGTACGGTCTTTATAATTACGTTGACGTGATAATGTTAAAGCTTATTTGTCTCTACTGGAAGGGACGTGGATGACTAAATAAAACTGAAGGTTGTCCCACTGTGCAACCATGTACCCCTCTGCCATGCAACCATATACCCCACTCCAAATGTCCGTCAAGTTGCGTGATGCCGGCAAAAGTTTGAATTCAAATTTTACCTTGAAAAGACAACTTTTCATTTTTTTTTAAACCGTCTCTGGCTTAGAACACAACATCTAAAATATGGAAGAAACTGATTGGCTAGTTATGCCGTGAAATGGCCACACAAAACGACTCCACTCATTTATAATATATAGATATTTATTTCAAATTTCATAAATATGGTTCCAAAATTCCACATTTTGTGACCCATATAAAAACAAAAATAGCTGTACTGCAAATACCATCCAGCCGATCCACCCCAAAATTTATAGCATACTACAACGAAGTAAAATAAATATTTATTCTGAATTTCATATGTATCCCATATTGGATGGATGAAGAGAAGTTAAATGAAAAGAGGTTTTCAAAAAATGAAAAGGTTCAAAAAAATAGGCTGTAGTGCCTCTTTACTTGCAGTAATCTTGTGGTTTTGTCTCGTTTTATCTTATTTTTTTAAATAAAAATTTTCCTTCGGCAGTTTCTAAATTAAGTATTAGGTACCTACTTTTCTACAGTGAGTACAGAGTAGAGAATTAGGAGGGGTAAAAAATGGGAATGGAGAGGGTGAGATTATTATATGAAATATTTTATAAGAATTTAATTTGGGGACCTAGGCCCGCCCCATAAAAATTTTCTAGCCTTACCTACGAGCTAGTAAATTAATAAATTTATAGGACCAGTTCAAATTTTCCAATTTTTTCTGCCATATAGTAGGTAACCTACCTATCACTTAGCGAACCGTGAACTGTACAAATTGTAATTTGAAATTGAATGTTTATTTACCACTTTTTTTTTTTTTTTCATTTTTAACAAACGAAGTTACCTATTAGTACTATTCCAAGGACCTGACCTACTGATTTTGTTGCAAATCGGCCATAGGTACTTCCGGTATGGCTATTTTCGTTTTTGTTTTAGCTATAAAATTTTAAATTTTCGACCAATATCTACGAAATTTGAAACAAATATTTACTACGATATGGAATAATTTGCTATCAATTTTGGTACGGATCGGATCGGTCGCACGGTACTTCCGTAACACTATTTTCGTTTTTATTTCGCCTTTAAAATGTCTAATTTTGGACCAATAGGAATGTGATTCGGAATAATTTTTAGTGACTGGTACTGAATTTTACATTTTTCGAGAACCTATTTTTGCGCAGCTGCTGCTGCGTTAGAGTTTTTTCGTCTGTTTTCAGTCAGTTGGTTCTGTGAATTTAAAGCTATGTAAATACGTTGCTGCTTATCCAGTGAAAATCGAGTGAAACTCACGTCCATTTTAGGGCTTTAGGTGTTATTGTTGGCATGGATAGGTATCTAGTACTAAATGATCGAAGCCTATGAGCCGCAGTAGCAGTCAAAAGGCTGTACAGATTTTGATTTTTATTACGAGTCGAACAAAGCATTTTTAAATTACGTTGGTCTGAATTCTAAATTAATTTTTTTTTCGTAATATTAGACGCTAGATTATAAAATTTTTCGATGAAACGATAATATTCTTATATAGCCGAATAAAAAAAATAATAAAATATGGTAGTGTGAAAGAAACACTACCGATGTTTTCGGAAAACCACTTTAATGTATTCGCATCAATATGGAATAAACAGATACCTGAAACCTCAACAGGACGCTCCTTAAACCGCAGACAATGCCCCAAATTTTCTCACACTAAAATTATGACGTCATCAGTTCTTTCAATTGCCCCTGAGATAATGCCCATAACCAGGAGCGTAAGAACGTTTTTTTGTTGGGGGAGGGGTACATGTTGAAAAATCAAAAAATCAAGAAATTTGCGATATATTTGCAGTAGTGACAAAGGGGGGCTAACTGGTAATTACAACCCTCCCTTTCAACCAATGTAATTACTTTAAAAAACTGTAGCGCCGTGATACTTGGCTATAATAATCAGTCTGCCAATTTTCAATGACAATATTAAACAAAAAATAAACAAAAAGCCTTAATTAATGATATGCGAAAAATACGCTAATAACCCCTCGCGCCGTGATTAAGAAAAAGATACCTTAACTTCTACCGAACTTGCACTCACGTAATGACGATTCATCGTGAAAATTTCTGACCGAAAATCCTGGAACTACGTCTATTCCAAAAAATTTTTCTTTTTAAGTTATTTCGGAAACTACCCAAGAAATAAGCAAGAAATAAGCAACAAACTTCCTTCAGACTTGCACTAACATGAAGAAAATTTATCACCAAAATTTCTACAGTAAGCCTAATGTGGTTTTGTTTTTTACCCGAATTTCGTCTCGGAACGAACAGCTTTTTCCAGGCCAAATTCGCCGTTCGTTCGGACAACATTTTACAAACATAAGCCGAAATTTTGGTAAATAAGGGTCGACCCGTGATTCCATTCTCATTTGGGGTTCCCACTTTCCAGCCAATTCTGTGCGATGCGTACCTATCTCTCGCAGATATCTCTGCTCAAGAATACCTACACCGTACTATACTATACTATACTATACTATACTATACTATACTGTATCATACCATAAGTGGGTACTACGAGTATGTAGGTATGCCTTTTGGACCAAAATGACCAAAATGACCAAAATGACCAAATTGGCCGTAGAACGATGGTCGAAATTTCCGATCTCGCGTTTTTTATGCGTGGCAAAGTGGCAAAGTGGCAAAGTGGCAAGGCACTTGTGGCGATGGAAATAGGACGGCCGCCGCCGCTATTAAAGAAAACGGAAAACAAAAGCGCGCGGAATCAATTAGAGGGTGAAGGGGGAGGCAAAAATTCGAAGGGGCACACGATTGAAGAAAGTGTAACTTTAAAGGTTTTTGTCGGCGCAAATAACGCCATAATCGTTTCTATTATTACTGTTATTATCGAGGTGTATGTTTGTATTTCTTGCAGAGTCACGCCGTCGAAAAATATTTAAAATAAAAAAATGAAAAATAAAAAAAAAATAAGAAGAAAACGAAGACGAAGAAGAAGAAGAAGACGAGGAGAAAAAAGCAGCCACAGTTTTTATTTCAAAGAATGCCGACCATAGAGGAAACAAAAAAACCGAACCAAACTAAACAGAAATTTCGATGACGCGGAGACGTGCAACCAGTTTCACCTTTGGAGCCGCTTATTTATTAATCGAGTACCGGCCACCAGCCGATTTTCATCCGTAATTAATAATTCCCGCCAGTCGTCTCCCCTCCATTTTCATTTGATAACCGTATATTTCTTATATAGGTAGGTACTTACTCGTTTTCTTTCTCTTCTCGGTCGCACTTCGCACGCCTACTTACTTTGCAATCCACTTCGAATTTCGAGACACGTAGCCAGTCGAAATATATATATAGGTACCTACCTATATATATATATATATATTATTTTTTTTTTTTTTTGGTACGTAGTGTAAGGCCTACGCCTAGACGACGCGCGATATGTAATGATTGAAAAATACGAAAATCAAAAATGCCACATCCGCGCGCTCTACGTAAAGGCTGTCCGCAGCTACTAGTTTAAGCCTGAAATGTTTTAAGTAAACTTTCTTCCGTACAGCCAACACCATCTGGCATCTAGCATCTAGCATCTAGCATCTAGCATCTAGCATCTAGCATCTAGCATCTAACATCTGGCATCTGGCATCTAGCATCTAGCATCTAGCATCTAGCATCTAGCATCTAGCATCTAACATTTAGCATCTAACATTTAGCATCTAGCATATAGCATCAAGCATCTATCATCTAACATTTAGCATCTAGCATCCAGCATCAAGCATCTAGCATCTAACATTTAGCATCTAGCATCCAGCATCAAGCATCTAGCATCTAACATTTAGCATCTAGCATCCAGCATCAAGCATCTAGCATCTAACATTTAGCATCTAGCATCCAGCATCAAGCATCTAGCATCTAACATTTAGTATCTAGCATCCAGCATCAAGCATCTAGCATCTAACATTTAGCATCTAGCATCTAGCATCTAGCATATAGCATCTAACATTTAGCACTTAGCATCTAGTATCTAGCATCTAGCATCTAGCATCTATTATCTAGCATCTAGCATCTAGCATCTAGCATCTAGCATCAAGAATCTAGCTTCTACCCAGCAACAGCCGTGTGTATGAAAAACCTGCACTAACCGGTACAATTATAGAGTTGCTTGGTAAGTACCACTTACCTGCAGTGAGTACCTACTATGCGGTTGTAACTGCAATCCTAATTCAAACAATATCATGAATTTTGTCTCAACCAATTACCAGTAATCGCAGTATCAGCAAGTTACGAACTTTTACTCTTTTATGCCCTTACCATTTGTTCCCATAACAGTGTTTATACGAATGAATTGTTTCTCTGACCTTTCAGTCTGTTGCAAAGGTGAAAAGCGATTCGATAACGTTTCCACCTTTCAATTTTGCTTCTAACCTTGAAAAATAAAACTTTTACTTTTCGCTTTTCGCTTTTCGCTTTTCCAACATTTATTTCACTTTTCACTTTTGCCTGTCGCTTTTTTCAGCATTTATTTCGGTTTTTATTTTTGAATTTCACTTCCCAAACTATCAAACTTTTCACTTATCAGTTTCTTTGCACCTCCGGTGTGTTGGGCGAAAATGGATTTCAGATGAAATAATGAAAAAGCTATATAAAATTATTGAAACAAACTGAAACTATAAAAATTATATGAAATTTAACATAAATATCAATGAATTCACTTATGAGCTGTAGGTTAGAAAATGGTGCACTGCCTGACTCGTATCTGTAGGGCTGCTTTAGCTTCGCTGGCGAAATCAAATTCTCCATTATCGTAAAACCCCTTCCGCAGATAAATCCCGCGTTTCGCACCCGAACACGGAGGCAAGTTTCAGTGTTTTGAGGGTCCACGAATGTTTTTTTCCCCGGTCCGAATTTCCTCTCCTCGGCTCTGCCCCGAAGGACGAGTTCAATCCGAATGAACTTTGCCTCATTCCGTTCGGTCGTATTTAAAATTTTGGAATCGAACCGAATTCCATCACAATGGAGTAGCCAGGCAAGGATATTAGGCGGGTAAATCCTCATTCAGATGTCCTGAAGCAGTATTTCACAGAGTGAGACCGTTATGGTTTTTAATTTCATGACAAATAATGGCGATTGGCACGAAAATCGGAAATTCATATCGCCAAAGTGCGAAAGTTTTTTGGCGAAGGCAATTTATTCTGAATTGTCCTCCCCCCCCCCTCCGAGATAAATCCTGCGCATAAGTTTGGCTCAAAAGGTGAAGATTGACGTTTTGGTCCGCTCAGACGGTTGGACCAAAGTCCGCCTGTGGTCCCTCCACCTCTAAGAAGAAAAAGTTCTCGAAACCCACCACCGGTGGTGAGGGGAAGGGGGAAAATTTCTTCTCTTCCAATCCTCCCCTGAAGAAAATCCTGGCTGCGCCACTGATCCATCACATTAGGCCTTTTAATCTTAAGTAAATGCGTGCTATGGAAGATTGGCTCGGTTTGGATAATTTTTTCGGTTTTCGAAATTTTTACTGGCACGGAACTGAAAAGGCGCGTTAAAAATTGAAAAAGTTTCCAATTACGAAATGCTTTCAGTTGGGTTGAAAACAATTTATCTACTACAATAATCACACGAAAAATGAATGGGAAAAATTCGACTAGCTTCCTCAAAAACTCGATTCTGCGCTTGCAAAAAATTGTCGAAGAAACGAAACCACTGAGAAACAACAATTAATGTAGGCTATGTTTTCTCCAAGTATCAAATTTTATAATGGCTGCCATTCGTAATCGCTGTTAAACGATTTTGCTCAAATGCATTACCCAACTGATACTTGATGGTCGCCAACTACCTCTAAAATTTTAGGCCAAAATCTTTCAATTTGTGTCAATTATCGGTATGACATGACAACATGGTGGGTGTGCAAAGCTTTGACAAACCCACCTTTCGAAACTATCGAATGGATTTCAAAATTTTCAAAACGAATACACAGTTCTTAAAAATTTCGAATCCAAGTTCTAGTTTCATTGCCATAGGTCGAAAATCAGAAACTCGTTGGCTTTCAAAAATTACAAAAGTGCAGAGTAAAAAGTGGAAAAATATACAGTAGGTATAAATAATACGTCGCAGTCAAAATCAAAAATATGGAAAATTCGCAAATTTTCAGTCGGAAGAGAAAATTCCGGAAAAAAGATTTGACGTTCCCATTTCGTTAATTTTCCTGACTAATTTCAGTCAGAAATGTTAATTCTTTTTGTTTCCAACCCTTTTCCCGAACTCTAACGTTTTTCACTGAAATTAAATCAGTTAAAATCGACAATCTGCTACGTAATATCGAAAATGCCTTAAATTTACATTAATTCATCGGCAAATACGTAAAAGCTTCAAATGTAATTAATTCACCTAATCATCCCAGCTGACTGAAAATGTTTAGTCGATAAAGTAAATAATTACTGAAATGAACTACTTTAGCCTTCGGGTATAGTGGGAGGTTAGATAAGGTAGATTTTTTTTTTTTTTTTTTTTTTTTTTTTTTTTTAATAAGAAATTATTTATTTTATACCGTTTGCTATTGTGGTAGGTTGTGAGAGAGATTAATTTTTTTTTTCTATAAAAGAGGAATTTATATTACACACGTTTAGATATGGTTTGAAGGTTAAAATTTTACAAGAAATATAATTGAATTTTACATCATTGTATTACCGCTGTTTTTGCCTAATTATTTTTGCAGATTCGAAGCATCGAAATTGACTAACTCACAATTCGAGTAAACCGAAACCAGTTAATTTCATAATTCCCTGAATCTTACGTGTATAACCAGTTTTTGCCAGACGTTCTCATAAAATTCGTGTGATTGGAGGACATCAAGTTAGTACTTACCTATGTTCCACGCAACGTGTGAAGTCAGGCACTGCATGAAGTGGCTAAGTTCGTAGTAATTCCATAGGCATTTCATGAAATACCTAACCCAAGTTAGGGCAAAGTATCAAATGAAACTGATGAATTAGCAGAAACTACAAATATTGGACTAACGCTACCAGATAGGATGGTACTGCTATTCTTATCAGTTGTCATTTTAAATACGTTGATGATAAATAATAAAGAACGATCCTACGGTGGTTCTGTTAACCTTTTTGCAAAATTGACGAAGTAGTTTTAAAGTTATCTTTGAATAAAAAAAATGTTAGTATTGCCGCTACGCTAGAAATGAAAAATCATTGATAAAAATAAAAAAAACAATAAAAAATGCGCTAAAAAGTGAAAAATAATCCTATAAAAATTTCTCCCATAATATCTATAGGTTTAGGGACTTGAATTATTCAAACCGGCGCCAATTAAAAAGTTCTGTCATAAAATTTGAAGGAATTGAATTGACGTATGTAGTTGTATAAAGCCTACCTACATGCGATAAAGGAAAAGAGCGCCGACTCGAATAATTCCAGTCCCTAGACTTAGATCCTGGTGGAGAACTTTTAATAGAATTACTTTTCACTTTTTAGCGCTTTTTTTTTCATTTAAATATAATTTCAAAACTACCTCATCAATTCCAAAAAAGAATTAATGGGACCACCGATCCACCGATCATTCTTTATCATTTAAAAAAAAAAGTTCATCAAAATTGGTGCTCGGGTTGAGAAATTATAATGGAACAAACGTGGTAAAAAAAAAAAAAAAAAAAAAAAAAAAAAAAAAACAGATATACGGATTGAGTTGATAACTTCCTCCTTTTTTTTTAAGTCTGTTAAAAATGGAAGATACGCCAACTGTTATTTTGAATGTAAAAATGTTGATGAAGAGCAAGCAATATATCAAATTAATTTATAATAACTCGACTGAACCCGAATTCGATGAATTTGTGGTAATTTTGATTCGCATCTTATTTTTGAAACACTGGGACGTCCCAACCAGGGAGGGGATTGGAGGCTGGGTCATTCCCCGGTCAAAAAATTCGATCAGAAAATCCGCAAGTTTTAAGAACAGTTGGTAAATCCGAATACTTTTAACAAGCAGACTTAAAAACAAAAAAGGTTTTCGATAGGCTATACTTAGTTTTTTTTTTTTTTGTCGTCGAATTCAAACGATTTATCCCTCGCTGTTGAAGAAACATCCGGCCCAAAACTCAGATTTTGAAAACATCGAAGAAGAACATCCACTCGAATCGTCTTTGTGACAAGGTCCAGATTAGAGAATTGCTTCGGATGCTAGAAAAAAGGCTATTTCAAAAGAAAGGGAAGAAGCGCGAAATGGTTGAATTTTAATACAAACGGTTCGTACCGTAGTCATTTCTTCTTATATTAATATTACAACGACTTGTTAATTTCATTTGTCAGGCAGATATTTATTTTTTTTAATTTCACACTTTGCCTGTAACATAAATTATATATATATATATATATATATAGGTACTTACGTTGTGTACAGAAGAATTTCAATGACCTATATACCTATATATTCGTTATCTATGACTTGGCATCGGCGTTTCTCTCCAAGTCTCACCGTTGCACTGAAAGCAACAGTTGTATGGTCCTTCAGAAAATACGCTATTAACAAATGGCCAACTTCCTTAGCGAATGTTACACAGAAAATAAGGAGTTCAATTCTTCACGACATACAGGCAGATAATGAATTAAAGCCCTAATTTAAAGAAATAGGCCTTTTCCTCGAGAAAAAAACGAGACAACACCCCAGAAAAAAAAACACTCATGCGCAGCACGGCAACGCTTGGATAGAAAATCCAGTTGTCCAATTTTCAAATACAATTTAAAAAACTGTCGCGCAGCGAACCTCGCTAGAAAAAATAGGTTTCGAGAGAAATAATTACGAATTTTGACGGTCACGTTAATTGTCCGTAAGTTTGATATATGCGTTACTAATGGTATTTTATGATTGTACGAAATGTGTTAGCTGCTGACGAAATATTAGACAATGTGAAATATAATAAGTTAGTCAAAAAACGAGTTTTTAAAAAATACGCTTTTATAATTTGAAAAAGAAAATAAAATTTCTCACTTTTTCTTCTCATACAGAAAGAAACAAAAATTGAAAAAACAACTGATAAAAACGGATATGTGTGAACGTGTGCGTGTGTGGCAACACGTGAAAGCAACGCTGACGTTGGTCATCCGGTGTACTTCAACGAATCGAGTGAGTAGTGAGTACGATGAAAGAGTATAAAAATAAATTAAGATGATAAAGACGTATGGTACATCATCGTATGATTTAAAATAAAACCAACGAAATATAATAAGTTTATGAAATAAAAAAAAAAGAAAACGCGAGCGTGGGGTTAATTTTTGTAAAAAGAAAAGTTTATGTAAATTAGTTTTACCGAAAGTACCGTCCGGTCGATCCGCACCAAAATTGGTAGTACGCTACAATAAATTTTAATGAATATTTCTTTCAAATTTCGTACATATTGTTCCAAAATTGGACATTTTGTGACCAATATAAAAAAAAGTAGCGGTACCGGAAGTACCGTCCGGCGATCCTCGTCAAAGTTAGTGGCGTAGGTACTATAATAAATTCAAATAAATATTTATTCTGAATTTTGTAGCTATTGGTTCTGAATTGAGCGTTTTATAGACAAAATAAAAACAAAATGGTAGTACCGGAAGAACCATTCGTCCAATCGGCGCTAAAATCAATGGGTCTGGTCCTTGGCTTCGTACCAAATTTCGTGATAATCGGACCAAAATTGCAACCTGTACCGTGGAAACAAGAAGTGAATTTATATCTACCCATCTATCTATCTATCTATCTACATATATATATATATATATATATATATATATATAAAAGATCTGAAAGATCTTACAAGAACGAAGTCGGGAACGAGTCGAAAGAATGCTTTATTTTAATCAAAGAATTCAAAACAAAGATCGTTTCCGAAGTAAAGCTAGTATAGCGGAATTATAAGCGAGAAAGTAATGAACGTGACACAAGCGTGTATGCACGAAGGAAACTGAAAACGGAGGAACCGAGGTCAGCGTACGTAGGTTTGAACAGAGAGTGAATAAACGGTTACACATAAACGAAGTCGGTATATCGGAGATACAGGAACAAACGTGAAAGATAAGAAAGCGAGTAAATGGAAAGAGAGGAAACAAGAAGGAACACGGAGACGACTATGTGACGGGTGATTCTTACATATATATATATATATATGAATTTGAGTTCTCGTTGCCAAAATTTACCCAAGTTCACGAAGCGAAAAACTTACCCACCCCCAACCGTGTGGGTTAATACCGCACCAAACGTAATAAGTAGATTTTCTAAAGAAAACCTACTTAAAAACAACGTATAATTTAAATTAATGCTAATGCGATGCGATGCGGAAAATATGTTTTTAACCCTTTGCGCCGTAAATACGAATAAGTTAAGTAAAAGTGAATTTCTATAAATACACTTTTATAAGACACGCAATTAAACTCTTCTCCTCAAAGACTCGTGTCCAAAACTCGAAATGAATTCGAATTTGAAGAAGAAGAAGAAGAAGTAGAAAAAACGAAAAGCTGCCCCTGTGGCGTTACGAAGTGGACAACCCACAACTGGAAGGTCGCATCGCTACCGCTATGCCACAGCGACGGTTCACGGTTGGAGATACGCGACGAAAGTTGAACTGAAAAATAAAAAAAAATATTGATCAGAGCTATAAGCCTATAACTGATAAGAACCAAACTGGATTTTAACGCGCCCACCTACCGGACGTACCGCGAAACTGAAAAACGAATCCGCCCCAAATCCGAATGGTCTCGTCCCCCACTTGGCACTTACCTCGCAGCATTACGTACCTGTACCATTTACGTTATACCTAATTATTATTGTAGCCCGTATTACTCGTACGTGAAAGGTACCTACAAAAATTACGTGAAAATGGGAAAAGGGTAGGTAGAGGTACGTACATCGCCACCCTTAAGCCCTTTGTGCGAAGTTAATTTTAATACCCGGTTTGGCGAGCGAAGTCGTTAAAAATTGATATCAGTTTTTGCGACAAATTGAAATGCGATCTTGCCATTGGTTGTCGTAGGTACCGAACGCTGGTTGCAACCTTACAGGTAGCTACCAACCTAAAATACCTAAAATACCTAAAATACCTAAAGTACCTACGAACGTAGGTAATGTGTTGCGTATTCTGCCGTCGTTGCGAAATGATTTCCGTTTTGTCGCCAGGATGCCAGATAGGTGCGCGGGTAGGGTGCTCGTTGGCCCCGCAGCTAAAAATGGCAGCGAGCCGTGCGTCGGATGCGTAGGTATGTTTGTTGGTCGATGTGCGCACCGCACTGACAGGCAGGTAATTTGCTGTCGCGTTGACAGGTGGGGCCGAAATTCCGTGTAAAACGAGTACCTAGGTAATCCTTCTTCAAAAGCGTGTATACACATAACGGAGCATCGAAGGCGAACAGGAAAGGCGAAAGCAAATCGATAGGCAGCTAGTAAACAATGGATTCGACTCGATGTCGATAGGCATTATTTGGCACCTTTTAACCGCTTAGGTGTTGGTGTTTAGCCGTAAACGTACTGCACGAATAATAAACGATTTTCGTGGTGCTGCGTGGAGTGGGCGATGCGGTGTAGCCGGGTGGTGGCGGTGGTTGCTGTTTGTTCAAAATCTCTCTCTCTCTCTCTCTCTCTCTCTCTCTCTCTCTTCCCATCTCTCGCACATTCACACGCGCACGCACACAACTCTCGCGTGTTTTTGTGCGTTTTTTTCGCTTTTCAATTGCGAACGTCGAACGGTCGCGCAGCACGGTAGCGGTAGCGGTAGCGGTAGCGGTAGCGGTAGCAGTTTATTTGTTCGCGCTGCTCGTAGGTAGACGGGTCTCGAGTTGAAAATCTGTTCGGTCGGAAGGAACCGTGTGCGCAGAGGCAGCCCAACGGCGACAAAAGCGAACGAAGGAAACAGAAATCAACTGGACGCGCGGAGGAAGTGCAGACGGCATATCTTCGGTTAAAACCTCTTAATACTTCCGTCGAGTCGACTAATCGCGTCAGGCATTCGAATGCGAAGGCGAAATTGCGCCCATCAAAGTGTCGAACGCCTTTCCGCCCACCGGCTGCTGCCTACCTGCGTCCTGCCGCCACCCTCGACCCAACGCTCGCCCGCCCGCCCGCCCGCCCCACTACTCGCTCGAGCGTAGCATCCAACCGAATGCAAAAGAGCAGCCAAAGCCACAGCCGCACAGCTACAGCTACAGCTACGGACACGGACACCCACGCACGCACGCACGCACGCACGCACGCACGCAAACGCAGAGACTGTGCGACGAGAAGGAAAAAAAGGTATGCGGAAAAGAACGAATGAACCGCGCGAAGCAACCACCGGTTGGCCCTTTGTTTGCCGGCTAAATCTTTCACCCCAGCGCCACGAAGTTCCAGTTCCAGTTCCGGACTTGCAGCTTATACGCGAACGCGGTCGTACCGTACAGGTGGCGTACGTGCGTCGTAATCAATTTCGACTTCGAAGCGTTTGGGCGCCGTGTAGCTGAGAGCCAGCGATGGCGGAGTGAAGGGCGTCGCGGGGCAACTCTCAAGTGTCGCTTGCGGTTAGTGGGCGGATGACGGGTCGGAGGGGGAGGAGGAGGAGGCGGAGGCGGAGGCGGAGGCGGAGGCGGAGGAGGGGCGTTGGTGGAATCCGCAAAGTTCGTCGAGTAGCTACGTACCTACCAACCTCTGTGTTACGTGTACAGGTAGGTAGGTACCCTGCTCGTACTTACAACGTAGTAGGTAACACATTTTTGCCGGCTAATCGAAATGAAAAGGATCCGCAGGATCGCTTCCCTTCCACTTCCAAACAAACGTTCGTACGAATGCCTTAGGCAGCCTACGGTGCCCAACGACCTGTAGCCGTTTCGCCGTTACTACGAGAGTATGACGGACTCGCACTAAAGCTCCGTGCAGCCTCCGAAGCTTTTTTTTTACAAAGGTCTGACGGCGGTCGTCTACGAATTTACCTCGAAACGATTTTTCGAAATTTATTCAATTCTCGGGTCGAATGCTATGTTTCGCCGTTGCTGCACAATTTCGCCACACATAGCCGGACTCGTTCCGAGCCGGCAGCCCCCTTCCACAAAACTTTTGTTCATTTTAGAGCACAAAAAGTAGACGCCTTTTAGCTACCGCTTTACCCAACCGAGTCGATATTTTTCCAACATATTTTTCACTCTAATGACTCCGACTCCATAATGCGATAACTACTTACTTAGGTATACGTTTTTTGAATCTTCGATCGAATACAACCTACTGTTCAATTCATTTAGAGCGAGCGAAAATAATATACCTATTTATAGGCCTATTAACATAGATACCTAGGTTTTCTTTGGAAAATCTACTTATTACGCTTGGTACGGTGTTGGCCCCCACGGTTGGGAGTGGGCACGTTTTTCGCTTCGTGACCTCAGAAAAATTTTAGCACCAATAACTCAATTCATGTATATACGTCAATTTCTTATTCCCACCATACAGGTTGTAATTTTTGTTCTATTACCACGAAATTTAGTGCAATCATTAGTACTAAGTAAGCCAAGGACCTGACCTATGGATTTTGGTGCGGATCGACGGGACAGTACTCCCGGTAAAGCTTTTTTTCCGGGTTTTTTTTTTTTTTAATTTGCCTGAACTTCTATTTTTACAAAAATTAACCACATATTCGTGTATTCTTTTTTTTTATTTCATAACTTTATTATATTTCTTTGGTTTTATTTTAAATTGTACGATTATTTACCATACTTTGTCATCTTAATTTATTTTTCATTTTTTCAAGAAATAATGCTTTTAACTTTCGCTTTGTCTAATATTTTGTACAATCATAACATACGATTAACGCGTATGAACTTACAGACAATTAATGTGACCATCAAAATTCGTAATTATTTTTATCGAACACTTACTTTTTCTAGCAAGACTTGCTAGGCTATAGTTTTTGTTTCAATTCATTCCGTAATTAGTTAATGAATCCGATTAAGATGGATGATCAACAATTGGTAAACTAATTATAGGTCAAGGGCATAGGCGGCATGGGGTAGGGGGCAGTTGCTCGCTGGATTTTCACAACAAAAAAAGGCCAGTACGCTGAATGTTTTCTAATGTTTGGAGAAACCTCAATTAAATAGAGACAATTACTTTACTATCTCTTTATTTCTCTTTAAAACTATAAATCACAATAATATCGACGCTTTAAATATTCAATTATTCTTCTTTAGTTTGAATCTTATTTCTTAGTGAAACCTAATGATCTACAATCTTCTAGTGTAGACACCTTAACTTTACCGATTGAGAGTAGTCACAGGAATGAGTGTTCATCTTCATTTGAAGAGAACGCAGTGTCTGTAATTTCATTGTCATATTCTAAAATGCCACATTTAAAATAGGAAGCGTGACATCGGAACATCCGCCAAATACGATGACTCTACATTGTCAGCATATCTGGTGGTGTTCATCCGTGAGAACAGGTATAATATAGGCGACTATTATTCTTAGAATTTGGAATAACAGTCGGCTATATTTCGTTTGACCAGTTTTCATAGACGAACTAAATTGTCTGCAAAAAGGTGACGGAACAGCCAGTTAAAAAAGAAAAAACTGTAGCGCAGCAAGCCTCCTCGCTACAAAAAGTAAGGCCAAGAAAAAGAATTACGAATTTTGATAGTCACATTAATTGTCTGTAAGTTTATACGCATTAGTGGTATGTCACGATTGTATGAAATGTCTTAGCTTTTGATAAAATATTAGACAATATGAAATTTAAAAGCATTATTTCTCGAAATGAAATGATAAACTGTGATAAATAATCATATTTTTTTTTTTAATAAAGCCAAAGAAACATAATAAAGTTATGAAATAAAAAACAGAAAAAACGAAATGTGGTTAATTTTTATAAAAAGAAAAGTTCGACATGCAAATTAGAAAAAAGTGGAAAAAAAAAAGATTTGCTGGAAGTACCGTCTGGTCGATCCACGTTAAAATTAGTAGCGTACTATAATTAATTAAAATAAATATTTATTTCGAATTTCGTGTCTATTGATGCAAAATTGATAATTTTATAGTCAAAATAAAAACAAAAATAATGGTATCTGAAGTACAGTCCGGCCGATCTGCACCAAAATCAAAAGGTCTGGTCCTTGGCTTAGTGAAAATGTTCGTACAAAATTTCGTGATTATCGCACAGAAATTTCGACCTGTACTGTGGGAACAAGAAATTGACTTATATCCATTTATATTTATATATATATATAGGCAATTATATATATACGAATCTAAGTTATTGGTGCCAAAATTTTCGTGAGGTCGTGAAAAGAAAATTGTACCCACCCGAATACTGGGGCCTAATGCCGCACCAAGCGTAATAAAAAGAAAATCTACTTAAAAAAGTAGATGTTTGATAATTAGTAGAAATGAAAAGATAATGAGAAAAAGTTAGACTACTATCCAGCAAGAATTTTAAATGGCTTTTCAAAGAAAATCAACTGATTCTTGGTTAAGCAAGCTAAAATTTGTATTAAATAATAGCGAACTGTAGGTAATTTTTTTTTCTCTCGAAAATATTATAAATTTCTTTATGTTAATTTCATTGGAAAATTTTCACCGACTGCTTTTTTGCACAGCCAGTAAAATAGACTGCGACTGTACTTTCGAGTTGGCTTGTTACCGGTGGCGCATTTAGGGGGGCAAGTGGGTACTCATTCTCAGATGGTTGAGTTTTGGAACAGAAAAATTACAAATAAAAATTAATTTTCAAACTGTTTATACGATAATTACACGGTGGGCCAAGACCGCACGTAGTTTAATACCGTAAAAGGTAACGAATATGCGTAAATTAGATGGAGATAATGACATAGGTATGTGAAGTGACGTGAGTGCGAGTGTGAGTGCGAGTGCGAGTGTGAGTGAGATGGAAGATGTATGTATGGTTTCATGCGCAGGTACAGTGCTGATTACGTTAAGTCATACAGGGTGATTTATTACATACAGTGTGCAATGATATATGAGGAGAAATTATGATGTGTAGGAATATATCGTTACACTATAAAAACTCGCGTAGAGGTAAATCCCGAGTACAGTCCTATTGCAGTTGAGGGATGGCCATATTGACGCAAATTCGTCGTTATACCACCGCCTGCTAACCCCCCTATAGTTGGTCTCTGCTTCGATAAAACTTGATTCGCCCCACTTGGAACATTTTTTAGCTGCGCCCTTGTTACAGGCGCCTTCGTAAGTTCGTAAGTTCGTAAGTTCGTAAGTTCGTAAGTGAAGTGTAGGTAGGAAAAATCGAGCCAAGTAGAAGAGGGCGAATTCGCGAGAATGTGGGAAATGCGTGGCATCCAATTTCTTAAATACCTGATGCGAAGTGAGCCCCGCAACAAGAAGGTCACATGTGTGCTTCATTTGAGGCACCAACTCCATCGTCATCGCCGCTAAGTAAGGAACCGTAATCACGAAGATTAAAGGCAATCCACCTTGGTCTGTATTTGTTTCTTGAATCTTGCACATAACTGCTATCCTACTATGCTGGGCAAATATATGATCGATATGTCTGGGTTTTTTTTTTTTTTTTTTTGGTTTTTTTTTTTCTAATTTTATTGCGAACGAAGCAATCATTTTTAGAGAGGACACCGTGAAATGACTGGTTCTTACGTAAATACCTAACGTAGGTAACCTAATACCTAGGTATGTGGAGAACATATCTTTTTTCCTCCTCATTTGTTTTGGTATTAGTACTCGGTGATTTTTGGCTTGATCAAAAGCCTTAATCGATCATATTATACGGAAACATAAATCTTGCAAGGATTTGTTTGTTTTCAATGATTGCACTTTCTAGGTAATTAGATATAGGTACTTACCCTACCAACAGTTCTTCGTACAGAACATCCTCAGTCTCGAAGTAGAGCTCAACTGAGATGTTCATGTTGAAACGGATTTTTTTGTTTACTTCGGTATCCACTATCCAAGTTCGAACTTGGCAACAAAAAATTCATTCAGTTTGCTAATTTTTGTCTCCAACAATCTTTACACGCAGTTAGAAAATCAGGGATTAAGAAACCGAAATGGAAACAAAATTTTTTGGAAACCGAAACCATATTTTCGTACGCTGGAAACCAAAATAAATGGAAACACCAAAAGTCTGAAATGGAAATCGGATCAGAAACAATCAAACAGTTAGTTTCAAGACCAATAACAGAAACAATGGACACCAATGATGAATCGTTTCCCTTTCTGTTTCTCATCTGATTAATTTTTGATCTGAAAGAAAAGATTTGAAAAAATATCGATATTTTTTGGGATATGTCGAAAGAATGATCGATGTTTCTAGAAAAATATAGAAAAAATAGAGATATAAGTATATTGATATTTGAGTGGGATTTGAAAAATTTTAAGTAATGAAAAAAATATTTTTAAATGGAGATGGAAATAGTTCCTAAAACGAAACTGAATGAAAGATTTTGTTAAAATCAGGAAATGAATGTAACGGAAATGGAAACTAAAACGATGAAAGTAGAAACAAAAAATATTTAACATTATTGTAAATTTCAGAAACTCAACCAACGGAAACAAAATGAAAAAGGTAGCGTTTCTCAGTCCCTGAGGAAAACGCATATTCTGGAAAAATAGAGCAATAATAATTATTTTATATTGCCTAGAAGTTCAACGATCCATATATAAATTAGTTCAAAATAAACGAATGAATTACCTATAAAGAAATGATCAAAAGTTGTCCAGGAACTCAACGGATCTTGTGAAATAATATGACAAGTTTTTATTTTAATATTATGAATTAATGTAGTGAATTAATAGTAAATCGAGTTGGACTTCGCAATTTTCTGTTTCCATTTTCATAATTTTGGTATCCATTTCCATTTCCATTTCCATTTCCTTTTCCATTTCCTTTTCCATTTCCTTTTCCTTTTCAATTCAAAAATTTTTTTTTCCATGTTTAAAATTTTCTAAATTCTATTTGGATATCAATATATCGATATTTTGTCGGTATTTTCAAAAAAAATATTGATATTTTCTCAAATTTTTTCACCGAGAGCAAAAATTAATCAAGTTCAAGAAATGGAAACAGAAACAATTGATCATCAATTGGTTTCAATTACATTTCCATTATGGGTCTTGAAATAAATTGGATAATTGCAGGGATTAAGTTTTCATTTTATTTCCATTAGTTGAGTTTCTGAAAGTTGCTATTATATCCGTTATTTTTTGTTTCCATTTCCATCATTTTGGTTTCAATTTCCATTACATTTTCTGATTTTAACAAAATTTTTTATTCAGTTTCCTTTTTGGGTTCCATTTCTGTTTCCTTTTAAAAATAAGTTTTTCATTATCAGAAATTGAGAAATGTAAATGGAATTTTTTGTAAAAAGAAACCTTTTTTTTGCACTGGAAACTGAAATAAACAAAGACATAAAAATTCTGAAATGGAAACCAAATTGGAAACAATTAACCAATTATTTTCAAAACCAATAACAGAAATGTAATGGAAACCGAATGATGAATCATTTCCATTTTAATTTTTGCTCCGAGTCAAAAATTTTGAAAACAATATCGATGTTTTTTGAGAAATATCAAAAAAATACCAATATATTGATATTTGAACAAGATTTAGAAAATTTTAAATCTAGAAAAACTTTTTTTCAAATGGAAATGGAAATAGAAACTAAATGAAAAATTTAGGCAAAATCATGAAATATAAAGGAAATGGAAACCAAAATGATAGAAACAGAAACTAAAAATAACTAACATTATTGTAAATTAATGGAAACAAAATAAAAAGTGTAGTATTTCATAGTCTCTGTTCATTATTCAAAATTTTTCAAAACCTATTCAAATATCCATACATAAATATTTTTTTAATATTTTTCTAGAAACATCGATATTTTTTCAAATTTTTTCTCTCAGATCAAAAATTAATCAGAGGTGAGAAAGGGAAATAAAAATGATTCATCATTTGGTTTCCATTACGTTTTTTTTATTGGTCTTGGAACTAATTGCTTAATTGTTTCCAATTAAGTTTCTATTTTAGAATTTTGGTGTTTCCAACAAAAAAAAAATGGTTTCTGTTTCCAAAAAATTCCGTTTGTTTCTTAATCCCTGGTTAATTGTTTCTAATTTGGTTTCCTTTTCTAAATTTTAATATTTTCGTTTATTTTGGTTTCCAAGGCAAAAAAATATGGTTTCTATTTCCACTTTTCAATTCCTGCCAGAAGTGCATCTTGGGCATCAATACAAAGCCTAAAAGTCACTTAGGAAGCACTAAATCGGGCTTCATAAAAATTGTAGGTAGTATAAGCATGTGGGGACTCACTGGTATGAGGTAAAGGTGCTCGGACCCCTCAACGACAGTCGCCGCCCCAAAGGGCAGGCAAATAATCGTCCTTGTGACGTTAAACACACAAAACTCGTTCAATTGTAATTACCTGTATGTACTTGCAGGTAATGTACGAGTACCGAATCGTGACACAATAAGATGATGTCACGATTTGTACACGAACCGGCCAGCCATCTCTTATCTCGATAGGGGATGGTGCAACCTGGCTGTTCTCACCAACGTACGTATTCTCTTATGTACGTGTGTTTGTGTGCGTGTAAATAAGCCGTATATAAACCACCCGAATCGGCTCTAAAATCGCCAGTGTTTGGTCTGGTTCTGGCTTACCCGTACTTGTGTACGAAGTGGCTGAACACGCTTAAATTCTGTAGAATTTCCTTCTGGTGAGAATATCTCTCACGACAAGGTATTCCACAAAGCATATAAGGTTTTTTAAACTCAGAGAGTAGTGGGGAGTTTATTTTCAAATTTTTTCTCGGTATAAAGCAATGTATGTGATATCAAATGAAAGCAATACCTTACTGGATGGCTAAAACACATGAAAAGCATTGTGAATATTTGAAATTATGGTCATAACTATTTTAAAACAAGTGATAGTTATTTATTTTACATAAATGAAATTTTAGAAGCTTCATAGAATAAAATAAGCCAAAGATCAATAAGTTTGAGCTCGTAGAAGCCGAGAGAATTGAAGAAGAATATGAAATTGTTCCTCAAATTGGAGTTTTTGGGCATTATTATTAGTTGTCTTTAGTGTTAAGTACACTGATAATATCAAATTATATCATTTTCTCAGCTTCTAAGGACTCAAATTTATTGTTTTTGGGTTTATTTTATTCCTCGAAGCTTCCTCTATAATTTAATTTATTTCTAACAATTAGCTATCTTTTGTTTTAAGACAATTAGAATTAAAAATTTCCATATTTCCATGCTTTTCAAAATTTTTTACGAGCATTTCGCCACCAGGAGAGATTACTGATAAATACTATGGATTCCCATCACAAAATAGACATTTTCTACAAAAATGTTCACAAAACTGACCCCTTAAGAATGCCTTTATTTGAGTGATTTGTTCACTTCCAAAGAGCTTATACCTATGTATTGTTCTTACCAGAGACATTCTTACAACTATAAAGATGTCCAACACTCCATATGCAATGTGGTTTAAAAAAAAGCAAAAGATAGAAAAGAAGCAATTTGACCAATATACACACGCACACTGCTGTAACACATGCGCAGTAACAAATATTCGAATTTGAAATTTTCTATCAAGGTTCTATCTTTGACATGTTTTTGTGTGGGTATTGGACATCTTTTTAGCTGTATGTCTCCGATTCTTACATTATTATTGGTTCCAGACTTCCTACTGCCTATTTTATGTACCTGCTGGGTTTGGCTTTGTAATGACTCTTGGTATGTACATATGTGTATAGAGTATATATATATATATATATGTAAGAATATGTATTCACATTCTTAAAATAACCACAGTTTCTGTCTGTGTTTCGCACTCGCTGATATAGTGAGTTGCAGAGATCTCTCATATATATATTAGATTTGTATTATATTCACCTATTGATGGATTTTAAGTATGGAAAGATGAAAGATGTGTCTACATGATTCTTCATTATTTTCTAAAGAGCTTACATATATATATATATATAAAGGATAAAGGTTTGTAAGATCGTGCACCTAGTGGTTAAATCACCATAATTTTATAACAAATGGTTAAAATTTTGCTATTTTTGGATATGTTATAGACCAAACCTTTATTTATAACATACCCAAAGCACAAATTGTGGCGTGAATTACAACTAGAATTATAATGATTTTTGCAAAACCTTTCAAAAATGTGACCCCAAAAAACTTGTCTATAAGATAGCGCATTTGCATTCCCAAGATTGCGTACCTCGCCACTTCCATAAAATATCAGTTTTGCAAAAATTGATAAGTTGTTCTCTTGATACGTTATAGACAATGGCTGGACTCTAATATATCAAAAAATAGTTGAGTTTTAATCATTCAAATTGAAGTTACGGCGACTTAACCACTAGGTTCGCGATCTTACAGACATTTACCTTACTCCTATAATGCTTTCTCCACTGAGGATTATGTCAGTGGTTGAATTCAATAATCCGATTCAATTGTAAATCTGACCTGTTAATTTATTTTTCTGAAGGATTACGTTTGCTCTGATCCTTGTCACACTTCCGCATAGGTGGTGAAAAAAAAAATAGATAAAATCGAATGCAAAATTATTATATGGTATGTGTGCGATCATACAAACTTATGACTTGAATTTTTTAAGGCTATTTTTCTCCATCATAAATAAGCCCGCAATTTGACTCAATTATATCACCTAAAAGCTTATTAAATGTAGTTTCCATCGATAGAAAGTTACTTACCATTAAAATTTTACAAATGTCACAAATTAGTCCGAGGTAGTTAGTTCGAAAAAATTATAATTTCATTGTCCAAAAACAAAAAATGTGAATATCTTTTGAATGAGAAGTGGTAAAATCACATTTTTGGTATCAAAATTCATAATATTGTTATGGTAATGTTGCAATATATGCGAATTAATTGTTATATCAGCTCTTCAGTTTTGAGAAATAGTCGGTGTGCGATCTTAGGAACTGCACGATCTTACTGACCTTTACCCTATATATTATATACAAATAATATCACTATATTAACGCTAAAGAAAAGAAACTCTATTGGTGGAAATTAATTGAACAAAATTATTCCGCTTTATTTGTTTCCTAAATTCTATGCGCATGCGCCAACTATCAAGTAACAAAATATTTCGTCATTTTCGCCAAAATAACGAATTCTACGGTGTTACCCAACTATGTCAGCAAAAATCGAGGGCTGGCACAAGCCTTGGCAGCGCTTCAGAGTTTATATACATATGTATACCTGTATACATATATCTATACGTAAAAAAAAAGTTGTTCAGAATGGGAAAATGATATTGTTGGTTTTCTCTTCTTACGAAACGAATAATTTTCATCATCGCCACCAATAACCTTCCCCCCCCCCCGTGAGGTGAATTTTAAAACCTTGTTTGCTAACAAACTGCGTGTAAAATGAAAAATCTCAAGCAGGTGGCAACTAGGTATCGTATACAGGTATAGGTGGAAGTGGAATGGCCCAAGTTTAGGACAGACTTTTACATTCGAAGAAAGGAAAAAAGGAACCGAGTTATAGCGTCTCCCCCGACGCAGCCATCCCACCGTTTTCGTAACGATTTACTTCCTGCTTCTGAAAAGCTAATTGCTTCCGGAGCCATTTTAGTCGCTTTTCGCGAAATTTCCTGAATTTCGAAAAGCCTTATAATTCGCGATATAATTCCGTATATTCGTGGATATATATATATATATATATATATATGCATTGATGTACGCTTCGCTTCGCTTCAGCAACGCCCGCCCCCCTCCTCACTGCAGCTTTTCATCTCCAACAGCTTGTTTCTACTTTCTACTTCTCTTTTATTTTCAGCACTCGCTCAACCGCTCTTTCTCTATAACCTTCGTCTCTCACCAACTTCTGCAACTCCGTTTTAGTCGTTGCTGTTGCTGCGGCTGCGGCTGCGGCTGCGGCTGCGGCTGCGGCTGCGACTGCAACCTACTTTAACGCTAAAAGCCATCTTTCTCCCTTTTTCGCTCTTTGCTTTATACTCGAGGTTAATCAATAGCGCGCGAAAAGCTTTTATATTAACACTTTTCGTTTTATCGAATTTATCAGCGCTTTTATTTAACAACATTGTTCGCCTTCATCGTTCTCCAAAGAAGAAAACCAACCGTAGGTACCTAATTTAATCATTTGGCTGGAAACTCGCGAATTCGTCGGCACGTTATAGGCGCACTTGTCAACTTTTCTTTCCTCCCCCCGCCCTCCATCGATCGCCTATTTTCATAAATTATTTTATCAGTTTTTCGCAGAACGTAGGTAACTACCGATTCGTAGTCGTAGGTATGGTCGTAAACGGAAACGGATTGGCGAGAGGCGTAGGCTGACAGGCTGTTGGTACAGTTTCCACTTAAGATTCTGCTCACCGTAGGCTCGCAACCATCGTAAATAATTGGGCTGGTTCGAAATTTACGCGGGCCCATATGTTAGGTAGATACTTCCCGATAGGTGTGACATAGTGTGGCCGACAGTTAGATACCTAGGTACCGTAGCTACCTAAAAATAATTAACAAGAATGCGGATATTGGACTTATCCCGTAGAAATTCCCCCTTTTCACTCGCAAAACTTTAGGAACAAAAAACTTCATTAAAATATTTGCTTCGCGTACCTACCCGTGGTACGAAAACAAAAGTTAGATAATCTCATTCGGGTACAGCGACTGCATTGGCAGAAAAATACGAAGGGAAGCACTCGCAAAAGTCGGAAAAAGTAGGTACCTACGTTATTTTGACAATAGGTGAGTAGGTACTTACTAAAAAAGCGAACTGGCCATTCGTTTAAAATTTCTTAAATACCCACCTATAAAAGTACCGAAATGCTTTTCAACTCTGTTGCGATCTACTCTACTAAATCCGGATTAACCAAAGTGCAAAAAAAGGTTTCAAGTTAAAAGTGAATTTTTATTTACCAAAATTTTACACAAAAAGGTTCAGTCAGTTATCGTGCAGCTTAGGGTTAACACACAGGCCAGAAACGACCGGTTAGGTAACTCGATGAACTCGATCTCGGCATCCTATTTTAACTCCAGTCTTCGGCTGCTTAAAGCTGAAAAATTAAAAAAAAAAAAAATTTACGGGCGAATACTAGATACATTTTTACATTACATATTAGCCTACGAGTGACATGGGCGTAATCTCAGTGCACTGAAGAATGGGTCCGATGAAAAAATGAACGTCAATAAATTTAAACTGTACTTAAGTCTTAAATAACGTACTTATTCAGCTAATTAGGTAGGTAGTTGGTAATGAAATAAAAAAAAAATTCACGTTTAATTTGAACTTACAGTTCCTTACAAAAGTTATCGAATAAGTAAGTATATCGCGTTCGCAATAAAATGCGAATACTCCTATTTGTTTTTATAATCTGATACAACGCAATCAAACAAAAGTGGACACCCAGCTACTCCTTTACCTTCTAGCGAGTCGCTTGAAGAAGTTTCACTTGAAAAAAAATTCTGTACCTTACTGAAAGAAACAGATAGTTCAGTTACTTGGTCGATTGAATTGGCCTGGTGCGCGTATACCCGCAGGCCGAATGTGCAGATCTCTCCAGTGTAGCCATATCGGTGAAAAATATTGTTGGCATCGACGTAACCCATAAACCGATTTAGATTGCATTTTCTCGGGTTCTAATCGGAGATGGTAATCTAAAAAAGTATATTCCGCAGTAGAATATACGCGGAATATGTAGAATAAGTAAAAAATGTGTAGAGTATGAACCGGAGGGAGGGGATCACAAAAAAACAATGACTCGGATCACGGATCCTTTTCAATTTTTAAGTAAGTGATTCGAGTCCGGATCACGAATCATTTGTGAAAGAAAAAGGATCCGTTCTGATCATTTGCACCGATTTTGCCGACCATTTGAAAATAAAAGTTATTTCGTCAGTTTTTAAAAAATAAACGAATAATATTCTCACGTAGGTACATTCTTTATTTTCCACGTTTTTTTTTTTTTTTTTTTTTTTTTGTATTTTATTTGAAAATCTGAAAAAATGGATCCGATCGGATACTTGGGATCCTTTCTCACAAAGTGATTCGAATCACCAGTCGCGGATTCATCGAGTAAAAATAATTCGAGTTTCTGATCTTGCCCACTCCTGCTACGAGGAAATTGATTTAAATAAACGACATTCCTCTATTTAGTTATCTTATCAGATCGTTATTATCACAAATTTCACATATAGATATTCTACGGGTTGGAAAACGAATTAAACATATTTACCACGTATTTCGGGTGATTTTTGGATATTTTACGTCGCATATTCTACGCGTAGAATGCGTGTGTGGATGTAGAATTGAATTCTACGTCGCCATTTCTGGTTCTAATTAACGGACGGGAGCGAAAGAAAGAAGAGGGAAATTCTACAAGCATCGGTTTTGGTTTTCACGCCAACTTGACTCGAAGCAAACGGACAGACGGATACAACATTTTCAAAATTAATACGTAGGTACGCCAGCAGCGTAATATTCAAATTCCACCGTCTCGGTTCCAACTCAAAAGCACGAATGTAAAATTGTGAAGACAGACGCTACATTTTTACGATACACAACGGTATCCTAGGTAGGTACAGCAGATAAGTGAGTAGGTATGCTACGCGGTTGCGAATGTCAATTGAACTGTAATTTTACACGATATGGTGTTTTTTAAGGCCCCTGCGAGGCCGAGGGCCCTCGCTCGGGCAATTGCACGCTGCGCCGCCCGTCGAGTTGTTGGCTCGTGAATATTGCGGGCAAACCGATAAAAGTTACGCGGAGCCCATACACCTTTCTGCGATGTGGGTAAATAAACGAAGCGAAATCAACGGGCAGACGCGATAATAAATAATTGCCAGCGGACAAAACGTGGACTGCAATTGTCATACGGGTCGTATAGTTTCACATATTAAGGAAAAGAATGAGGGAAGTGCCCTCGACGAGACAGTAAAGCTGACAGGCTATACATACATTTGTGTGTTCCTTCCAGTATATCTTCGTCTAGTATCGAACGCGAATATTAATACTCCTTGTCCGCTGCAGTGCCCCATTGTGGCAGAACCTTGCGGTTGGTTCACTCGCTTCGATAAACTGCGAATTTAGTCGGGCGGGCTGCGACTGCGACTGCGACTGCGACTGCGACTGCGACAGCGACTGCGACTCTGCGACTGCGAGTTTCGAGCGACCTCGCAGACCCCGCAGCACGTAATTATGTATCCACAGCCCTGGCAAAGAGCGAAGAAGGAGTTCCGGTAGGTGCGTACGTACCGTGGGTACGGCGTGGGTATTCGCGACTCCTTTCGTGGACCCATCGTCGTCTAAAATACGGACGGTAGGCATCGAGCGGCCATCGCGCCGATGGACTCGTTTTTCGTTTTTATGCGTCGTCTGAGGGTGTCGAAGCAGCGCGCTCGCTGGAAGGCGGATTCCAGCCGATAGCCGATAGCCGATAGCGGATAGCGGATGGCGGATAGCGGATGCGGTCGCTTAAATCTCGCGGAATGTGTCGAATCACCGTATCATCACTCGCCTCAGCATCGAACCGTCGCTGACGAATTCGTTACCCTTACTCCGCACCCGCACCCGCACCCGCACCCGCACCCGCACCCGCACTCGTACGGACGCGACGCTGACACCTCCTACCCGTAGGCTACGACTACGCTAACAACCACAACAATAACAACAATAATAACGACGACGACGACGATAACAATAATAATAATAATAATAATAATATTGTAAATGCTGCGTAGGCTATAGGTAGGCCTTTTTATTCTTTTTGGCGTGTCATTTTTATTATTCGGAATTTAAGATTGAAGCGATCGCTGAGAGGATGGGTGAAAAGGGTTAAGTGCACTCGAAAAGTGATCCCTGGCAATGTGGAACGGAAAATCAAAAAAATGTAGGTACGCTGCTGCTGCTGCTACCGCTGCTCTTCCTACTCTTCGTCCTCTTCCTCTTCCTCGTCGTCTTCGAACGAATTCCGCACATTTCTGGCTGACACCTTTCGAGTGTTTACACACAGTCTCGCTGGCAAACAAACAGGCAGGCAGGCAGGCAGCCAGGCAGCCAGGCAGCCACCATTGCTGGTGCGGTGTGGTACGTTCGCAGCTATACACCGTTAAGTATACGCGTACCGAACGTTCGAGTCTGTCGATAAAATCGATTCGATAGCAAATCGGATAGTTAGAGGTCCGCACGTCCACCGCGTACGATGACGAAAGATAACGCGCCCCAACTCACCCAGTCATATTGCGACACGCGCACGCGCACGCGCACGCGCACGCGCACGCACACACATAGTAGATCTGTATAGGCCCGTTCCTATTAGGCATTAGGTTTATTAACGTTTCTCTGGGCCTTTATTTTCACCGTATGCGAATACGAAATTATATCGAAACGCGTTGTAAATCGCAACTCGTTCCCTCCACCTATCGTCCAAATTTGTTTTCGTTTCTCTTCGGCTGCGTCATTTTATTCACCGATAGGAAAATAGGTAGATAGGTGATAATTTTTGGGTTCGCGTACACGGCCCTCGAGAGACTGACCGCCCGTTTGGTGGTTCAAGGTATGCGTGGGTGGTTTTTCTACCTCGGTAGCCTACACACACCTCTTGTAACAACATTGTAACTATAGAGTTTCAGGTTAGCAATTAGTGTTTTTTACACAAATAAATAGACGTCAGCACTCGTTTGAGTCGCAAAAGTGCAGCGTATATTCGATGAAACATTAATACATAAGAGTACGTATAGTTCGTTGCCTGATTGAGAGATAAGGTGAAGATCAGCGAGTGTGAGCGATAGATGACGAGTACATTTACATATATATATATATATGACAAAAACTAGTTTCTCACGATATGAGTTATATGTGTGTGTATAAGGTGTGAGGGGAAGGGGATTGGTGTCACCCAACAGTAACCGTGTGTAGTGGGTACCTACAATGTCGACACGTATACGGATGGAGGCTCTACAGGCTCTACGTGGCCCGTACGGCGCACTCGAGTAGATGTTGCGGGTAAGAAAAAAAAAAAAGGTACCTACAACGTATAGGAGGTAGGACAACAAAACGCACCCTTTCGAACGCCCTTTAAATGCCGAATTTATTCGTTGCGGTATGCGCGCCCATACGTACTCGCGTATGTTAATACGGTATAGTATACGTATACGTATACGTGTATACGTATACGTATACGTACACTTAACCAGAATATAATCCGAGTGTATATACAGACGTATTATACGTTATGTACACATATAGGCTATACATGTACGAGTATATAACGTACGCAACAATAACCGTAAAGGGGTTGTTAAATGAAATATAATAGAGTTGTTGAAGGAACGGCCCAAGGTTTATGTTATGGCCCGCCAGATGACATATTGCTCTTTTGTCCTCCCTTTCGAGCTCTCTTTTTTACCCGCCGCACCCCTACCCCCCCCCGCCACACCTACCACCCTTGGCCGCCGCTCGTCCAACCTTTAATTCGCTTCTTTCGTCGTCTGTTTTGTGCGCGCCGCGGGTTGCCCAAAGGCTTAAATTGTAAAGCCGCTTATACGCGCGTATAGCCGTGTAACTTATTATTTTGGTAATTCGTGGTAACGTGACGTAACGAAAACGTAACGTAACGCTATCGTCTGCGCAAGTATTTACATACGTAATTTGCGCTAAACAGCTAATGCGGTGCGGCTGAATGGTTGCGGATGGCGGATACGCATTACGCGTATATCCTTCCGGTCCTCGTTGCACGTTCCGCCACCCTACCCCACCCCACCCCATTCACCCGTTTACCCATTTCGCGCATTTACCGCCGTCTTTCGCCGCGTCCAGCCTCTCGCACCCTTACTTTCTTCCCTTTTTTACGTTTTTTTCTTTTCGTTTTTTCAAATTTTTTTTTAATTTTATCTTTTTACCACTTTGTTTGTGCGAACAGGACGGCGCAGTGTCCGCGACGCCCACCCCCAATCGCTTTCAATTCGTTTCTCGTAATCTCTAGCTTTATTAACTAACATCGACGCTCTTCCAACCCTTGTCTCTCCCTTCCCCTCGGTGTCGCTCTCTCTTCGTTTAAATGTGGGTGGCCAGCGTGCTGTTCGGATGGCCAACTCCTCGTCGAACCGGCCGCCACCAATAGGTAGCGCGTCTGCAGATGCAATACCCACCCAGCTTTCAGGACCAGAGGCCGGCTTCGGCTCCGCAGAACCTACGCGCACCTACGTCCAGACTGCGGACGGTGCGACCGAAGCAAAGCCAAAAACGAAGCACCTAAACGAACTAAAAAAATAAAAATAAAAAAGGTAACCTACCTATTAACGAACGGCGCCATGTCAGCAAAGTTGAACGTTGCTGCTGATCTGCCGATGTAGGTACTCGGTTAGGTAACAATGTTTACCATATTTCGGGTTTACTTTTCAGCTAATTTTTAAGAAAAACTTATATTAGGTACCGATTCGAAATTCACCCTAACTGCGGTGCAAATTCATTTTTGAAAACCTACGACTTCTCCGGCAGGTCTTACTGCCGCCTTAGGGTTTTTTCTTCTTTCTCCACGTTCCACACGTTCCACACGTTCCACCGTCTGGCTAAGGTTTGTGGAGCAGATTGCGATTTTGGTATAACCTATTATTTGGAATGTACGTGCGACGTGAACGACAAGCAAATTGGTTATAGTTTCAATTTAACCATCGATAATAAATAATAATATTAATATAGATAAAATCTTGTAAGCAAGACCCAAATCAAGATCAAAACTTGACTGTACAAGACCAAGACCAAGACCAGAGAAGCAACGTTCAGCCTGTCAAGGTATTCGTTTTGTCCGCGGTTGCAGAAAATGCATGCTACAACCGAAACGAAATATCTGTCCAATTTCGGTTTTAATTTCCAACATTTAAACGCCTAAATATATTATATCTTTCGAGTCTTGAAGACGGTTCGCTCATTCGAAACGTTCTCGCCGACCAACGTGGATCAGACGACAGAAAATTCTCATCCGACGTTCGTCCAAGTCTTACGGAATGAAAAGTTTGCATAATTGGCTGCGTAAAAAGTTAATTAACGTTTCAAAATTTAAAACGTAAGTATGTGACTTTATTTATGAACCGCGGTAGTCTGGTCACTCAGGAAGTGGGTTTTATTACACCTGAAAATAAATTTTATTTAAAAAAACAAATCGGTTGGTCGACGATAATTATCGTTTCGCCTATGCCCGCTAACCTAAGCCTGGACGCGACTAGCGATCGGGTAGGGTATTCATTTTCTGAGTATTTTCTCCGACGAAATCATCGTGAAATTTGTACGGATATTTTTGTGCAAATTTGGGGTGCAACTGCAGCTCTCCGGCTTCCCCTCGGCACGCCGGTGCCTAACCGCGAGACGAATACTGGCCATGGCCAAGTGCGCGGTAACCAAACTAATCTGCTGAATCCTTTTGCCAGTTGCTCGCCGTCCTTCTCAAACGAATTCAGGGGTGCGTTCAGAACGAACGGGCCCGGTTGGTTGTTTTGAGGCGGCCAGTTGGTGAAAAGTTAGCCGACCGATTTTGATTCGTCGATGCGCTATTATTTCGACGACGACGTCAAATATTTGACGACAATGCGTTCTGCTTTAATTATTTAGCCCGCGATATTCGCAGAAATCGTTCGTTTCGAGTCGGCTGAAGTCGGGCTAAAATTTCAACTTTATCCTAACAGCCGCACAACCGCAGCCGCGTTCTTGGCTGTTCATTCCGAACGCGTCTAAATGTAGACGTGACAAAATATTATTGGCGACATTAATCCGCAGGTAGGTAATTAGGTATATACGTTATCGGCGAAAAGGAAAATAATGAATAGATAACAAGGTGAGAACCATTCGGTCCTTTTAAAATTGTACTTAAGACCGGTCAACTTGCGAGCTGCAATCAGTTTTCGATGACTTCGACAGTTTTTCGAATTCGAACCGGCTAACCACGAATTCACGATGCAACGTCCGACACGGTCGGATTCTGCCCATCTCTGGACGAAACGAATATTCGTCCAATCGTATTCCGTATTCCGCGCAGTCCGTTCAGCGAGAGATTGTCAAAACGCGAGTCCCCGACCGGACCGGACGCATCCTGCGTATAATACCGATACAGAGTAGGCCGGCGGGCGAATGTAAAAGGTAGGTAATTAATTGTTCACCCCCTTTGGTTCGAAATAGACTTTTGTGCGTTTTTATCGAAATGGTCGGTTTTAGTTTTGCTTTTCCCTGCTGCTTCATTTTTGGCAATGCTTCGCTGAATGGAGTATACTTAGTCGAAATTAGTCGAACCAACGACCAGCGGAGGGAAGCAAATAAGGTGGAGGCGAAACCAAGTCTACTTACCGAGCCACCAAGCACAGCTAAAATATAGTGAAGCTGGCAACCGCACTGGCGTAACTAACCAGAGCGTAGTTTTGGCAGCGGTTTCCGGCCAAATATTTTTCGTCACCATCTTTTTTCTTTTTTCTTTTTTCTTTTTTCTTTACAAACTAATCGAAAGCCTACGCTACTTTGATTTGAGATTATTTTCTCATCACGATGGAAGAGGCTACAATTATTGTCGGAAATTTTAGGTTCTGTTTCTACGAATTTATAAAGTTGATTAGTATCAACGTTGAACGTCGAGATGAAATGAAAATTAAAATTTTTTTCGTACGATAAATATTCGATTTTAGTTTACGATTAACAAAAATACAAACAAAATAGTTATTTGCGTGATAAAAGGTCATAAAGCGGGTGATTTTTACCCGAGTAGTAATCCCCTACTTGGCAAGAGTGTCGCATACTTACTATTTTTTGCGAATGTGTTGTGTTCGGGGAGGGGGGAAAGCCGAACCGGCGGTCATCGTGGCCACGTCGCCCATCGTCGACTGGAACGAGACCGAAATTCTCGAGTAATGTGCCAGACGTGAGAAACTAAATTTGGAAAATGTTCTGCGACCATTATCGTTAGCCAACCTTTCGCAACGAAATACCTAAAAAGTTTACTTCGCACGAAGCCAAAGCCAAAAATAAAATATAAATAAGTAAATAAGTAAATAAGTAAATAAATAAATAAATAAACGACTAAATAAATAAACGAATAAATAAAATGCCAAAGCTTATCTTTTAAAAGTTCGTTTTGAACGTAAACTTATTTTACATTACTTTTCGGCTGTCCGTAAATTCGTATTTTTCCACGGTGATGGTCATTTTGCGATAGATAGATGGGTACCTATTTAGGCGGGTAGGTGAGTAGGTGGGTAGGTGGGTAGGTGGGTAGGTGGGTAGGTGGGTAGGTGGGTAGCCACACCACACTGCATAATTGCTGACTTACGCCTCACTCGTCCACCAACTTTGCCATAACTTTGTTATAGCCACGTAGGTGAATTAAGTACGTTGGTAGGTAGCCAACTTGTAATAAGTAGCTGCATGTACTAATATTGCTACGACTCTGCCTTATGATAAGGGATTACGAACGGATAATCGGATCATGGCGAACGTAATCCCCGACGCCCATCTACAAATTTGACGATTATTTTCATCGTAAGCACCGTATAAACCTTTTCATTCTTTGCTCTTTTGTTTTTCCTCCCCTTTTCTTGCCTCGTTTTCGTTGTTACCGCTCCTCCAGTACAGCTTTCCTTTTATTTCTGCGGCGCCGGGTTTTTCTTTCTAATTTAATCAAAAGTACGATAAGAGGACTGAGCCGCTGTTTCTCAGTTTATACGTCGCAATTCCTTCCCTAATTTCCCCGAGGAAATATTTCGAGGTGGTGGGAACGAGAGCGTCGACGCACACAAACATATATATATATTTATAAGCATAGGTAAGTATAAGTGAGAGAAAAAAAGAGAGTAGCAAAGGATGAGCGGGCGGGCGGGCGGGCGGGCGGGCGGGCGGGCGAGCATCGTATCGTATCGCGCATTTACCCGCATTCTTGTAATTCGCCAGCACCGAACCCCCAATCACGTTCCCGTATTTTCTTCTCATGTTTTTCCCCTTTTTATCGGGTTTCACTTTTACCGCTGCATTACCCACGCCACGCCACGCCACGCCACGCCACCTCACCCCACGCCACCCCACTCCACCCCACCCCACCGCAGGCCACCTAACATTTATCCGCTGCGCTCTTTCTTCAGCGCTCAAATCTGCAATCTGCAATCCACCTTAAGCCGGCGATATCGCATCGTATCCGACGTACTTACCCATTACGGTACCTAACTTAGTACCTACGTCGGTACCGTACGTTTACACCGCGTCCTGCGTATCGCACAGGTGGGATCGGATCTGCGTACCTACGCATGTGTACGTAACCTTTCGTTATTAGTTTTAACAATTTTCCTCTTCATCCGCTTTCATTTCCTTCTCCAGTCGACGCCGATGTTGTTCGCCGTTTTAAACGCAGCTATCCGTTCTCGTCCCGCAACCCCCGCAACCCCCGCAACCCTTCTTCGTCTTCTTCGTCTTCTTCGTCGTCTTCTTCGTCGTCTTCTTCTTCTTCTTCTTCTTCTTCTTCTTCTTCTTCTTTCTACTCGTTCATTTTCCCCCTTCATTTTTCCTACCCTTTTTTTTTCCCTCTCTTTTTTCTCTTTCATTTTTATACAATCTAATATCGACTCGAAAGTTGGGTACACCTACCTCTACCTATGGTTGTTGTGCCATGTATCAAAAGCGGAAAAGCGTATTTTTTACTCGTCGCGTATAATACAATATATAAATCCGCTTATCTCCGGGTTCTGCTTGTCGGAACGGCGAGAGCGTTAGTCGCAAAAATTGGAGGAAAAAAAATTAATCGCTCAAAAATCACTTCCACCAAAAACTAATTTACGAGTATCAAAGCGTGCTGAGAGGGACGAATTGAAAAAGGAGAAGTAAAAAAAAAAAAAAAAAAAAAAAAAAAAAAGTTGCGAAAGAGCGTAAGTACAGAACCGTTGTCGCCCGAAAGAGGGAAAAGGTTTCGGAAGCCTTATACGATTTTTTGACTTTCATTATTCCTTACCGGCTGCAGCACCGCCAACTTCGGCATTATACAAAACCGACGTTTTCTCCTTTGTTGGGCCGCCGTCGTTTTTCGTAATAGGCACATATTTAAGTATCGCATAATTACATACCGTCGAAAAATTTCCAACCCTACCCGCTAATCTTGGAAAATTACACGAAAAGTAGCGCCGCATTTTCTCGCAACTTCCCTTTTGGCCCGCGCCACCGTACCTACCCGCCTGTATACCTGCTACGTCATCCGCGCCCATAAAACTGTAGTAGCCTGCGATAAATTCGTGGCCACATGCAGTCGGGCAGCCGGCCACCGACTGGATCGCCTATCGCCGAACACGAGTAGGTAGCTGTAAGCTTTTTCCACAGCTGCGACTCTCATATATTATTGTGAACGCAACCGGTCGCGTACGTCTTGGGACGGTGCGGCTTGTGTGTGGAGCTGCGGCATCGACAGTGGCGCTGTGTGTCCGAGTCGCACACGAACCGGACGGTGCTACCCGAAGTAAGCGACACCATCTCTGGGGCCTGTCGCAGCGACGCCGAAGCGTTAATTAGCAGCCGCCGAATGAAAATTAGCTGCTCATCGCTGATGGACGTAGCAGCCTACGAAGTGAAAAGAAGAAAACTTTGAAAAAACGTTCGGTAGGCCTGAGCTTACAATTTTATTGTTTCATCTGGTGCGTAAACTCGCAGTTGAAAGTTCGTCGTCACAAAATGCGCGATACTTACAACCATTTCACGTAATTTTGTTTCTCATTCGGCTTCGAGTACCGACTCCTCCGTGTCGCCCAACGTCTGGGGAATACAAAGGTATTGGGACGTGCGACCTCCAAGTGGGGTGGGAAATGGTCGGAATGCGGCGGTTAATGGTCCACCTGCGTGAACGTTTCTCTCGCACACCTACTGCAGCATCGATAGAACAAAATCGAACACGTCGCCATTTTGAGTTTGGAATGTGACGGAGGCCAGTCTCGAACTGGCAACCTTTCGACCCATGAGTCGAGCTCGAGCACCTTTAACGTCCTAACCACTATCCCACGCCGACCACAACCGTGTCGTATAGTTGCGGGTCAGCCCCTACAAATAACCCGGGTAAAAAAAAAAAAAAAAAAAAAAAAAAAAAAATCAAAAAAGAAGAAAGTTTTCAGCTAGTCGTGAATCTCTTTCGGGTCTGTAAGGATACGGTTTACTCAAAAACCTTAAACATTCTTGGGTAGGTACGTTCGAATTTTCGATGAAATAACGAATAGGTAGCGTACCTGTCTGGGCCTGATGTACGGTAATTGTTGGAGGCGGCACGCGGTGACTTTTCTCGTGGGTGGGGGCAATAGGTGTTCGCGCTTTTGTACGGAGATAGGTCGTTCGCACAAACGGGTCTTCGATACAGGATACAGGATACAGGGGCCGAGGAATGCCGTATGTACGGCATCGTTTTACGTCTTACGTCTTACGCCTTACGCCTTACGCCTTACGCTTTACGCCTTACGCCGGTGCGCTCCGTACGTAGAAATACAACGTGAAATTCGTTACGGCCGCGTAGAAACAAAAGTCAGTCACTCGCCCGCGATAGTAGCGTAACGTGTTCTCGTCGTAACCGCTTCGGCCTTCCCCCTAACACGACGGTCTTCTCGGGGGGGTGGGGGGCTGTTTTCCCACCGTTCCATCCTCGACGCATACCGCGTCCAACCAAACCACACACACACACAATATTAGCATTTATACAGACCGAGGGGGCTGAGGCACGTTTATTTTGCGATCCTTCGCACGACCTCTTATTATTCGGCTGCGAAAGACGTAATTATTCGACGAAACGGACGCACCGCGGACACCGGGACTGGTGTTTTCGTCCAGCAAACGAAAGCAAAACACCGAGGCGAGTGCGCGTCCCGTGACCCGCCACAACGTGCGCCCGTCGGTTACGACGAAACAACCGGTTGACCAACAAAACTGTTATTCACCATCGTCGTACCTACCTATATTATGGTTGCCTATGTCGGTTTTATTCGTTAACCTACCCACGCACATTTATGTGAAAACAAACCCGACGGCCAGGCCAGAATCGTTTAAATTGTTTCGCAGATTGTGTCTCTCCTTCTTGCAGAAATTATAATGTTATTAGCGCCGTCGCACGCTCCCAATATTATTGCCACAGCTCACCTTCCGCCATATATAAATACCATCTCGCAGCAAATCGCTTTAGCCCGACACTCTTCCGTGCCCTACTTTTCTCATCACTCATTCGAAAAAACATATTTTCCGTTAAACCGCCGTTTACGGCGTTTGTGGAAACTACCCGACGAATAGTTAGCCTGAAACAATTTCCACCGGACTTGTCGCTGTCTATATAGGTACAGGTATCTCTACTCACCTACGTAGAAACTACATTTCACCGAAATTTCAGTCTGAAACCTTCGGTGGTTTTGTCAGAATCTTGAAAAATAAAAATTTGTCGTAAATTTTCTTTGCAAAACCAGACTTATGTATTATTCGAGCTGTCATTTCGTTTTCGTTCGCATTCTGCTAACCTTTTGCGAACAAAACAGCAATTGCGAATCATATTTTGAATCGGTCAACTGGTTCGCTTGCTACAACCCTCCAAAGTGTACTTAGTGTTCCTGTTTCGCCATCTCGAGTGTGAGGCTCCAGCATGGAGACGTTGCACTCGCGCAGTATTGAATATAATGGAGGAGGCACGCCCATCTAAACGCTGTTACGAAAAATGGCCCCACTTTTGAAGAGCCGTCCCCGTCCTTTCGGTACCAAAGTCAAATTTGTGCGCCCGTATTCGGGCCCTTTAACAATAATACGAATTTGAAATTTTTTTCTCTTCAAATAGTTGTATTAAATGAACGAACGAATATAACCGACTATTCGGAAACCACGTTAAACCGAATTTCGTAGATTAAAATGAAGGGAAAATTGTACCGATCCTTAGGAATGGGAATACTTTGTAACTCATCTCGCATGCGTCCTCTATCGTATTTAATACTCTGCGGTTGCACCGTGGCTCTAAATGGGGGACTTTATTTAAGACGTCGCAGTACGAATGATGCCTCGGGAAAAGGGCTCAACTATAATGTGGACAAACAAACAATCAACCAATGAAATGGACCAAAAACAGTGAAATTTAGACAATCTTTTATATTTTTTTTATCTCGGCTTCCGAGGACTTAAAATTATTGTACTTGGTATCGCTTTATTCCTTAGAGTCTCCTAATTAATTCGGTACGTCCGATGAAAAGCCGAACGTTCTTTTACGAAAATCACGAAGAAGTAATTGAAAAGTGCTATATGCTTACCATATGCTTTTATCTGCTTTGTTTGTCCGTGTAGTTATATTTAACGCCGCAAACGCCGCAAACGCCGCAAACGCCGCAAACGCCGCAAACGCCGTAAACGCCGCAATCGATTTATCGGGGAGAATCCGCCATTAATGATTGTGGCATCGAGTCGAAGCTTCAAGCTATCCACCCACGTGTAGATGTTCTTTATAGCACCTAAAACTCGCCAGACATAATGTGTAATAGACACGCAGTCTCTTACCTTATTTTTCACCCGCGGATGCGAGGCTCCCCGCAGGGAGGCGGTGCTAAGCGATAAATTAAAGGTTGCGGCAACGAGGTGTCCATCCATATGCGAATGTCCGCTGTAACAATTACAGTTTGCCAGAAACAACATTCGACAGACTTGCCACACTTTCTAACCATACGCACACCCCTACCTCCCAGTAAAAGGTTGTCCATAAAAATCATTTCCTCATCCACTCTGAGCGGGTCGATACAGTAAACGCCTAGACCGTCCAACCGACTTTAACGAATGGTTTAGAGTAACTTCGCACAGATCATTTTTGTATAATATTATTACAGAACTGGCTGATTAATCAAAAATGTATGAAACTTTTAGTACCTTTCAATTACGGGCAGCTTAGTTTTGCAAAAGGGAAAGTAATTTTCGTACGAGTCTATTAGATTTTCCGGATTAAAACTTAAAAAGAAAAACCAAAAATTTCCCAATGCTGGCACACATGTATGAGTTCTGAAGAAAAGTTCCCTTCTAAAGATGCGATCGTTTTCATCACCTGCCTTGTTTGCAGTCATTTTCACATCATTTTCTTTTAGGGTATACTCCTAAACTCCAGTGTCTCTGACTCTAGCCTAAGTTTTTTTTTTCTGTTATCGGTTAGTGGAGGGGATGGTCGCATTTTAATTACCTACATTTTCTTTTCCAAGTACAAAATAAACGAAAATCAAAATATTTGTTTCTTCTTTTCGTTCTTCCTTTTCCTTTTCTCTATCCTTCATCGCTGCTTCGAAAATTTTTTCACCTCTCCAAACTTCCTGAAAATGTAAGCCGTACTTATACCCATGATTTTTCAAAATAACCGTGAGAATATACTGCGTATATTACGCAGTGTATACCCTACGGGTACATCACTGCTTGTTGGTTCTTTTACCATTTCCTTTATTTTAAATAATTGTTTCATCGCAGATATTAGTTTTTTGATGTCTTCCACTTCTCACAACTGTCATACAACTTAAACCATAGGGTCCAACTCCAATTAAGAAATAAATTTTTGTCCTATTCTTTTTTGGTTTCGATTAGATTCGCATCAGCGTCATTTTTGCTATGAAACCAACTGTTCTTTCTATAAATATCTAATTTAAACGGAAACAATTAAACTGGATCGCAGTGTCGCACATTCGGGATTTATCTGTGGGGGTGGGGGGTGGGGGTTTTCTCAGTTGAAAAACCAATTTTGCTAGTGCAGCGAGCATAAATATTTTTGTAGGTGTCTCTTGTATCCTAGAACGTCTATTTTAGTGTTTTTCTTAGAGCATTGGATGTTTGAAACCCAAAAACATCCTTGAATATGGCCCTGAATGGGATCTTGGTCACATCGTGGGATGCCCCCTATATCGTTCAAAAAATAATTGATTGAAATCTACGAGCAGAGTTGAAAGTTGGCCTGGAATTCAAAAATTCAAAAATATAAAATCGTTATTTCTTTTTTTTTTTAAGTCTTGAAAAAATTTAGTCAAATCGAGAAAAAACAAAAACTCTATGGTATCAACGTTTCGCAATAAACTCAGTTTGCTGATTGAGATAGAGATGGGGATGGAGATGGAGAGAGAGAGAGAGAGTAAGAGTAAGAGTAAGAGAGAGAGAGGTTACTTGAAAAATTGCAAAATAATATAGATATTAATCAATATTTATATTCGTATGAATTGATATTTATATGGATAGTGATCAATAATCTGACAAACATATTGATATATCGATATTTCATTGATAGTTTCAGTTACAGAAATTACATTAAAAAACTGTTGATAATTATCCACATCTTTAATAAAAATATCAATTTATTGATGTTTTATCGCTAAAAACTGCTTTTCTAGAGATTTTTTCTTTTCCAGTTTTCTCAAAAACTACCGAAACCAATGAGAACCAAACTTCATTAAACCTTCGCCAATACAATATCCATCTTTTGTAGAAACTTCAGTCTCACCTGTTGGTTAATTTTTTCAAAACCGTAAATACAAAATTTTTTCGATCAATTTTTCTTTTCCAGTTTTTTCATAAACTACCGAATTAATACGCACCAAACTTCTGAGAAACTTATATTAACATGTGAAGAATCTATCGTGAAAATTACAGCCTGATCCCTTCTGTCATTTTCTCAGAATCTTGGAAAAACGATTTTTCCATGAACTTTTTGTTTACCAGTTTCATCAGAAACTAATTATTTCCAATAGACAAAAAACTTCTTTCAGATCTGCTTCAATATGAGAAATATTTTTCGTGAATATTTCAGCCATATCTGTTTTTTAGTTTTCTCAAAACCGAAAACACAAAATTTCGGGCGATATATATATACTCGTAAAAAAATAAATTAAAATAATAAAATGATACCAATCGATTTCTTTTTCTTCCTCATCCCCACCCCTAACCATTTTGTGAGGTCGATTTTAATTCTACGTTTGCTAAAAACCTCTTTTCCTGTAATTTTTTGTTTCCAGTTTTCTGGAGAACTGCCAGACCAATCGGCACCAAACTTCTTTCAGACCTGCTCCAGTGTAAAAAATATCGATATCTCATGAAAATTTCACCTATATCCACCTGGTAATTTTCTCAAAAATGTGAACCCAAAATTTTGGGAGATACACACTGAAGCATCCAAAATTGATCGACTTGTAAAGTCAACCTTTAATGTACGGTGGTGTTTAAATGCTAATGACGTCACAATGTCCTAAAACCAGGACATCATGCAGCCTAAACGCTGAATCGAAGGGTCTTGATAGTGTGACTTCAGGACATTTTATTTTTTGACTTGGTCAATATCCTACAGCTGAATTCTTCTTGACTTGAATTAAACTTCTTCGGACACGACGGAACACAGCTTACATTATCTTAATACCTCAGCAAATTAATATGACAAATCAGCAATAAGCTAGGAGTATGGACAGAAGAGCCTAATGAAGTTTCTGATCCGTAAGAGGATCGGAACTTGCAAAAACAAACAGCAGAATTATTTTGACAAAGACTATAATTACAAAAGAATTACAGTGTCGACAAAGCGGGAAAAAAAAGCTATTGCAGACAAGTAGGGGAAACCATCAGAAAATACCTTTGTCTTCACCTAATTGTTTGTCTTCATAAGTGATGGTGATTGTGTTGTGTAAAAGAATCCTATCATGAAACTTTAGGTCTCGGAGCTTTTGGTGTATGAGAGTGAGGTGAGGAAATAAACAAACATAGATGAAATCAAATCCACTATGCGCAAAAGAAAGCTCTACATGGCATTTAACTGACAGAGCAATGTGGTTATCTCGAACAAAGCTTGTCTTAAATTTGTCTGCAACACACCAAATTTCCCTCCTAACAGATGCCAGGAACTCCATCTGATCGTATTGTCAACTGAAACTTCACCTCGTACGTGTTTTTAAAAGATTGCCTTGAAATGCGATATGAAAACTGACAATACTAGAAATGACTTATGTGTCGTCACTACTAGTCCTTCATGACGAAAGTACATTTTTAATTTGTCTTTTGTCTTCAATTGAACCTAACCAGAATTTGAACTACAATCCTAGTTTTTCTTCAAGGTAGATCAAGCTGAAGTGAATCTACATCCTCGGATGGTATACTTATTAAATTGCCTACACGAGGACTTTAACAGACAACTTGAGACTTGGACCTGCTATTATCCGCCTACACAAGAAAGACTTCTTGTAAAGACGAACCTAGTACCCGGTATGGTCAGAACAAGAGTGAATTAGAATTAGAATTTGTCTCTGCAAGTAAGTTCTTCTTGTCGGCAAGATTTCCCCACTTATTGTCTGCTTAATTGCCTTTAAACATACGATGTCAATAAGCCAAAAGCATAAAAATGTATATATAAGCAATATATATAAAAGAAGCAAATATACATGTCGACATACAATAGGTAAAGCGTGCGTGTATAAATGATAAAATAAAATAAAATAAAATAAATATGATTGCAAACCTTAAGCAAAGCACGGAGCAGAAAAAGATAAGGCAGATGAAGTTGGCTGCATTCATTTCTTTCGATGGGTTTTTACTTTCTATTGAATTTATGTTCATTTCTATTTATTTCATGGTGACAGTTTGTCGGATCAAACCAAATCATTTTGTAGAAAATTATCAAAATATGAATGAGGACGATACTGAAATAAAATGTGTTAGAATTGTCTGAAAAAGAATCGAATTCTATTACTGTTGTCATGTTTTCATCTGAATACAAGTTTGAATTCGGATACTATGATGTCCGAATTTGTCTTTTAATTTTGAAAAGATTTCTTCATATTGTGATGTCATTAATATTTCAAAATAATTTTTACTTTGAGTCCAAAAATCTCGGACTTCTCAATACATGTATATATATATGTACACACACCGTTAAAAAATTAGGTCAAATTGAGAAAATGGTACCAGTCGTTTTCTTTTCGCATGAAACGTGTAATTTTCATTATTCTCATCCCTAAGTCTTCCACGAGGTCAATTTTAATACCCCATTTGCAAGCAAATTGGGTAAAAAAGACGGACAGAGAAGTAAACAGAGAACGAAGAGAGATGAAAAAGGAAACAAATCAATGAGAAAAAGAGCGACCTCTGAAATAGAAAGAGAGTGAGAGAATCATTCCACACGTGTTAGACACTGTACGTTTACTAACAACTGAAAGTAATGAGCGGGGAGGAAACAGGCGAAAAAATGAAGAAAAAGGTGTGGAGAAAAAAAAGACAAAGAAAAAGAAGCGCCATAATACATAATTTACAATAAATATAGGAAAATAAAATTCTCCAAACCTCTCTGTCCGTAAGAAAATTAAGGTCGCGCCCCTCAATTTCAATTATTTTCAGCGAATAAAAAAAAAAAAAAAAAAAAATCCTAATAAATAAACGTAAGTAAACTGCAGTCATTTCAGTTATAAGCTGTCATAGATGAAGCCGTTGGCGAGTCAGCTAAGCTACTCACGAGTCGCAGGTTCGCATCCCCCTCCCGTCGAGTAATTTTTAGGGAAAAGAAAATCGAATCTTTGAAACTAAATTCTTTTCGTCCTTTAAAAGGTGCCTTCTTAGCGAATGAGAAAGTTAGTAGATGTGAAGAAAAACGTAATGATACGAGGATCCACGAAGGCACATAAAAAGATTAATATCCGCAAGTAGGTGCGTGGAAAATGCTGGATGGCGTGTGGAAATGAAATGAAGGAACAGAATAAGTATGAGAAAAGATATGCTCTCTCTAACTGCGACGTGGAATTGGTCGCTACTTCCATTAGGTAAGTTAAATATGCTCGGAAAGTGCGTCATTTCCATTCGCTTATTAGGGCAGTATTTTATTTACTCAACTAGTTGGCAAAACGAGTGAGTAGTGATTGTGGCGAATTTGTGACAATAATTTTTTCAATCTTTAAATACTCATTTTCTTTAATTATATCCTTCTAATCTTTTGATTTTCAAATATAAATAGCTTAGGACATTCTGCGGGTGGTCAGCAACATTTCGAGCATATTTTCATTAAAATCTATAAAGTAAGACAACTAGGTACCTACTATAGTTGGTCTGAGCGAACGAAATTCGGTTAATTGCGCAGATAGACGTACCAAACAAATAACATTCTCCGTACACAGCCGGTAAAAATAGGTTTATTTTATTATTGATTCGATCAAATAGGTAAACGTCATTTAGAAACAGAATTTTAGACAATAATTGCCACGAACTCGGTTCTTTGTGGTCATCACTATGTAAAACAGCCCTTTTTCCTCGAGTCGCATTTTGTCACTTGCGCGCGTGTAAACGGGGCCGTAAAGGAATACCTGGACAAAAAAAAAAAAAAAAAAAAGAAAGAAAGAAAAAAAGTCAAGTAAAAACTCCACTACTACCTACACGAGTGAAAATCAGTATCGACGGTTGGGAATCTACCTGGAAATATATCTCACTTTGCTAACCAAAATCGATTTGTAGTAATAACCTCTTTTTGGTGTTTGGATTGCGAAAAAAAGTTTTAATAATTCTGTTTTGCTTGTAATCTTAGCATCGTTTTATTCTTGGATTGTGCACCGTTTTTACTAGCGAGGGTACGAATTAATACTAGAGGCATAATACGCTACGTTTTACACGACGTTCGAGCGAGGCCATTCCATCAAACCAGCAGGTGCCCTCAGAAGAGCGTAGCAAATATACGTTTTCACCCGAATTTTTGGCAATAATTCTCTTATTTAACGAGATGATTACTTCTTCGCTATTAACGAAATTTTAAAAGAGGCTTTAACGAACACGACGAATGCGAGAATAAAAAGTTCTAGCCACTAATAGCCGAGAAAATTGAAGAAAATGAAATTACGCATCAAATTGGCGTATACGCGGTACCTAATTTTATGTTATAGCCCATCGCGGTCAGCTTTACCCTTTTTGATACAACTAATTATAACTAATAATTTTCACGAATTCGATCTTTTCTTAGCTTTATCATTAGTTGTCTTTAGTGTTGGATTTAGAGACGACGTTGAATTAGCAATAAATTAAAACCAATTTGTCGCGTAATGACCGTATCATCTTCTCGAATTTTCTTCGCTTTTAATGGCTCAATTTCTCGTTCGTAAGCTCATTTTGTTCCTTAAAGCTTCCCCTATAATTTCATTTATCACCAAAAAATTGAAATAAAAGAATGACGACGGCAAAAATTGGTGTAAAACGTCATATTTCGTGGGCACCGTGCAGCACCGCAGCTCCGCAGCTCCGCAGCTCCGCAGCTCCGCAGCACCGCAGCACCGACGTTCGACCCATCGATGGAGAGACGCGAGACTCCGGCATCGGCATCGACCAATTCTCACTCGGCTAGGCACAGCGAATTAATTTAATCAAAAAACCCTAATATCGAGGTTGTAATCGCAGCGGAGGCTGCGGGTAGGTAAGTAGGTATACCACATACTTTATTACTTTACCTGTTGGGATTCGTCTCTGGACACGCAGCCCGTGTCTTCTCGCTGCACACAACTTTTTCATCTTTTTGCAACTGTTCCAATTTTTTACCTTCTATTCACTGGGTTCGCATCCCTTCCACGTCGGACATAGTTTTTTTTTTCTTTTTTTTTTTTTAGTTTTTTTACATTTTTTAGCTCGATTTTCACCACCTTACGACGAAGTCAACATATTTTCTCGTCATACGCGAGCATCGAAAACATTTCCTCGCGCTAATTGCTATAATAGTAATAATAATAATAATAATAATTGTGGGGATTAGACCAATACTCGTAAGAGGAAATAGGCTCGGCCTATCGACGACAGTCGTCACCTTTGGTGACAATTATTCGTGCCTTGCAAGTTCAACCAAAATATAAATGTATGATCGTTTGTACTTGTCTATTTTTGCGGATAGACAAGTTACAAATCTCGGACCATTACAAATCAATAGATAACGATCTCGGCGATATCATGGACCGATACAAAGATGCATTCTCCATACTTTACCGTTGCCATAGCAACCGTAAAGTAAAAATAAATTATCTACACTGTACCTATGTAAATATTACATAGGTGTGTATGAGTGCGTGTAGGAAGCCGAGTATATAAGACCAGAAAATCATAGACTAAATTGCCAGTGTTTGCCGAGGTCTTGGCTCACCTATACCTTTTTGGTATTTTGGCATAAACACGCAAATTGTTCTGTTGAACACCTTCTTTGTTGGTTTTACTTTCCTCGATGTAAGTGTAACGGATATGTTCGTCATATTTTAATATAGACGCACATATTTCGTTCACAGAAAAATACGTTTTTCTTACTAAGCAAATTCTTTCCCTAATATGTACTGTCAACTGGCAAAAGTACCGTTACTTCCTGCCAACAACCACTACACGTTTTCTAACGGAATATTCGAGTACCTGAACATTCTGGTTCCCAAATATTCTCGAAATAATTAAGTACCTAAATCAGCAAATTCCTATTTCATACACAACACCATAGAAAACCATATACCTTGACAGGTATATAAACTCTGGTTTTCATTAAAATAATGGTATTGTATAGTATTGTAATTGTAATCTTGACACTGCGTAATGGTGTAATATATTTTATTGTAAATAAACTGGTCAGTCGTATACTGTACCTGCAATATTCTTCCAGTCTTAGACTGTGAACGAATACTTGTAAATTTAATATTGTGTTTTAAAATTAAAGTGATAAAGTTTATCGTGTGTTTCAAATTAATTAGAGTCTTTCATTCAGTTAAGTTCCACAATAGCTGTGGATAGTAAAATTTAACTATTTAAAATAATTCTCGAATACTATAATATTCCTGTGAATATTATCGTATATCTGAGGAAGTGTAATCGCCCCAAAAGAGGTTAGTTTCCAGTACTGAACAACCTCTTTTGGCCGTTACAGTAAGCTATTCCACAATAATAATAATGGGTAATAATAGGTAATAATTAATATTAGTTTCTGCGAAGGGTTTGTTCGACGACTAAGTAGTTTTTTTTGTTTTTTTGTTTTTTTGTTTTTTTGTTTTTTTGTTTTTTTGTTTTTTTGTTTTTTATTTTGTTTTTTGCATTTTGTTGCCAACCGGCTGAGCCGTTTAGAAGGGTAATTCGGGCCACGTGCATTCGTAAAGACCATTCGACGCGGCGAATTTTGATCGCTTTTGCAGCGCGCGACTGAAAATAAAAGTGGTAAAAAATAAAACGAGCGACGGGAAAAAGAAAACGCCGGCGGAAAGAAGAAAACACAGCGAGAAGGCGCGGCAAAGTGGGGCGGGGGTTGGCGGAAAAAGGATGCGGAAAATTCGATGGCTTTATTCGTAAGTTGGTAGAATTTGTTGCTAAACAAGTTTTGATGTTAACCATCGTTGTTGCGAATATTCATTACCCATGAGATATTCAAATAAATTCGAAACGAGAGGTCGGAAGCGAGGGCGACAGCAACAGAGAGCGAGAGACAGAGTGAGAGAGAGAGAGAGAGAGCGAGAGAGGCGTTTAATACGTATATATGCCGCTCGTTAAGCTTTTCACCCGTTCGTCAAAACTTCCCTCGACGAGTCGGTTTTTTCACTTTCCCTTTTTTCCGCCACCCGCTGCCCTTCCCATTTTAATGCTCCCTTCGCGTGTCCCTCTGCCGCCGCCCTACCGCTCCCCCTCCCAAACTTACTCAAACAGCGGCGTATTTCGCCCGAAGAATACAAAAACCAAAAATCGTTAATTTATGCCGTCATTTAAACGAAATTGCCGTCATCGCTTCTTCTTATTCGTAAATCGTTTTTCGTCGCCTCTCGTCTCGACTCATCATCTTCTGCACTTCTCCAGCGTCAGCTCGGCTCTTCTTCTCACCCTCCAGCCGGCCAGCCACCCTCGAAATAATGTTTAGCTACATGTTTCTCTTTTTTCTCTTTTCTCGTCTTTTTCTCTTGTCACTTCGTGTTTTTATTTTATTATAAGTGGGTAGGTGGGTACCTACTCAATTTTTTATTCGTAGCCTAAGCGTAGTCGGCGGACAGCGACATCTGTCCGGCGGCGGCGGCGGCGGCGGCGGCGGCGGCGGCGGCGGCGACGTTTAAACGACGAGGAAAACGCAAAATGCGGCCCATTTACGTTTTCCAAAATTGCGTAATTTGCTCGGCGCGCATTCGGCACCGCCGCCCGGCTGTAGCCTTACGTACCTTCCCATTGGAAGGAGCGCTGTACTCGACTACACGTTGCAAATCAGCGATTAACTTATTCAAGTCGTTTCGGTCGCTTAGGCTACGCTCTTCGAAAGCAATCGCCAATCGCCAATCGCCAATCGCCAATCGCCAATCGCCAATCGCCAATCGCCAATCGCCAATCGCCAATCGCCAACTTGACGTACCTATGAAACGGCGAAATAAGAATTGATTAAAGTTCGCTTGAGAGGCGTAAGCGACTGCATCGACTCGGTTGGTAGATATTCGGTGCAATAGTGGGTAAGTAAGTACTCGTCGACTGGAGCGGCTAAGTGGGCAGAGGTCGATTTTACCTCAACCGGGAATATTTTGTCTCAGTGCGGCTATTCGCCAAAACGCAGATACCGTTTGCGGACTGAAGCCGCACGCGTTACCTACTGCCCAATGATTCGCAACATGTGGACGATTCACCACTAAGTTAAGTGGCCTAGCCACGAGGGGGGGGGGCTGGTTATCGCCAATCCTAACTACCAGTCTCCCACTGCAATTTTTTTAAATCGCCAGGCAGAGACGATGCCTACAAAATACTTTTCCGTTGACTCCAGCCTCGAGGCTATATAAAGTCAGGATATGAGCCTGCAGCCTCACTTTTTTCTCTCATGCCATTTTCACAGTAGAGTCACACAGTATTTTATACCGTTATAAAGTATTCTACGGTTAATAGTTTAAAAAAGTCAAATTGATAGCCAAATTTAAAAAAAAAAATTTTAAGTAAACAAAAAAGGCTAAAAGTAATCTGCCACTTCAAAATTATTTTGCGAATGTTTTCATCTACAAGTTTTCGGCTAATATAAAATTCTTTGGTGAAAAATTTGAAATATTTAATAACATAAAAATTCTACGAAATAGAAAAAATTTTTGGTTTAAATTTTTGCATTCGGAAAATTCACAATCATTTATCATCGCTACAATCATCAGACTTTTGAGTCAAAGCCGGCAGATTTGGTCCGACAATATCAAAATTTCTATTCAACCAATTTGTGTGTATCCTGATTTCACTAGTTTCACGGAGACAATCTAAATTCAAACATCAAGTTCCAGTCATGTTGGGCAGTTATTGAAGATTCGAGAAGATGTCGGTAGCGGTAACGATATGATTCAAATAATTTCGGTATTATTTCTAGAATATAATTTTACTTGGTGTTTTAGGGTAAGAGTTGTATAATTTGATATTTGGGTATTAAATTAATGGATTTTTGATTCGTGAAATTCTTTCTCGAAATGTATTAATTTATTTTAATATCGTGGGTTGAGTTGTGGGGTAAGATGAACGTGAGTTTCTACAAGGTCACAGTGGAAATGAGAATGAGGTAATTAAATATATTTGTTAATATTGATTTTGCGAACAATGTTTGATAGGATTATTGTGGGGGAGCTCTCACGAGTTCCAGACACCCGGCTTATCTGGACACTCGAGAAATTTTATTTTCATTCTAAAATTTTTGGTTAAAATTTGAAGTTAGTAGGAAGGTTATTGGCCTCACGGTGGTAAATTCCTCATGAATTGAAGGTACCTCCGATGAGATACCACAAATGTTGGTGTTTGTGATTTTTATTGCGGATTTTTCTATTTATAATAAAAAAATTGCTTCTTATCGACAAACGGCTTATTTCAGAGCATGCGTTTGGGTTTCAACTATAAAGACAACTCGTAAACACTTCTTTATAGTTGTGGTTTTTTTATGGTCCTTACAGATAATTTGTAAACGGCACCCTTACAAAAGAAACCATAATTTATTTAGTTCAATATTACGAAGTCTAGGAATGGGTAATAATTACCAGAATACCAGAGACTGTCACGCTTTCTTGTTGAAAAAAATAATAAGTAATAATAATAAAAATAAATAAATAAATAATAATAATAATAATAATAATAATAAAAATAAATAAACAATAATAATAATAATAATAATAATAGATAATTAAATCAACCTCATTGACAAAATCCAAAATCTGTTACAGCCATAAATTGGTATTTGTCTCTATGCACTCCTCGTAGGAATTGAAAGAATTCATCATTAGGCTACAGTTATAAATTCGATTGAAAAAAAAATTCGTTTTGTTTTGTTCGTCCAAGTTTTATCGTACTTTGGCTATACTTTTCGAGATGACCAGAATTTTGAATCCTGCAGTCTTGGTTTGTTTAGAACCAGATACCCAGTGGGCCCTTCTCATCCGTGTTAACCGAACATGTCATCAATCTAAAACCCTAAAATGAACGTAGGTTTTCTGAGCACGCGCGGTAGGTCTTTCTTTGTCCGTTTACAGTCTCTCGGTCCTGCGAATTCGTAGCTGTCTCGAAATAGGTTTCTGGGAATCTGGTGAAATCGAGTGAAACTCACGTCCATTTTAGGGCTTGGGCATTATTGTTGGCACGGATGGGTATCGAGGACTAAATGACGGAGGCCTGCGGTCTTGGTGTCGCATTTTTCACCAAGCATAACCGCAGGGTGAGGTGAAGGTGACGACAGCGTGTAAGTCAGAGACGAATGAAAACGAATCTTGATTGCACTAAACAAAATGATTTTATTAGAATCAATATGACCATATATTTCGAAGGAAATCAACAAACTTACCTAAACAAAATGAAATCAAGAAATATAAGTTACAAACGCCACATAATCTATCTGTCTAAAAGACAGTTTAACAATTTAAAATGAATGCATCGAATGCTATAATCAAACTGAATACACGTCAAGAAAGTATGAAACAAACGCACAGCAACTCGAGTCTTATTAGCGGCCGAGTATAAACGTGCTGCTATCTTAAAATACACCGTATTTTACAAGCATACAAACAAATTGGATTGGTGCACAACCAAGACTCGACCGCTTGCAAGACGAGACCAAAGACCGAAACGACCAGCCCCATGGTCGCTCCTTTGCGCATCACTGTCCGAGTGCGTGCACTTGGACTACCCCACGAAAAGACGATGCGAGAACAGCCAACGGCGAATGCGCAATTGTACATAAATTATTACGGAATATAAGAAAAAGACGCTTTTCGAATCCACGTCCCTTTGTTTCGCCATCTTTTTTTTTTCCTAATTTTTTTCTCGTTTTCATTTCGATTTTACTTTCGTTAACGCTGAATAGGTGAGTATAGGTATGGTCGAAATTACTGCAAAAACGGTTTGTTGTTGTCTGTTGTTTTTTTTTTTCGTCGGATGCGACGCCAGCACCCGCGCCAACCTTTCGAAGCTACTTACCTGCCTGCTCTATTCCAATTAGATTACCTACTTCCGGCTGGGTCGAGCCTCCAGTGTCGCTGTTTTAAAGTTGTGGTGACAACAGACCTGCAACATGTAATGGGCCAACAATTGCACAATTGCGAGAAAAAGGCCCAAACTGCGACCCAAAGTAGGTACGGTATACGAAAAATGAAAGCCTGGTAGGTAATTCGATCTCGATCTTTATTGCCCACTTAATAAAATCATTTCGACGCTTTTTATTTTCTCTTTTTTTTTTACATTGTATTTCGTTTTCGTTCTCTCTTTATTTTTTTGTCAATTTTGCTAATCGCACAAAAGAAGAATATCGAATAGCCGTTTCGAACGAATGGCGAGCATCGAGCGTTGTCGACGAGAATGGAAAAATATGACAATAGGAGCGTTTAAGAGTGTCAATTGAGAAACGCTCGGCGGGTATACAAATAACGAAGACGATAAACAGACAGGCGTATGCGAGTATCGTCGTAAGCAGATAAGTGTAGGCTACGTAAGGTGGGGTGGGGTGGGGTGGGGTGGGTACCATACGTACGTAGGACAGCTACGTGCATTTTGCCCACCTTCGACACCTTCGACACCTTCGACACCTTCTTTATCTGCGATATACAATGGCAAGCATCTTATTCCGCGACTGTAGGGCGGCCTTACGCCAATTTCTCGTCTGCTAAACTGGCTACCCATCTAAGTAGGTAAAGGTATTTATTTTATCATTTAGCTACCTACCTTACCTCGTAGCCTTTATAGTCGACATCTTTCTGGCGGCGAAATCGCAGTTTGCGCGTCCACCTCGTCCTCGAGGACGTTCCCTTTCTTCTTGCTTGTCTTCTTCTTACCCTCTTCCGACCTGCTCTACCCACAAAACGTCACATAGTCGATGTAGTGGCGGAGACACTACTGTTGGCCACTTACATAATAATGCGTGTTTAACTTCCAGAGGACCACAGAATATACGTCATCACTCGCCTATTATCTCGCTCACTAGGTACGACTGATGGCGACCCCCTCAACCCCGTCCCTTGCCTACCTACGGTTCCTCGGTATACAAGTGTCCTGCTCAGCCGGCAGGCGCGCGGGGTATTGAGGCTGTAGCCCACGATAGTTGGTGCGCAACCCTCTGTGAACGACCACCTCGTTTCAGCGCATCCGCATTTTCCGCCGCTGGATATGACAAAGGGTTGACCTGTGGATTGAAAAACTTTTCAAATGTAAAAAATTTCGTACTTACTTCACGTAAATTAGATTTTTATAGGCTGGCAGTTTTTGAAACCAAGGCCTTTGCTTCCAGTAAGCCATAGGCAAATCCAGTATATTCGCGAGGGGGGCGCATTAACCCACGGCTCTAGAATCTGCGGATGAACCTAGGCAAAGGCCAAAGTCCCCCAAACCATTCCCACCCCAATGATTAAAAATTGGCCTATACCGAAACAACGAAAGTTTCAACACAGATTGCGATAAAGTCGTCAATTTTTCAACTACGTACTGAAAATTTCAATAGGGTCTTCTTTCCATCCACAGCTCCTGATTTTGGTGGTACCGGGGAGGGAACGATCTAATTGGCTGAATGGCACTTGACGAACGTAACCCATGCCATTCGACTCTGTCATTTGAGGAGTACACTACAGTGTTTCGTCGCATCGAACGCGACGTTAAATTCTCAACCAATGCGCCATAAAGATGTACCAAAACAGGTTTCCCCGGTGCTATTTCCTGATTGGTCAATCCACGTTTGAAATTTTGTAAATTTCACCGGCATCGTAATTAATCGGGAATCAACTTCGCCGTTTTTGCAAGACTTGGTCCAAAAACCAGCAATATGCGAATCAGTTGGAGCAAAGATCAAAATGGAAACCGGAACAGCCTAATTTAGTTACTGGGCAGTTGGTGCTTATTTTGAAATGAAAGTTCGGTACCCTTCGATTGGTTATTGGGTTCGACTGTCAGTCACACGGTCGACGATTAGTTCGTGTTGCTGATATCAAATGACAAGAAAGCGTATTCCAAGTGTAGAGCTGTTTCACAGATGGTGGTCCTACAAATACCTTTCGAGCCCTTCGGCTCAGCATGGGGACCTTCACCGATAGGCGGACTACAACTTTTACTGGAAGAAAATCGACGAAATAGAAATTCGTACGCGTGTATCAAAGACTACATTTTGCGGTATGCGAGTACCTATTTGTCGCCCATGGCCTTATGGACAGTCGATTGTTGGACGCGACATGTTAATCAAAGGCCTACATCCAGGAGTGTATAGCCAGGATTTTTTCAAGAGCGAGACGAAAACATTATTTAACGACCTTTTTGTTTTTCACTCGTCACTTTTGAAATTTAGAAAATTTGAGAAATTTAGCATCTATCGAACCCGCTGCCGCATATTTATTACGAAAATGTTTTCCAAATTTCAAATGTTCCGAGCAAAAAACTAAATGAAAATTAAGGTCGTGGGGGCAATATCCCACTTTGCCGCCGACCCTTGGCTCTGTCTCTACGTGGAATGTAGCATCCGATCGAGTGTCTGCTGATGCGATGGTTGGTATAATTACGGTACCTACCACTTACTCGGAGACTTTTTACATATACTTAAGCCCGATTCACACTTGGCTGGTTTTGTAGCTGCTGGCGAGCTATTTGGAGTGCTATTCTGTTGACAGTTAAATTAACATCAGCCTGGCAGATAGTCTCGTACGAATCTCATTAGAATTTCTCGTACGACGAACTGCCAAGTTTAAGTCGATTTTAAAATGGTTCAAACGGATGGTGATCGGTGAATTCAACTGTCAACCGAATAGTACTCCAGGTAGCTGGCTATAGCAGCATAAAAAGTAGCCAAATGTGAACCCAGCTTTAGGTAGGTAGCGTACGTAGGCCAGCAGCAGCGGCGTGACGTAACATTCGGTATTTTTAGTTCGTTTCGTTTCGCTTTCTTTTATTTTTTTCACTTTTTTTTTTTTTTTTGTTTTCACGCCTTGTTTTTCGCCTGGTCGCAGAAAACGTTTGAAAAATAACGAAGTTACATTATTTTAAAAATATAGCCGCACCTACGGACATAAATGCGGACTGACGTGACGTCGCGGTCACACCCCTGTGACCCTCGTTTCCACGTCACGCGAATCAGCGAACGGGCAGTTTCAAATTATTTGTTGCAAACGTCGAGTGGTGTTGCGTGTGAAGAAAATTCGCAGTGGCACGTCCGACGATTATTGCATTATTAGTTCGTAATTGTCGTAGCCCACCCTTCGTCGACTATTTATTTGGAAATTCGATCCTCTTTACTTCTTCTTTTTTTTTTCTCTTTTTTTTCTACTTTTTTATTTATTCCCCTCCCTTCGATCTTTGCCGCCTTTTTTTTTTTTTTTTTTTTTTTTCCTTTTTACTTTGTTCTTCTTTTTCTGGTTTGATGGCTCGGCCGGCGGCGGCGGCGGCGGCGGCGGCGTCGTATTCTAATTTCATTTGTTTTTCGAACGAGTCGAGGGATGGATGGATGGCCAATATGTCGGAGGCGTGAGCAGGTTTACGAGAGCGGCGGCGGAGAGGCGAGAAGGCGCTGGAAAGACGTACGTCGCACTGCGGCGAGCAAATACGAAATGGCAGAGAAAACGAGCTCGCCACGAACGAATGCTCGTTTGGCCACGAATACGCTGCGTAATCCTTTCGGCCTACGGGCTCGGTAGGTGGGTACCATGCCGCGAATGTGGGCTCTACGGCCAAGTTGGGCCGGCCAAAAGAATCCAACGCCTTACTGGTAAAAGCAGCCGCATTTTTAGACTTTCCGCAGCATCGAAATACGCTTTTATAGCCTCAACTATAGGCGCATTATAAATTGAAGTTGCTCTTTTCTATCGCAACGTCGAGTCTGTCCCGCGCGGCTGACGCATTCTTTCAAAATTTTCCTGCACATAACACAGCGTGACCGAAGCGAGCGAGGCGAACCTTCCTCGTGTACTCGTACACCCACCCACCCACCCACTCACCCATTCGCCCAACAATGTTTGTGACGACCCCATTTCTCATAGATGGGCCAACCAAAAATTACCAAAATTCCCAAATAACTACGTCGAGTTGAGCCCGATGTCGAGACCAAGTCCCATTTTTCGAATTCCGTCCCTGCGTACGCGGACTTGAACCATCGTCGCACGATCCGCTTGGATATTTCCAAACATCAGTTCTTTCAGTTCACATTCCGAATTTCGAAGGGGACGGCATTAGGATGTTATTTTCTTAAAAATTGAGTGATACGTCGTCCGTTGCATTTTTTTAGGCGGCGAGTCAAAATTTCCAGTTCATTTTTGGATGGAACTGCTCCCCCTGTGACCCTAAAACGAGGTTAGGATAATTTTTTCTCGAATAAATAAGTGATACATCGTCGGTTACATTTTTTAAGGCACCGAGTTCAAATTAACAGTTAATTTTTGGATTGAACCCTGGGCGTATATTATGGGGTCCCCCGGGGTCTGAACTCCTCCTTGGTCGATAAAAAAAATTTACCTCCAAAAAGTGTGCGTATTTATATCATCAGTTTAAGATGATTTTTTGTTGCGGGGGCCGGGGTCGGAATAGACTACTGAGAACAGCTGGAACCTCATTACGGCGGAGCTCTACATATACGCTCTTGGACTGAACCTCTCATTTTGTCCCCTACGACTCAAAAACGGTTATTAGGAAGAATTTTTACTATTTCATTGGGTGGCTAAATACATGTAAGTACGCAACTTTATACGACAGAATGCGTCGAGTCGAAAGCTGCCCTTTTTTTCATCCCCATACCCACCTATGAGGGTCGACGAATAGGTTGAATCAAAAAATGAGCGTCAAATTCGAACTTAGCTTCTCAAAACTCCCGAGCGCCCGTACTCGACAATTGGCACCTTTTTCGAGTGCCGCGGGGGTTGAATAACGATAGGTCGATTGATAAAATAAATATCGGCGCTTCGAACAGCGTGTCGGGAAATACGTGACGAAATAAAATGAGAATAATACTTAATATTGTTATTTTGTGGATGTAGCCAATGTGCCGTCCTTCAACTCCCACCACTCTACGGACGCGAGCAGAACCAAAAAAATTATTGCGTCCACTGAGAGTGAGGGCTACTTCGTTGGATGAGCTAATCCACGTTTTTCTACCGTTATAAATTTATACTACGAATACGGCAGAACGTGGCGTAGCTAACCCCCCCCCCTCCCCCCCCACCGCTCCCCTTAAATTGCCAGCTTTTTCCAACAGCGTGCCTTCCATGACCAAGCGATCAGCGTAGACGTTGTCACGTAAAAACAAAAAACCGGCCGATTGCCCGATCCCAAAGGACTTTGCCCGTTCGAGGAACGAATTAAAATTTATACGTAGAGGCTGGAAAATTCCGAACAAGCTTTTGCGGTTGGCTGACCTTTAGTTTTAAAACACCGAATACTATATACTTATGGCAGGTGTACGTATAATTGTGACGATCCCACGCCTGCCATAATTATACTTACACTTTACAGCGCAGGTGCCGACTTTTATCGAATTTGAACCGTTATGATTATGTGGTTCTCCCCCCCCCCCTTCCCCACCCAAAGTCAGTAATTATTTAAGTACGTTTTTTCAATGAGGCTTGAAATGTGGAACGGCAAAAGTGAATTTATCAAGCTGGAGTAACTATGGGCGAGAGTAGCAGACGCTATTTACAGTTTCTCTTCTCCGTTTCTTCTTTTGGCGACGATATGTCCGAAGAAAGAAACACGCAAAAAAAACCCAACAACAACCGCAAATCAATCGTCAGTTTAATTTCCATCGGTTGGTTTTTCATCGGCGATGATTTGTAAATACATTTGTAACCTACTCGGTTAAATACTTTGGCGTAACTTAGCGCACTTGAGGTAATTGCGACAAAAGTAATTTGAAATTTGGTGTCGGCGGTGGTGCGGTGATTTGGAAAAAATGGTTCGGTAAACGATAATTTTATCGACAATAATACGTTCTGTTGGTTATAGTTAATTAGAAATTAACGAATGAAGCGAAAAAAACCACATGCGAGGCAAGAATACGCACTTTTGGATAGGCTGCCACAGATACCAATTAACAGAGCTTCGGCCTAATTATAATTTCATTTACAAATATCGAAATTATCGTTTTATTTTATGGTATAATGCTATAAATAGACCACTAGGTAGGTAGGTACCGTAGGAAGTTTATATCGCTAGGTCAGCTTCACGAGGCGAATAAAATTATGGCAATTTTAGGCATTGATTCGTAGACATTGAAATAATGATGAACGAAGTACTTTTGGGCTCCAACGAAGGATCAAAATATGTTCGGTGTCATTCGGTTTATTGCAAAATTAAATTGTAAAAACATTTTATTAAACGAATACGTTTCGATTACGAGCATTTTTTGAATAAAAACGCGTCCATAGTACCGACTCTTTTTTCTAAAACACTCTATAGCTCAAAAACATTTTTATGATCGATATGACACAATTCGTTAAAGGTAGGTATCTACATATTTTATATTTTCACGAATTTATTTTCAAAATAGGTATGACTCGGATCGGCGTTTCGAGCTTTGCAAACCTTAGGCGCGTACTCTTACCACAACGAACCGACTCTACAAACTCTATTTAATTTCAGCTCGTCTAATTAGATCAGATTTCAGTTTTCTACATACAGGGTGGCGCATTCATTCTTTATCAACGATCGCCGTTTCAAGTCGACGAGTGTTTCAAAACCGAAGGTACGGTCTTCCATAAAAACTTTTTTCAACAGTTACCTAATAGGCTGCGTACGATAATTTTAATTTCATCCTCGAGTAGACAAAGTCTTTTGGAATTTACTACGTAATCGATGTATTAATTAAATATATTTTTAATCGCCTTCGTCCGAGCTTATTTATATTTTAAATTCCCATGAAATTTTTTTTCATCGTGGCTCGAAGTTAAAGAGAACGGTTGGACCAATTTTCATGGTGACTGAGGTGTCGAAAGAAAGGTCTGGTCACGTAGATGCGTAATTTGAAGTGAAAAAGTCGATAGCCCCCCGGAGAAAAGTTGTGGTTATCGAACCTCTTTCCAGCTCGAAAATTTTTTCGCAATTTTTTTCTCCGTAAACAAATTTTGCCTAACGATATTATCGAGTCCACGGAATTTCGTAGTTGCGTGTCACATCTTTCTCGAGATACTGAACGCCAAAAAGTTACAAAATTGAAGCGCATAAATGCGGTTATATGTAGTACCCAATCGTGAGACTGGTTTGAAAATGAAATAAGAGAGAAGGAAGAAAAGGGAGGGGAAGAACGAAGGAGTGAAGAGTGGAGAGAGTGATTTTATGTACCGGGAGTTGGTTACTCTCGGCGAGTGAGTTCGTCTCACCGAACCGAAGGTTTCAAAAGCTGTAGTGGAAGTCTGTTGTCTTCTCGAGTGCGCATTTTAGGGATTTTCCTCCAAGTACATCCCTCACTTCTTACAGCGAGGCTCGTAAAATGAAAGTCAAAAATTGAGAAAAGAGAAAAAGAGAAGGAGAAAACAACTCAGTCTGGTCTTTCTCTTTACGTGGCTCTCTATTTCTCACCGGGGTCTTCTCTAGGGAGGATTATTGGGTCCGAAATGAAATTACCATACCTACGCGGAACCGGAGCCAGGGGCCGGACAACTCAGTAAATAGGTGGGAACGCTACTGACCCCCGAGTATTTGCTAGTGAGGTGTAAGGTGAGGTGAGGTGAGGTGAGGTGAGGTGAGGTGAGGAGAGGTCGCAACACCTATTTGTGCGCCGTTTGCGGCAGGGCAGAACGGACGGACGAACGGACGGACGACGGACGGACGGACGGACGGACGGACGGACGGACGGACGGACGGACGGACGGACGGACGGACGGACGGACGGACGGATTTTCGTGGAAAAGGCGTATCAATGCGAAGCAGTTTACGCGCGTAACGCCGAAACGCCGTTAATATTTTACAACGTTGTGGTGAGGAGCGAATATTGGGGAGAGAAGAGTAAAGGCCTGTCCGCACTGGTGGCGGCAGAGCAGTCGGTCGGATCGGTTGTTTCGTACGTACGACGGTAAGGGCGCCGGCTCGGCGGCTGGTCATTTTTGTTTAGCCGGCCGTAGGACTTACAATTTTTGAAATATCGTCTGTCCGAGTCGTACTTGGGTAGCGCGTTATTTATTCGATCTCGAAGATATAAATAATTTGGGCGGCAGTCTCAGTTCGCTCGGTTTTACGAATAGCGACTCGGGTACACGCAACCTGAAAAGTCGAAAGTCGCCAGAACTCGCCAATGTTTGCTACCTACGCACGTGTCCACCCATACCTAGCCAGGTTGTAGGTATTCGCCAACGTTGGCTGCTGCGTTGGGGCAAGCAAGAACGCGATCCGGGCTACTCGCGGCGAGGTGTGGCTACAAGTGCGACGGGTGCGTCGGCCCCTGTAACCGACCAGGAGCCAATTCAGACCGCATGCCCGCATGCCTATACCCGCAAAGACGGGACGACCTCGAATTAGTATTTAAATTAATTACTCGTCTCGAATCGGGGACGTATTTTTTGACCATAATTTACGTTCTCCGAGCGTACAGCGCTGAATTAGGCAGCAAAGTTTGCGCCGCTCGTAGGCGGCAAATTTATAAATACGCCACTGCGGCAGTCCGGCGCGGATACGTAAATTTGAGATTTCGAACGGCATTTTTCCGCACCAACGAATAATCACGGCTTCGCTTCAACGTGCGCCGCTATTTTAGGTACTCAATCGCCGCATTCGAATTTCGACGAAACAAAAATGACAGACGGAGAAAGAGTGCGCTCGCCAAAGAGAAAGGAAGGAACGAAAAAAACAAAACAAACAAAACAAACAAAACACAAAAAAAACAAGGACAACTCGGCGACGAATAATAATATATCGTTTAAATTAACAATTTTTCTGTTCCCCCTCCAACTTAGCCCCCCAGACCACGATAATAACGCCGTATTTTTCCGCGTGTTTGCGTTAGCCGTCTTTTTTTTTTTTTTTAAATAGCTTTTGCAGGATAATTTTTTTCGTCGGGTCATGCGTGCGTGCGTGCGTGCGTGCGTGCGTGCATGCGCGTGCGTGCGCTACATGGGCTTGGCGTATTTGGCGCTAACAAAGGAGGCGCTACGATAGCGAACGTGCCCGGCAATTTGGACCAATGAGTGTTCGGTACGAAGAAAACTCCCATCTCGCCCCCCACCAATGCGCGTTCACTCGCCTTTTCTCCCCTCCGTCCCTCTCCTTCGTTCTTTCTTCACCCTTTTTCGCGAACTCTACGGTACCTCGCCGTACCCGCAGTAGCCTACAGCCTACGCCCTCCTCTACCCGATACGTGACTACCTACCGGCGCGCCCTTAACCCAGCTACGTGCTGCTGCGCTGCGCTGCCCTGCGCTACGCCGCTGGCAGCAGCAGCAGCAGCAGCAGCCGAGGAGTGCCGAGTATATTTACTTGCGCTCGTCTTGGCACCGTTTTTGCGTGTTTTGTTTTTAACTAACCATTTTCTTCTGTCACACACATTCGTGTGTACCTTACCTTCGTTGCGTAGGTATACAATAATATACGGTATACGGTATACGGTATACGTACGTATAGATATAATACGTATATAATATATTACACATTTATACCGTTTATTACGTGTGTACTTGTGTGTGTGTGTGTATATGTGTACGTAAACACGCCGATACAACAAGCCTGGCGCGGGGAACGGGGGCTAAGGTAGGGGGTTTAACCTTTGCTTTACGCGTCACGTTTACCCGTCGCGTCCGGCGTCTATGTTATGTTACGGTAGTCGGGGTGTTATTTGTTATATTCGAATGTGTATACAAAATACATATATATGTGTATATATACGTATATATATATATATAGAGGTATCTACCCTACACACTGCACACAGTGTACATATAACACTATATTATGTTACATTGTGTACGTATCCACGTATACGTATTATATTATACGCTTACTATAATATTATACGTGTGTACGTATGTACGTAATATACGTACGTATACGTATAATTGATGAAATGGGTGGTGGGAGGGGGCGAGAGATGGGCGAAAGAGTAACAGTGGCTGTGTAAAGCGATGAGGGGCGGAGAAAGAGCGAGAGGGTGAGAAAGAGACGCGGCGAGTGACGGTGCGACAGTGAAAGACGGAAACGCTGAAAAGGGAGGGGGTAAATTGGGCGTAGTCTCGGCATGGCGTATTTAGATTTTCGAGCTAATAAATCTTAAACTTGTCAAAATGCTTTTAAGAAAAACTTTATTCGCTGGGATTGTGATTTTTTTCTCTTTCTCTCTGTCTCTTGCGCTGTCTCCGTCTGTGCATGTTTGTGTGTGCGTGCGTGCGTGCATGTGCGTGTGCGTGTGCGTGTGCCTGTGCGTGTTGTTTCGCTCTTCGGTCGTCGGAGAAAAAGAGAAACGAGTTGCGCCTAAACCGTCGCGTTGAAGTTTAAGATTGGCTTTCGATTCGAGTTTCCTCGTTTCCAAGTACCTCGGCGTTTGGCTAAACTTTTTTTTTTTTTTTTTTCGTTTGCGCGAATTGGGTTCGCTTTTCTGCTACGAGCTTTCGAACGTGGCGATCGTTTTTAACGTGCGAATGTAATGCGAAATTTGCCGTCGAGTGCGCTAACTTCTGACGCTAGAAGCAGCCATAGAAGCAGCCATAGAAGCAGCTACAGACGCAGCTAGAAGCAGCTGGAAGCAGGTCGCTCAGCTTGGCGTACGAACTGCTCGCACGTTGAATGTGAGTACAAATGCGCGTAAGTTGATCGCGGATTAGCATCTGGTCGCCCAGTCGATATTTTGCTGAAAACGAATCGTCGTCGCCGCCGCTTATTTGGCCGAAATCTGCGATGCGGTACGCCAACCCAATTCGAACCGCTGTCTGCAGGTGTGGCCACGCACACGACAGTCGACGTCACGTTGCAAATTCTGTCGGACGCTTCGGGCGTTCGTATATTTACATAAAAAGCCAACACCTTCTGGCCTAACGAATGTCCCAAAATCAATGCGCGAACCGTATACCTACTTACCCACCCTCTTTAGGCACGTTCGGACCCGGGCCCACAGCGGCACGCCGCGTTAATCCGGCCCTAATTGAGTGAAAATAATTATACCCATATACCTAGGTAACTCGGGCTATACGGTCACAGGTGCACAAATAACTCATTAGTTTCGTAACGAAACGTTACACATATTCCGCAGGCCCATAGACTTCTCTCAAAGTACGTAACTTTCTTATTTTTCTTCTAATTCGTCGTCGTCTTTATTTTATTTTTTTTCTTCAAACGCGGATTCCAGTTCATTTTGGCAACTTTTCAGACGAATCAAAATACGTAGGGCGAATACGTCGTCATTGGGCCGATGGTCTGATGCTTATCCTCGTCATAAGTACGTTTTTTCCGTTTGAATGAGTCAGCAATACGACAATACCTTGCGCTAACGCTTCGTTTAAATCAGTTACCGTATAAGGTAGGCAGGCGCCTATTCATCGTGCCGGTCTTATTATAACGCTATATATAGCCAGAAGAAAACGATGAAATTGAGCTGGCGTTGGGAAAACAATTGAAACTTTGTTTCGTTCGTATCTCATTTACCTACCCTCGAATGATGTGCCCGTAGTGGTGTAGGTAGAGGCCGTATACACGACATACCTACGGAGTATACCGTCGAGAAATTGATGAAAAATTTACGGTATACGGTATACGGTATACGGCAGAGTAGCATTTCCTATGGTCGTACTATTCGTTATTCGTATTTGCCATTTAGTTAAAATTGTCTGCTTATCGATCGAAGTACGTTAGTTTGTAGCCAGCTTTTCTTATTAGACAATGAAATGACTTCATTCTACGGGTAAGTGCGATACGCTAAACCGTGGCTCAGAGACTCGCATCATTCATCGTATCTAGAAGACCCTCATCGTGGAGAAAAACAAAGATTATAAGTAGAAAATACGAAAGAATAAGAGAAAAACAAATTTTTTAGATACGTAGTTCGTATCTGTGAGATCTTAATGCCGTGTCAATCAAAGTTAAAAAAAATACTTTTTAGCTTTTAGTAATGGTGATGGTGGGGCCAACAAGAAGGTGAGTTCGTACACTCAAATAACTTTACGAGCGCATCACCCCGTGTATACCGTCTAGCGAATATCTGACTGCTGGCTCAGTGGTCCAAGTGTCCAACGAAGTGCAGCTCATTTCCAACGTATCTCCCTCTCTCAAAAAAAAAAAAAAAAAAAAATACACTTCTTTTCCGTATTAATTTACCTAAAACACAAAAAATTCTGTTATTCGCCTGTACCAAATTTTTTTGCGTAGCCCGCGAATATTTTATTTTATTCGTTACAAAAAATATTATATACTCGGGTTAACTCGAGTCAAACAGACAGACAGACGTAGCCAAAAATGTACAAAATGGACAGATACTTTTTCAAGGCTGTATTCTAATCGTACCATCCCCGTAGCCTATGCTTAATTAGGGGGTAAATCTGTGAAAACCGAACTTAGTCTGCGGACAATCGAACAAAGTATTTTATTTATGATACGCTTTTATGCTATAGGTAGGTACTTGCTCTCAATTTCAATTTCAAATTTCATCAGTGGGCACTTATTCTGTATGACCATCGTCCGTCGAAGCGCTTCGATCGCGATCGCCGAGTTAGCCTGCGTGTTTCTACGTGTGTCTAGAATATGTTTCATCTTTTAGTACCTTATACCTACGACACAACGTTTTACCTAGGTACCCCCTTAGAATTTAAAAAAAAAAAAAATCATTTTCAATTTAATTATTATAATTATTATTATTATCGGCGCACGTACGTAGGTAGGTGGCGCAGTCTGCCACCGAAACGTGTAGGCAGATACCTTCAAATGCTAAAGAATGAATAAAAACTGAAAAAATAATTACAAAAAAAGTATCTATACACCTATCTACCGACTACCGTGTGTAGGTACAGGTATAGCTATAGGCATAGGCATAGGCATAGGCATAGGCATAGGCATAGGCATAGGCATAGGTACAGGTACAGGTACAGGTATAGGCGGTAGGCTTTACAACCGAATGAAATAAGTGGGTACCTGCGACCAAATTCGTTGCTGTTCCTCCTCAAACACGAGTGGACTTGCGGACCCGCGTGAAAAATTTATCATTTTAATTAGCTAATTAGCACGTTTGGCAGGCGTGTAAATCTGAATCTGTAAGTCAGACGCATTAATTCAGTTTGAACGTAATATCGTAATCTATATTCTATCGAAAACGGAAAAATGTCGAAAACGTGTTTAAGGTTTTTGAAAAAGTACTCTCCGCAAGATTTTAAAGTACCTACGAATTATGAGATTTTTATATCGAACCAAAATTATCGATTAAGCCGTAATTTTTCAACGCATATATCTATAGCCGCGTTCATTAGTATAATGAAACTATAGATACGTACGTGCAGATACTTATTCGCTTGTAAGGACGATAACGGCTGAGCCCGGGGCCGGAGGAACGGGGGAAACGGGTGATTCCCCCTGGGGCCGCACTTTCTCGAACGCCCTCTCAAAACGCTCGGGCAATCAAAAAATAAAAAATAAACTAAAAAGTTAATTGTTCGCTGAAATATAACACTCGGGTACATGTCGGGTTGCTCCAAACCAATATAGGTACGACGTTACTCTCAAGAAATTTCCAAAAATTTGAGGGCATATGCAACGTGCTTACTCTCAAAACAGTTTGAACAACAAATAGAACTTACTTATATAGTACCTACCTATCGGATTGCGTTGATGTTATAAAACACGGAAAACACCTAAGAAATTTTTTCACTCGCGGAAGTTTCTCATTAATAAATAAGGTACCTTCTTTTGAAGAAAACAGACTTCCTGCTTGAGAATTGTTTTTCGAATCGGGTGCTTACGTGACTCCTGGGCCCGGATTTTCTCTCTCCCGCTCTGGCCATCGATATGGGGCTAAAATGTGGTGCATACTCGCAGATAGATTTTAGCCTAAAGGAGGATCGTGTAAAATTTTATGCCGAACGAGAATATTGTGCGCCATTTGCGCGACCATTCGTTAGCGGGGTTTTCATTAAACCTATTTATAAAGCTGCAATCCGTCAGCTTTCAGAATGTAAATTCGCAATCGCGGCTGTAAGCAAGCTCACCTAACCTGTGGTCGTTTACGTTGGACGCAGCTTCTTAGAAAACAACGATTGTAGCTGGCCGGTAGAAAGGCCGATCAGTGAAAAGCCTTCCATTGGCAGTTTGTCGTTAACATGACGCAGGCTGCGGTTGCAACTGCGGACGCGAATATCATAAATAAAATAAAACAAAAAATGCAGAAAAAGTCAAAAATATAAGAGCGCAGTTTTAAAAGTTGAATTTTCCCTATTCCTTTATTACGCGCTAAAAAACGCGAAATAAAAAAACTACGAATCGTTAAATTTATTTTCTTAAATATACGTACGTACAATATCAGGTATAGGCTGTACATAGTATAACCTAAAATGTATTTTAAAACTTTAACAGCTCTTCTCAATGTACTTACAATTCGTTTGACGAAAGCATAAAACGAGGAATGTCCACATTCATTCGTCGTTATAGATACGTAAGATATGGTGACGCAGGGACTGGAAACTAATTTTCTCACAATATTAGAGGGAAGGGTGTAGGATGGATCATAGAGCCATTCTCATTCTGTATCAGCGAATATCGTATGTTCAATTTCGAAATGCTAATTATTGAAATTGATTATTATTTGGCCCTCCTAAATCCACGTTGTAGCTAACTGCACCAATATGGCTGCATTCAACGACCACCACAAACCATACGAAGTTGTAGTCGAACACAATTTCAGTTGGGGTGGTTGTTTCCCCGAGTAAAAAATTAATTACAATAAAGAATTTATTGCCGTCGTAACAACTTCAGCCATCACAGCCATAAATTCTTTACCATTTTTTTTTTTTACGTGGGAAAATCACCTTACTAACGATATTTTGTTGGACCGCTGTTCTGTTATTTGTTGCAAGGGTGAGAGCAGTCGTGCTGGTGCAGTTGTACGGGTGTTCAGGACGTTGCAGCTCTCCATAATCAATTTCGATAGTAATTTGTGTGGTGAAACGAAACGCAAATTATTCACCGACAATGAATGAAAAATGGTTTCGTGATACACACTGCACCATCCACTCTAAAATTATGAGAAGATTAGTTGCCATTAACTATGTCCTCACCTATGAATAAGGGTTATCTCTGGTTTCTTGGCTTTTGGTGCGTGTTGAACAAATTGTAGGTACGTGGAGAACTCTGCTCTTAAATTCTTTAAATACATTTTATATATTTTTAAAAGTAACTTTAATCGATTCGTTGTTTTTTTTACTTCGTGCTTCTTAGTGCGCAATAAAAGAATACGATGTGTAACTTTCAGAACTCTGTTCTCATATTTTTGACTTTTTTGCATTTTTGTTTTTATATTTTGCAACACCCAATTGGAAAATATGTTTTTTTTGGTGCCCCTTGACTGAACAAAGAAGAGGGAATTTCAATATGCTGAAAAAAAAAGAGTACTTTCACTTTCTTGCACGGCTCGACTACTTTCTCAGGTTTTTGTTTACAAGTAAAGTAAAATATTATATGAAGTTAATTATTTGATTCTAAGAAACATTTTTTATTCATTATTTGTTAGGTAGGTGAGAGGAATGTAGAAATTTTTTGGTTAAAAAAAAAATTATCAAGTTTCTTATAATTTGTTTGTAACAAATAAAATTTTTCCTCTTTTAGGGGAGGGGCGTTATTGCGATGACGTGCGTGCAAAGTAGGTGATTGATTTTCGTGAGATTTCCAACACTCGACTTCGACTTGTGCTGTGCTGTGCTGTGCTGTGCTGTAAAATCACACATTCGTGTCGAAATCAGCCCGATACTTTGTACAGTTGTAGTGGAGGAGTTTACTATGTTGGTTTAACGTCACAAGGACAAATATAATATCTCGTTGTCACACACCTTAGCTCTCGCCTCGCTGTTAGACAACTGGTTGGCGTCGCCTCAACCCAGTGTCTCCAGTCATGTCGAGTCCTCTGCGCATCGCCAGTGCGCACAGGACTCGTGGCTACAGCCATGACACTGGGGGCGGTGTTCCTGGGTGGCCATCGGTGGCCACCTCCGAAGATTCTCCTGAAATCTAAAAAGATTAGACGAACATGTTTATATATAAGATGTTATTTTATTATAAAAAAAAAAAAACAACAAACATAACACTTATGATATAGGAACATGTGAAAATAGATATGTACAGAAATAAGAAATAGGAACAATTTTCTTGTTTTTCTGTCGTTACGATCCCGTAACGGTGACAAGTGGAGAAAGAGACTTTCGACGAAAGTTCTTTCCGATCGCCGGACGCTGCATCATTGAGGATGAGACGAGTTATTGGCCGTAGATCACAGATTCTGTAAAAGGGAATAGTTGGGAATTAGCGTATCGTATGGGCATCGACGATGCATAAAGTAGTGCACTCTGCCACCTATTACCCGAAGCTGATTATAAAGCACATGACAGTAATAGTGGGTGCCAAAAAATCGTAGTTATGCCGTTTTTAGGAGCATAATGTCCAATTATGGCGTACCCCAAAGTCAGTAAATTGGCTTGTCAGTCCAGTCTATTTTTGTCATAATCAGGAGAGATCTAGCGGAGAACGATACTACGTATCGATGATATCTACGTCTCTGTCATCTAACTCCAGTGGAGCCAAGAACTTGAGAGGTCTTGTAGATATCTGCTTGCTTGAGAATTCTATTTTTGCGTGACGCACCTGTCCATCACGAGATTTCTCTAAATCAATGATTTTAGCAAGTTTGTAAACGCCAGGTTTGGATGTGTAGTCCAAAACGTGTACTATATCGTTTACTTTCGGTACAAATGGTACCGTGCGCCCCGGATTAGATAGCGCTGTTGGTGGTCTATCTCTTAGATATAAGAGATATTGTCTCTTCCAAGTTAGCCAAAGGTTTGTTAGGTAATCTTGGTCGAGCTTCCAAGTCTCCATAAGCTGTTTTGCTGTGGGAGTTGGGTCTTTAATCGATTCATTAATCGGGTTACTTAGGTAACCTAAGTTTGCCCGCAGGAAATGTGCGGGTGTCAATGTCAACTGGTCTAGCTCATCCGGAGATGGGCATAGTGGCCTTCGGTTGATCATTGTTTGTATATCTTTCAAGCTTGCTTGAAAGGTATGTTTGTATATTGACCGATGACCGTGGACTTTATAGAACACTTGTTTTATAATGCCGATCAGTCTTTCATAAACTCCACCATACCATGGTGCTTTAGCTGGGATGAAGTGCCATTTAATGCCCCTTTCATCTAAGCTAGTGTTTATTTTTCGTTCTTCAGAGAACGTCTTCCAGTACTCTGGTAAGTACGTCGCAATTAAGTGGAATTGCGCTGCGTTATCGGATAGGATAACTTTTGGCGTGCCTTTATCTGCGAAAAACGTTAAGAACGCTGTCCAGATGTCCTCGGTTGTCAAATTTGACACGGAGAGTAGGTGTACTGCTCTCGTGGACAGGCACGTAAAGATCAACACCCAATTTTTAATTGGTGTTGTAGTTGGAGTTGCCAACTGTGCTTTCGTTTTTGGCAGGTATTTGTCAAATACCATGAATGGGCCAAATATGTCCACACCTGTATAGGTGAATGGATTTACGAAAGGTACCAGACGAAAGTCTGGTAGAGCTGAAAAAGATGGTTGTTTAAACGGTCTTGTTTCAGCTTTTTTGCATAGCGTGCATGACTTTTTTAGAATTTGAGGTAACACTTTTAGTGACTTTGGCACAAAATAGTGTCTTCTAAAGTCCGCTATGGTAAATTTCGTACCAGAGTGTACGTTTTTCAGATGCGTATGCATCAGAATTAATTTTGTTAAGTGAGACTTAGGATGCATCAGTATTGGTGATAGCATGTCTCTTGCGTACTCAATATCGGGTAGATAATTTACAGTACGTAATATCCCAGATGGATCAATCAGGATATGAAATTTTTCGTACAGGATGTACGGAGGGTGATTTCGTTTTTCTAATACTTCGAGTAGTTTTGCGAAGTATTTCTTTTGGTCAGCTCTGATGAAACAGAGTAGAGCAAAATGAAAGGTGAAATCTAACGATGCATAAGGTGAAATTAATCTTTTCCTCCTTATTCGTTGTTTACTAAATCGTCGTACGGCTTCTATACATTTTAGAAGTGTGCGTACGAGTTTCGATAAAGTATTATATTTCATTATATCTATGTTGAATGGAGTGTTCAACGGTAGATGTATGAAACTTTCGAAAGGTATTTCATCTTTCGGAATATAGCATGATTTGGTAATTGTCAAATCAAGTGGCTGAGTTTGATTCGGTGGATCAGCTATCCACTGCTGCGACAGAACTTCAGGTTCTGGAAGTGTCACTTCACATTGATCTGTATTTGGACCAATGTAGAAGTGTGGTATGAATCTTTTTACAGATTTCATCTGCCTTAAGTATTTGGCAGGATGACGTTTGTCAAAAATTGATTCGTCATCAAGTGTTATGGATACGGATTGTTTAGAAGTTGAAGATAAAACTTCTTTCATTGTATGAAATACAGGCGTATCTAATTTGGTCGGTTCGTCTGGTAGACTTTCGATTATATTCAAATCGGTCTTTGGCCAAGATTGTTCATCTTGGGATAGCCAAGTAGGACCGGACCACCAAAGTGATTCGGAGAGTTCGTGGATAGAGGAACCACGTGAGCCAATATCGGCTGGATTGTCCGTTGATGGGACATATCTATATTCGACGGGTTTTATACCTTTTATTTCGTCGACTCTATTTTTTACGAATTGTGGATGGACTTTTCTTTCTAATAGCCATGTGAGAACACATTTGCTATCAGACCACAAGAATGTTGGTGCGTTCTGTAAACTGAGCGGTTTACGTAGGGAACGTAGTCCACGTGCACCTATTAGTGCTGCAATCAATTCGAGTTTAGGAATTGTTATCGGTCGCATAGGTGTTATGCGTGCTTTTCCTGTTACAAATCGTACTGCATGACAATTTGATTTAGTATTGCTAAATCTGATGTATATTGCCATTGAGTACGCTACTTGTGATGCATCTACGAATACGTGTAGTTGGTAGGTATTCGGATTATAAGAGCCTAGATAGAATTGTCTAGGTATACAATAGTTTAGGCTATTGCTGAGATCAGTAATTATCTCAGTGGCCGTTGGTTCTAGATCGTCTGGGATTTTCTCATCCCATTTCAATCCTTGGACCAGAGTACTTTCATGAACGTTCTCGACGGAACGAATGCTGGTGCAAACCAACCTAAAGGGTCATAAAATGACGATAATACCCTAAGGAATGTGCGTTTCGTCCATTGAGACGTAAACGGTTTTGGTTTGGGCATGTAAAGTACATCATGGTCCATATCCCAATATAGGCCAAGCACTTTTATAATTGGGTTGCTCAATGCGTGCATTGGGTTAAAGTTTTTTCTTAGCTGTTTACAATTGGTGCCCCATTGGGCGAGTTCCATTGAGATATCGTTGAATAATTTATTCGATTTGATGTATAAATCGATTGCTTCTTCGTACGTTGGTACGGAAACAATTAAATTATCAACGTAAAATCGTTCTAAGAACTTGTCATGGAACTCCATATCGACCAATCGGAAGTGATGTAATAGCACTGCTGCAAGTAAGAATGGTGCCGTTATGATTCCAAAGGGAACCCGACAAAATCGAAATGTTACCAAATTGCTATTGGTTAACGGATTGTTAGGATTTTTAATCCATAGGAACCGTGTGACATCTCTGTCATCTGGGTGCAATCCGATTTGATGAAACGCTTTTTTAATATCAGCGATTATTGCGTAAGGATTCTTACGAAAGGTTACAAGCATTGCTATTAGATCAGCTAATAGTACTTTCCCTTTGTGCATGCAGTCATTTAATGACAAGTTAGACTTTTTTGTTTTGGCCGATCCATCAAAGACTACTCGGAGTGGAGTGCTTTTTGTTGGATCGTAGATACCCTTATGTGGTAAGTAGTGTACTACTTCCGCGGGTCTATCGTTTTCGATAGGTTCGATCATTTCTAAGTCGATTAGTGAGGTAAAATACTGATCGTATCTTACGAAAAATTCTGGATTTTTCTGCAATTTGGGCAATTGCCTTTCTAATCGTTTGAATGCTAACTGTCTATTGTTGACTAATGGTGGTGGGCTATATTTGTATAGCCACCTGATTTGGTATCGGTTGTTCACTAATTTTATATTTTTATAAAATAAGTGCAATGCTTCAGTTTCGGCATCGTCCTCAACGAGGTTTTTGGTTTCGATACCAAGGGTATCCAATTTCCAAAAATTTTCGATACTTTCAGGTGATGTGAAGAATGATGGTTCGAATGCGTCACATTCGGTTTGTTTTCCTAAGAATCCTCCTAACATTTTTCCGAAATCTGTTTCGATTAATGTCAGGGTTGGGGATAACTGCTTAATGTGCTTTATAAACGACCACATATAATTGTTACCAACTAATAAATGTATCGTGGATTCTCGGTCCAAGCCAGAAAAGTCGATATTGGAATATCGTGGGTAACGGTTTTTGAATTCGTCAAAATCAAATTCGGATAGGTTATTCGCGATGTGGGGAACCGTGTTGGCTTCCATTTGAACCTTGGTTCCATCGCGTTTGAATAATTCAAATTTTACAATTTGTGTGCGAATTTGTTTTGACGTTTGTCCAGCTAGGCCTCGAAATTTGATTGTTTCTGCGAACTCAGAAAAATTTTCTCTGAGGTGTTTATAGGCATATGTATAAAACATATAGCTATGTTTGCTTCCGCAATCAAAAAAGCCGTTAATTTTCACTGGTTGTTTGGCATTTGGAGCGAGAATGTACGATGAAAACGTTAAGAAATGAGCGTCATTATCTTTAGTAGTAAAAAATGATAGGCACTCACTTAACACTGGAACAGCGGACACGGAACTCAGGTTCTCATCCTCATGGCGTTGCTGGGCAACGAGACTACCGATTTCTTCGTCGGAAGCTGCAGTCGTCTGTAATTGTACAGGTTGTTTAGGATCGGGTACAGGTAATTTTTGTTGCTGTTTATCAAACAGGTTACCTGGTGGCAAGTGTTGCTTGCAGTCCTTCAACTGCTCGATCCATGCCGCAACTTTGCCCTCTGTGATCGGATATTCGATCACAGGGCACAGGTTCGAGTGATGCTCGCTACTTCCGCACTGGAACCATTTACAGTTCGCGGGTGGTAGCGCCTTGCAGTACTTGGTACTGGTATGCGATGTTGCACATCGTTGACATAGCCGGTAACGCTCGTAGTGTGCGCGCCGGGACTCCAGAGTACTCTTTTTTCTGCATAAGTGACCATGATGGTCACCACTGCAGAAAATACAAGGCGTATTCGGAGTCAATGGCGTACGCACCGTCGATGCCGGGAATCGTTGGCCGGATGGGAGTTGGACCCACAGGATCCCCTCTGCATCTGTAGTGGATAGAGATTCATTAATGTCCCTATATTTTGCGCGATTCGAACGTGGTGCTGGTCGCTTTCGAGGATTGGATTTATTCTCTCCTCTTTCGTTCGCTTTCTTTTCTGAAGAAATTATCGCAAAATTTCTCCTGCCTTTAGGTTGAGAGGAATTTTTATTTTGTGGGGTTTGATTAGGTTTATCGACCTTTTTTGGTACAGAGGTACAGATAGGCTCCGATAATTCCCTAATTTTAATGAACGATCTAACCGCTTCGAACAAATGTTTAACATTGCGTTCGTTACTTTTTAAAGTATTTTGGTACGATCGGGGAGGAAATTTTTTAATTACTATATTGAATAGTTGTTCCTCATCGATTACTTTTGCAAGTAAGCGATACCTATCTACCATAATGGTAAGAGTGTCTAACGTGTCTAAGATTGACGTTGTATCGTTAGTGGTCGCCGTGTATGCAGTTATTTTTAGCCACATTTCAGCTCGAATCTTGGATTCGTCCCCATACCTACTATCTAGGAATTTTAGGCGTTGGATGTAGCCAACGTTGTCAGGGGAAAAATGACTTATTTTCTCTACTAAAACTTTCGGTAGAGCCCCTTGCAGTAGGTTGATCTTTTGTGGAATAGCGATATCTTTTCGTTTGTTAACGTAATTGTTAAATCCGTTAATAAACCCAGGATAGCCTAGGATATCGCCATCCCACTTTTCTAAATAAAATTTAGGTGGTTTGAGATTTGCAAACCCGGCATCAACTTGATCTTTTGGATCATGTTCCCAACATTTCGAAATATAGTTTTCGGATGTTGGTTTTTCGATGGAGTTTGAGTCCATCGCTACTGCAAGGGGTGTTACGTTTTCTATCGAGTTTTGCGATAGCTCGCGACACGACGTGTCGATTGATTGAGAGTGATTGTGAGATAAGGAGGGTTGGTTGGAACATTGCCTTTTGGGGCTCGGTTCACCCTCATTTAATTCAGGAAATATTATGTTATCTAATGAATTTGAATTTTCATTACCTGTCACCATTCCTGGGCGCCCTCGTTCTCCCCTCACTGGGGTCCGTTGCGCTTCAGGCCGCTGGTGATGGTGGCGGAGGCGAACGATCGCGTTCGGTGGCCTTTGTTGCATCCGGGAGGTACTGATGGATGAACTGTGCTGTTTGGACACCAAGGTCCTCATGTACCTTAGCAGAGAGCTCCCGGACTTTCTTCTGCGAGGCGGTCAGCACCTTGCGGGCGTTGGCCTCCTTTCGCAGAGCGTCACCTAGCTCTCTTGCTAGTTCGAGGGCCCTAGCGTCCCAACGTTCTTGCTCCTCCCGGCGACGCTTCTCCGTAGCATCCTCGCGTACCTCTGGTACGAATGGTGAGGATGTGGCGATTGTTGCTGCTGCACATTCGATTTTATAGTCGATTGCAGCACGAGCAACTTTCGCTTGACCTGCCTGGCCCTACGCAAGGTTTCTCTTGCGAGGCCACGTGGTACATACTCGAGGTCTCGAATAGTCGCCTCGATCGCACTGTCTTCGTTAGACAGTGCGTTGATTTCGTACTGCGGTACGTGGGGTTGCTCGAGTTTTCGCTCAAGCGACTTCGCGTACTCTTCGGCGTCCTCGAGAACAGCTACAAACTGTTCTCTCTCATCGTCACTGTCGGTGACGTCGCTTGTTCCATGCGTGGACGCTCGGCTTATGGGCTGTACGTCCATTCGTATGGGTGTGGTTACGTGCGCGGGTGTTGGCTGCGTGCACGGCTGCGTTCCTGGCAGTATTGCCGCCGCTTTTCGCAGCTCCTCCACCTCGATTTCATCCACCCAGCGCGGTTGTGGCGCTGGGGTCGCATCTGTCTCACGAAGGATGGATGCCTCGGTTTGCTCCTCCTCTTCCATCAGTAAAGACTCTGGATCGAGGAGGACATCGATGTCGTCGCTACGCGACGTATTTTTCTGTTGAGTCATGTTCTGGGAACATAAAAAATTAAAATTGCGAGGGTCATGGTTGGTCGATTTTAAGAAATCGTTTTTGTTTGTTCGATTTTTTCTAAGTTTTTAGGAAAAACGAAAAATCGGGCATGACCCGTGGGCGAAAACATTATTTTCGATTTTGCGAAAAATGTATTCGAAATTTTTCTAAGGTTTTATAAAAAACGAAAAATCGGGCATGACCCGTGGGCGAAAGCATCATATTCGATTATGCGAAAGAGATGAATTCGAAAAATTTTTCTAAGTTTTTGCAAAAAACGAAAAATCGGGCATGACCCGTGGGCGAAAGCATCATATTCGATTTTGCGAAAGAGATGAATTCGAAAAAAAATTTTTCTAAGTTTTTGCAAAAAACGAAAAATCGGGCATGACCCGTGGGCGAAACATCGATTTCGAAAATTTTTTACAAACGAATAAAAATATTCGAATTCATTTCGGTTTCCATGTTTTATGCAGCCAGGAATTTATTTCAGCGCAAACATGGGGTCACAAACCGAAATGATTTCGTAATTAAATTACGTATAAAGTTACTAAGCCATGTGCAGCTAAGATCGATTTGCGATCTTGGCTGCTTGCAATTTGTTCGGACTAAATATTGAGGTTACAAATTTGGGTAACAAATCAATAAAAATTAAGTAATTTGAGTCCGAATACCTATAATTTAGGCTCGTAACAATGGGTTACGAATGCATATTGAAAATATGGAGACACTCTAGAAGATGTACTAAAGATTAAAAATTTTCGTAAGTGTACTTACGGTTTTTGTATGAATTAGTGGCTGCACCAAAAAGGAAACTATACCACTACACTCCAGGGGGAATGAATGTCACAAAACGCGTAATTAATTACGAAAAAATCTATTAATTTTCACTAAAATTGCAAATTAATTAGCAAAGACACGGCCAATTGCGGAAACGCACATTGAACTCGATCACAATTTTACACGAAAATGATTGTGATCGTGAATCTATTCGTACACCCTGGGTACATCGTGTTAAACACGCTGATGTCGCTGCTGCTGCAGCGTTATGCATAATTTACGTTTGTGTGCGTAAATACACAAAGGGTTACAAACCCTTTTACGTATGTGTGCGTATTCAACAAAAAATTCATACGATCATCTTCAACCGTCCATCGGCTGATGAACGCTGATTGGTTGAATCGAATCTTTTGTTCTGAACACGATCGCTGCATTTCTTAAGAAATTCGATCGAAAAGGATGGATTTGTATCTCTTTTCTGGAACGTTTTTTAAAACGCGTGAGTGCGAGAGAGATAGGGATGGTAATAAATTTTTCTCCATCTCTCTCGTTTTGAAGGACGAATGTACCATATGCGCTAACGCTTAGCGATGTTTTCTGTATCTGATACAGCCTAAATGTTTTTAGGACGAATTTTTGAATTCGATGTATATTATTCCCGGAATAATATACATAATAAATGGCGCTGGGGGCGGCGGAAAAATAATTGAGAATTATTTTTTCGTCAGCATTATGTTAACGACAATGACGAACGCCATTTCTTTACTAATTTACAATTAGGAGATAATTTACTATACGGGGTATAGAGAAATAAAACTGAATTGAGATTCAGTCTCGTTAGTCAAACTGTTTAGGTTTGGGATTAACTGATTAGGTTAATTCTTAACGAGACTGTTAAGTGCGTACTAGGTACGGATGAGAGTCATTGACTAGTGGAAGCGTGTGGGTTCGAAATTAAATTTCGGTTCTCGAAATCAAATTTCGAAGTTCGAAATTAATTTTCGGATTTCGAAACCAGGTTTCGATCTGTAAAATTTATTTTCGATTTCCGAAACCAAGTTTCGATCGGCGAAATTAATTTTCGAATTCCGAAACCAAGTTTCGATTCGCGAAATTAAATTTCGATTGAAGACGAATTAAATGAATTCGAGGTCCAGTGTAAGACACCGTGCTCCTGCTACCATGTAGTGGAGGAGTTTACTATGTTGGTTTAACGTCACAAGGACAAATATAATATCTCGTTGTCACACACCTTAGCTCTCGCCTCGCTGTTAGACAACTGGTTGGCGTCGCCTCAACCCAGTGTCTCCAGTCATGTCGAGTCCTCTGCGCATCGCCAGTGCGCACAGGACTCGTGGCTACAGCCATGACAACAGTTTCCTCAAAATCCTATAACAACCATTTTTCCAAAAAGTTTTTATTTTCTCGTTTACACAAAATATGCTAAACCAATAGGCAACAAACTCCTACCACACTTAGCGCTACATTTTTATCCCTTTCGTAGTTTTCTCGAAACCGTGAGTACAAATTTTTGGGCGATACGAATATATCGAAGCAGGTAACGGAGAATTAGGTGAAAACAGGAAAATAGCACCATAATCGTTTCCTTTTCTCGTGAAACGGATAATTTATATTATCGGCGCATTTAATCCTTTTGTAAGGTCAATTTTAATACCCCTTTTGCGAGCAAACTGGCTAAAAACATTATGCGGGCTTAACAGCGCAGCGTTTTCATGCTTTTTCGGATTGATATAAATTTACATCGTCGGATGCCTATGGTTTTTGTGGCGTGGAAATGTGGAATTCATATTTCTGGGCCCGTTCTGAAACGAAAAAGGGGGCTACAATCATTTTTTCGTGTATTATCGAGTGGCATGTCTTTGGTGATCGACATGTTTTTTTTTTTCAAGTACGAACTATCGGAGATGAAAAAAAGGCGGGCTTACCGGTTGAGAAAATTATCGTTTCGTATATTATCGAGAGACGCGTCGTGGGATACGTTCCTTCGGATACTAAGTTCAAATTTTGGTTCCAAGTTTAGAACGAATAAATTGTTGGCCCTTTTGTGGCGACCAGAATGGGGTTTAAACATTTTCTCGTCGTATTATCGAGAAATATATATCATAAAATTGGTTTTTTTTGGGGCACTGAATTCAACTTTCGAGTCCAGTTTTGGATTGAATAAATACTTGTTTAACCCGGCTGTAACCGCGAAAATGGGGTTAAGAAAATTTTTGGCATACCTTATCGAGCGATATACCTATCGTAGAATATATATTTTTAGTTCATTCGTAAACTCCATGCCGAGCGCTGCCTAAGAAACTCCGGAAAATAATCCAGGCCTATAGTCCAGCGACTGGATCAGTGTGTGCGATTAATGGGCATTCTGGCACTGGATCGGTGATTGGCTTCACTATGCGATCGACCTTCGATGTAGCGGCTCGATACCTGCTACAACGGGAATCGGCGCATATAACACCGTATTTATTACCCAATCGTCACCATATTAGCCTAATCTCCACTTCAACTCTTAGATTATTAAGCCTATAGTATCGTTTCTCTATATCGCGTGCAATTAATTTGCGTATAATTTACTATAGGTATCATATTTGATCGTATTTATTCGCCACATTATTGTGAACTAACCAACTTCCATGATATTGTAAAAAGAGTGTTATTTTCTCAAACAGACTCTTCGTATCACTACAGATGTGTATTTTCTCAATAATTCCTGAAAATTTGTGTTTTTATCAATTATTCTTCCCCTTCAAAATAAGTTATACAGGTAGGTAGCCTTGTCCATCTCTTTCATAGACAAACGTAGGGAAACAAATCCACTCTCCACGTCCAGCATTTTTATCAAGTCAAATTTGAGTTGAAACTTTTTATTTTATTTTTTTGTTTTGAAAAACTGACCAAAAAATTTTTAAGCTACAAATTGGTCATGTTTTTTCATTTTTGAAATTCCGTATCGACTATTCACCCCTCAGACTCTTCTGGAATGAAATCTTTATTTGAAAGTGCGGATAAAAATTCCGAATTTTTCAAGTTGAATGAACTTTTGAGCTTTTGACTCGTTCAACCTGGAAAATAAGCGGGCGAATGCGGGCTATTTTCTGCTAATTGACCGATTGACAGGTATGGCTTTTTCCGTTTTTTACTCATTGAACAGAATATTCTAAATAATGATGAAATCTATCGATTGGATTAGAAAAAAATCCAAATAAATTTCAAAGTATTTTAAAAATTGAAGAATCCGACACTTTCTTATAATCTAATTTTACATAAAATCGACTCTCAAAATGATTTTTATTTTCAATAAATAATTGAAGTGAGCGAAGCGAAATTTGGAAAAATAATGAAAAAAATCACAATCTTCGCATGCGATTTTTCTGATTGCTTATTTCCATTATTTGAGCCACCATGCGTAATATGTTAACGTTAAAGTGTGAAATCGGTTATTTCGTGCGAAATAACTAGGTATTCTATACAACGTCTATTTTTTCTACGTAGATTACGAATATTATAAACCTGTGGCGGCTACCCCTGGTTCACTGTCACCCAGTGTCACGGCTGAGTGAGAACGGCGTTGTATTTTGGGTGGTGGTGAGGTGGGACAGTTTAGGTATTCAGCCAATACGGGTTTGAATCCGCGTACCATCCGAATACTTCAAGTGGTGACCCCGATGTGATGCAAGAGATGGGAACAACACCCTTTCTCGGACATGCAAGCCAGGTTTTAGTTCATCACCTCACCACTGCTAACATGCGATGGCGCTGTGGGTTGTGTGCTACGGAGCTTTGACGAAGGAGAACGTCTACCATGCTCCAATACACACACCTACCAACCAGGCGCCTCCATTCTGGTTGTATTACACTCCAATATACCGGGGGAGTGGTGTAGTGGCTACCACACATCGGCATAAAAGACCTCATCTCCCTTCTCCACTGTCACCCAGCACCGTGGCCAAGTGAGAACGGTGCCATACTACGGGCGGTGGTGAGGTGGGGGAGTTTAGGTATTCAGCCGGTATGGGTTCAAATCCCCGCACCATCTAAATACCTAAAGAACTAATATAATAAAATTATTCTGTGTCCAGCTATTTCATCAAATATCTGCCCGAAAAATAGCTCAAGTATAAAATTGACTGGTATTACACATTTTACTTAGTTCTTTCATTAAATAGCTTTCATACTCTAAGATTAAGGATCTCCAAATTGGAGGTGGGGTTAGGACGCCGCCCATGAATGGTTTTTTCTTGACTTGCGAAGGAAAAGTAATGTATTATCTAAAAAAAAACTGGAAATATTTTTTTAACTTTTCCATAATTCCAAATTTAATTCTTTCGACCTCAAAATTATCAAGCAGGTGCAGTCAACTCTTTAGCCGATCTCGCCGTCCCTTTATGGCCCTTTGAGGAAAAAAGCTGAAGATCAGTGCACTATGGGTAATGTCTAAAGATGATGACTAGACTTGGGCGAGTCACACGGAATGAGATCTTACTTTTTTGTACAATGCTTCGAAGTATGTCAACAGACAAAACGTGGTACTGAGGACCTAATACACTTCAGCTGTGTTACGTTTTAAACGTAGCTCAGCGATTGTGTTTCAGGTACTGAAGCACATTACAGCTAAACCAAAATATTTAATTTCTGATATTGAAAATGTAAACTAACATCAAACCTAATTCAGTCACCTTTTAAAATTTGCCCTTACTTCGCAAACTTCAGCGGCATCTTTGGAAATAAAAATGTAGTAAGTACATCGCATAACTCCAACGAGTAAATCGCAATCTCTGTGTTACATTTGAGATGTATCTTAGCTGACGTGTGTGCGTGTGTGACAGGCCTGAGAAGGGAATTGTTGCGAAGCATGGGGTTTCCAATCACTTCTACAAATACTGTCAATTGTATTTGACTAACCGGATAAAAATGGAAAATCAATTTTTTGCCATCATTACTTATCTATTCTAAAATTTTGCACATTTTCAAACTTCATTTGATGTTTATTAGTTATTCTTTGAGATACCTATCTACAGTTGATATTGAAATTTAACGTGAAAATTTTAAACTTTCACCAAAATTTGTCAGTTATTCGATGAAATTCCTAGTTTTTAGGTACTTACCTATACGAAATATCTTCGGTATTGTCTTGAGAATATGATGGAGTAAACACTTTGCCAGAAACTAGCTACCATAACGAGCATTTGATTTTTTTTTGAGAAAATGCTTAAAAAACAAATTCTTGACATTCAAAAGCATATTCTCAGTTTGAGCATAATTATGCTAATTTTTGAGGAATTCTGGAGAATATACGAGCGTTATCAAAAGTTTTGGCTTCTGATTTAAGAGGATGAAAAATTGAAAATGTGTTGTTTGCTGCGAATGTTAATTCAAAATAATTTTTAACGTCAAATAATATTTTTTCCATTTTTCTTCTCTCTTTCAAGACAACTCTGGTGTACTCGTTTAATATTTTAAAATTTATGCCTTATTTTAAGACGAAATAATAGAAATGCTTAAGCATTTGGAGCATTTGCTCAACATTCCGCAGCCAATATTCAATGCTCGAGCATTTTAAGGATGAACTGAACAAATGTCCGAGCATTCTCGGCATTTTCTGATCAATAATAAATGCTCGAGCATTTACCATCATTACCAGAAATCCTACTTTAATATACAGCGAACAGCGACATAACGTGAAGAAAAATATTAATTTGAATTTTTAAAATTATATTTGATAAAAGTACGATATACAGTTGAGGGAAAACAAAAACTTAACTATGTATCTACAACCGAAGTTCTCGACTACCTGCAAACAGTCTGCCATGGCCTTTACAAACTGGGACAAAAAAAAACACGGATATGTTATTTTCTTACCCACAAAGCTGATTTTATTGGAGGCAGTTTTAAAAAACGTCCGCCTAAAAAGATTTTATAACTGGTGGTCAGGTAGATTTCAATAAGAGTACATGTTTGGGAAATTGAGAGGCAGTAGTAAAAGCGTAGGTACCTACTACAGCTTAGACTATCTCTGCTGTGATTTTTTTTTTCGGTGTGTAAACATCTCAGCTCTCGGTAGGATCTGTGCCAGACTTACGAGTGTCAAGTGTCAGGTGTCAGGTGTCAGGTGTCAGGTGTCAGATTGTAAGTTCCGCAGATACATCTTTTTTTGTGTGTATGTGTGGGTATGTGCGTGGTTGTGTGCGTGCCCTTCGTCACTTAAAGTTGAACACACTTCAGTTTCGAAACAAACCACATTCATTCGGTGATTACTCATCCTCTATTTAAATTAGAGAGCTAGATCTCTGGCATTGCTTGAAAGATGAGAAAATTTGTAAAATTTCGATCAAATTTTTTAATCATTTTAACAAATTTTGAAACGAATAAACGAGAATGAATGAAAATAATGGAAAATTTGCCATTTTTAGGATTCTAGAAACTTTTCATCTTTCAATCCATGATTCCTCAGTCGATATTTACGCTAGAGAGGTGAGGCCAATACCACCGGAAAGAAGAGAAATTTTCTATAAATTTACTATTCATATAATTTTTATACCGTCTTTAACAGTTCGAAATTAAATAAACAAAACCAAAGGAAAACTGAAGGAAAATTTGCTATTTGTCAAATCTAGAAATCTCTCCTCTCTCATTTGATGATATTCCTCAGCCACCACTTAAATTAGCAAGCTGAGGTTGGTATTGTTGAAAATACGAGAAAATTTTCATAAATCTTCTATTCATATTAATTGTTTTTGTCATCTTCAGCTGTTTAAAAAGAGACAAAATACGAAACAAATTAATTGAAAATTTCTCGTTTCAGTATTGTTTAGATATTCATATTCCAGGTTTACACACCGCCATCTTTCTCGAGTGCAGCTACAACGGCACTCGTGTATTTTTTTCCTAATCATTCTTTTATCCTTTTGTACGCTTTTATTTAACTCATTCCAGTTGTTCCGTTCCGAGTTCCACGAACGTCCGTTGAAGAAATAATTTAGACATTTTATGATAACCGAATACCTAGGGCACTTGTTCGAAAATAAAAATGTAGTATGGTCTGACAACCGTAGCAACCATAGGACTGCATTAGCTATAGGTCTCGCACAACGTTTTAATTTTACCCGGTCATAATAAAAACGTATCGTTGAAAATTCATTTTTTTAATCAACTTATTTCCGCTTCTCTTTCTTGCACCGGACCTATAGAATTTATTCAGGTAGACAATGTCTACCTTGTCTTCACTGACGCTGCGTCACTGTCAATGTGCAGAACAATTAGGTAGTTATTTTACGCATCGACTGAATTATAAATTTACATTTTAACGCTAACAAACGTGTATTGTGAACTGGTCTTAAATATGATTCTGCACACTGGATGCATACCTAGTGAGGAAAAATCTCAGCATGCTAATTCGTGTGAATTGCTTCCCAATAAGAAAATAATTTACATTATCATTATTTTGAAAAGAATACTATTTTTTTTTTTTTTATCACTGTATATCTCGACTCCTACGTATAATAATTACGAACAAAATGGGTGAAAACTTTTTTGTTTCGAATTCAACGTACGTTACCATTTTAATGAAATATACTTACTCATTTTACATTTATCATATATCGCTCTATCGAAGAAAATTGAAAAAATTAAAAATGGTCGTATGTTATAGTCCACTTGATGGAAGAAAAAGGTATAAGGGTGGAGCATTTTTGTCACCTATTAGGAAAATCACCGCTCTTTACTAGTCCAGTGCTACGAGTGTAATTATAGTCAAAAATCCATTAATTTGTTTCAGTATCTTCGCCGATGGAGTCGTGTATTTTATTCAATTTACTTGGGAAGGAATCGGGGTGTCCCCTGCATTAGAGTTTTTTTAATTTGATGTGGAATACCTTGTCGTGAGAGATATTCTCACCAGAAGGAAATTCAACAGAATTTAAGCGTGTTCAACCACTTCGTACATAAGTACGGGTAAGCCAAAACCAAGGCGAACACTGGCGATTTTAGAGCCGGTTCGGGTGGTTTATATACGGCTTATTTGCACGCACACAAACACACGTATGTAAGATATTACGTACGTTGGTGAGGGCGGCCAGGTCGCATCATCCCTTATCGAGATAAGAGATGGCTGGCCGGTTCGTGAACGAATTGTGACATCATCTTATTGTGTCACGATTCAGTACTCGTACATTACCTGCAAGTACGTACAGGTAATTACGATCGAACGTATTTTGTGTATTTAACGTCACAAGGACGATTGTTTGCCTGCCCTTTTGAGGCGGCAACTGTTGTCAAGGGGTCCGAGCCCCTATACCTCATACAGGTGAGTCCCCACAGCTACTCCCCCCAGTTTTTGCACCGCAAAAATGATTGAAATGCGCAAAGCCTGGGGGGACGTGTGGGATTAATGCCGTTTTTGATCGGCCTCCCACTTTGCCAGGGCACTACCTACTGCGGCCCCGACACACTCGTAAGATTCCTTACGAGCCTGTGCTCGGGCCAAGTAGTTTGCCTGGCTGTCCTCTCCCCTACACCTTGGTGGTCGGTTTTTGGTGAAGGCGTAGGGATGACAGCGGGAGTGAGCGGGCAGTGCACGTTTGAAGTGTGGCTGCCTAAGCATCGGGGAGTTTGAATTCCCCTTTTTGTTGGCTGCCCTCTCCGCCGTGAATAGGAATCTCATCGGTTCCCTGGTCTCCGTTGGCTTTGGCTCCGGTGTCGGGGGTTCCGTCATCGGAGTCGGTTCCGGTGGAGTCCGTGGAGGAGAGATGACCGGTGGAAGTGGAGTTGTCATCTCCGCGAGAACACTCTCCACGGCTGGTGCCATGTCCATCAGGAGTTCCTCCTCAATTTGATCAAGTTCCGACTTCTGTTCCGGAATTTGCCCAGTGTTCTTGGCAACTTTTGGAACTTGTAGGTTCTTGCTCGTGTTGTGGAAGATTCAGGTTGGTAGCGACATTGGAATAGTTGTAAGGAAAACGGGGAGCCAAAAATATTGTTCAGAAAACACGTCTGAGAGCTAAGACAGTTCTGAAATGGGTGAATTTACTGCTATTTTCGATTTACCATTACAGTTCCGTTTCATTATTTTCACATCTTCTTATCAGCATGTAGAGGGGATAGCGCTTAAAATTCTCAGCCGTATGCAAGTTTTCCGGTTAAGTTCTGATCGGTTTAAGCAGAGTTATGCCTGAAATAAACTCATAGAATATTATATTCGAATTTTATTACAAAGGAATCTCCGTTTGTGACATCATGACGTTGAGATTATCTTTGTATTTAACGGTAAACGCACGTTACGATGTTTATTTCCGTATCGCACGTGGATTTGTTTATTCCTGTTGTTTTCTTTTTGCTGGCATTCCTCGTTTGCTTATCTCTGGAGTTTCTTTTGTCTCATGGAGTTCCGATTTTTGTCGCATATTTTTAGCGGGTTTCAACTTACGTAGTGGATATTACTTTTTCGGGAGTAAATTTTATTTTCTTCGCATTAACCTCTCAGACACGCGAGAAGGGTGGGAATTTTTGCGTTTTTTACAGCCTAAGGCCTGCCTCTTTTTTGTGGGCATATGGGGGCCTCGGGATCAAATGTTTTGGTAATAACATTGTCCGAAAACTTCACAGACTTCTTAATTTTTGGTGTTTTCTTGATTTGTGAATTTGTTGTTTCACATTTTTCGACAGATTCTTTAGTATTTGTTTGGGAATCTGTCTGGATATTTTCTATGTTCCCCCTTGGTATCCTTTTTATTCTTTTGTCGTCGCTTACCATGTATGCAGGCTTCAATCTGTCGATTGAAATTGTTTGAGGTTTGCCTGCAATGAGTATCACAAAGTTTTTCTCATCTCGTGGTACTACTTTGTAAGGACCGGCGTATTGTTTTTCCAGCGCAGATCTCATTTTTTTGTCTCTAACAAATACATGGGAAGTATTGGCCAAATGTTTCGAGACATAAATCTTGGGTTGGCCATGGCGAGCTGCCTGTTCAAGAAAATTGTTGGCATCATTTCTTATATTTTGTACCATAATTTTGGGGCTAACTTTCTTCGATTTTGTGAAGAAGTCCCCTGGAAGGTGTAGCTCTTTGCCAAACGCTAATTGCGCTGCAGAATGACCTGTATCTGTTTGTAGGGCAGGTCAAAGGCCTAGGAGGATGGTAGGAAGTACTTCTACCCATCTCTTGGTATCATGGAACATGATAGAGGCTTTGAGGGCTCTATGCCATCTCTCAATTTTGCCATTGGCTTGAGGATGGTAAGCTGTGGTATGACTATGTTGAACACCAAGCTTATTGGACAGCTCTTTAAAGAGCAATCTCTCAAATTGGCGACATTGGTCTGTAATTATGACTTCTGGTACCCCATACCTCGCAATCCAGGTATTGTATAACCTTGCAGCTACTGTAGGAGCTGACATCTCGTGTAGAGGGATTGCTTCTGGCCATCGTATTGCCCTGTCTATTATCGTCAACAGTTATCTGTGTCCTTGAGATGGTGGCAATGGGCATACCAAGTCCATATGTACTGTTTTAAACAACTCTGTTTGTTTGAAGGATTTGAGGGGCGAGCGAGTGTGTCTTCCTATTTTGAATTCTTGACAGTTCAGGCAACTGCGAGCCCATTTGTTGCAGTCAGACTTCATTTGTGGCCATACAAACCTTGCCAAAATCATATTAGCACTACATTTTGGCCCAGCATGTGACAGATTATATACACTGTTGAAAGCCAACCTGCGATATTTTACCGGTAGAAATGGCCTATTCTTACCTGTACTGATGTCACATGTTAATAAAACATCAGTACCGGGAATTTTTTGCTGTCTCAATTTGAGAGTAGTATCATCGTTCGATAACAGCTCTTGCAATTCTGCATCCTTAAGCTGTGCTTTAGCTATTTCAGCATAAGGTAATTTAACAGGAGCTGAGATAGCTTCGATTCTACTCAAGGCATCAGCTGGAGTGTTAAGTTCTCCACTTATATACTGGATGTCGGTAGTCAATTGACCAATATAGTCTAATTGTCGTGCTCTTCTCGGAGATGCCGGTTCTGCTTTTTGTGTGAAGGCATATGTTAGGGGTTTATGGTCAGTATACACAGAAAAACATCTACCCCCTAATTGGTGCCTGAAATGCTTCAACGCAGCAAAAATTCTGAGCAATTCCCTATCGTATGTGCTATAATTCTTTTCTGTTTTTGAGAGCTTCCTCGAGAAGAAAGCTAGTGATAACTTCTTGTTGTCTTTATCCAATTGGTACAGGGTTGCACCAATAGCAAAATCAGATGCATCGGTACTTACGCATAACGGCAGACTTTCGTCTGGATGAGCCAATAGAGTTGCATTTGCCAGTGTATCTTTGATTTTCTCAAAGGCCTGTTCGGCTTCTTCATTCCATTCGATTGGAGTTTTGTCTTTCTTTTTACTTGTCTTAATTAGTGCAAACAGCTTACTTTGTTCGGCTGCTGCATTCTTCATGCAACGTCTATAGAAGTTCACCATCCCCAAGAAACGCCTAAGTTCAGCGACATTTGAGGGCTTCGGGAAATTCAATATTGGCTCTACTTTGGTCTTCAATGGGGAAATGCCTTCGGTCGAGACTTTGTAGCCGAGGAAGTCAATTTCGGTCTGTGCATATAAGCTTTTGCCTACGTTGATAGTAAGCCTGGCAGTGTGTATACGCTGTACGACAACTCTTACATTCTCCTCGTACTGATGCTCACCGCCTTCAGAGCAAATGCAAATATCATCCAAGTATGCATATGCAAACGGCAATCCCCTAAACAGTCCATTGATAAATCTCTGGAAAGTTTGTGCTGAGTTGCGAAGTCCAAACGGCATTCGAAGGTATTTGAATAGTCTAAAGAGGGTTATAACCGCTGTCTTTGGTACGTCCTGGTCAGCCATAGGAATTTGGTGGAATGCCCAGTTGATGTCTATTTTGGTGAACATCATTTTACCCTTCATATTCGCGTTGAAGTCCATTATATTGGGGACTGGGTAGCGATCAGGAACTGTTTTGGCATTTAAGGCCCTGTAGTCTCCAACAATTCGCCACTCTCCACTTGCTTTTTTGGTCATGTAGATAGGGGAGCTCCATGAGCTTTTTGAGGGGCGACATACTCCCTCCTCGACGATGTGATGGAAGTACTCTCGTGCTGCTTTGAGTTTGTCAGACAGTAACCTTTGTGCTCTAGCATGGCAAGGCGGTCCTTTAGTCTCTATGTAATGAACAGTGTCATGTTTATACGTAGGATGCCTGCCAATTGATGGTTGAGTGACTCCAGGATAGTCAGACAGGATCCGTAAGAGTTTTCCGTCGACTTTGGTACAGCTGGATATATTTGTGTCCAGTCTGTAAGCTAGCGTTTTGCCATCCACACAATGTTTAGATTCACTATCGATCAATTTGCCATTTTTGAGGTCAATAATCAGGCCAAAATGTGCAAGGAAATCTGCACCCAGGATCGGGTTTGGAACATCTGCAACCGTGAAGGACCACGTCATGATTTTCTTGAGTCCGATGTCAACTTTGCTGGTTTCTAGTCCGTAAGCTGGAAGGTTTTGATCATTCACAGTACGGAGATAGTATTTCGGAGGGAGTACTTTTTGGGTTTTGTTAACTGGCAATATGCTCAGGACTGCTCCCGAGTCGATTAAGTACCTTCTCCTGTTTGTCCTGTCCTTAATGAACAAGTGGCATGAGTATTTTTCCGAGGGGTCTTTGGCCTCATAGATGGCCCCTCGTTCTAGTTTGACGCCTCCTTGGTATAGGTTTTGCCCCACCATCTGCATCAGTTGTTACATTTGGTGGCCTCTGCGCCAAACTGGTTATGGAAAAAGCAACTTTTATCATCCCAATTTCGAGACTGGTGTTTGGGAGATGATGTTCTCGGGGGAGTTGAACTCTGACCCCTGTTGTTGGAACTAGATCTGCGGTCTCTGGACCGGGACTGTTGTCCTTTGCTATTGCCACTGTTGTTGTTGTTGCTTCTACCTTTAGATCTTTGTCGCCAGCTACTATTGGATTTTGTGGAGCTTTGGCCTTTGTTCCTTTTTACTGAGCTATTTGAGCTCGCTCCAGTCTCTGCAGATACTGCACTGACCACGGGCTTTGACCTGGTGTATTCGAGCGCATTATCGGCGGATTTTGCAAGGAAGTCCAAGTCTGCGGATGTGTTTATTACGGTCAAACCTACGGCAGCTAAGCATTGCACAACACTTTGGGGAAGTTGTTTGCAAAACTGATTGCCTATGACAGAAGGGGCTACGATGTTATCCGCCTTCTGCCTCAATTTCACCATGAAGATTGAGGGTTTTTCGTCCCCCATCTTCATACCACCCATCACATCGTCAATGATTTGGTTTTTAGTTTTACCAAACACATTCCTTATCTTCTTGACGAACCAGGCATATTTGTCCTCTTCTGTCAAAGGGCATTCCATAATATCCGGAATGTGGAGGATTATCTGTGGGGGCATGCCTCCACAGATGTGTAGATACCGCTGGTTCAGGGTTATATTGTCCGTCTTGAACCTGCCTTCTAATAGGGTCAACCATAATTCTACCTCATTGGGCAGAAATTCCGGGATCTCTATCCTTCGTCTGTAGAGGTTGGGGTTCTGTCCTGGCTGCAATTGCAAAAGTTGCATAATCTGCGCCAAGACTTCGGGCATCAGCTGTGGCTGAGCACTACCTCCCTGCGATGGTTGTTGGTTTTCATTTCCATTTGGTGGTGGGACCATTGCTATGTCTTTCAGATGACAAGCGTATTCCACAGAACTACTTCCTTCCTTGCTGGTCGAAAACACTGGCTCCTATGTTTGTAGGACAGGTGTTTTTGGGTCTGAACTTTGGCTTAAAGTTCGACCGCTTCCCAACGTTTTTACTGCTAGTTGATCTTTATTTATGGCAGCTCCCAGTCGTGCTAATTCAGGGTGTTGAGGGCCTTCTTCAGTATTTGGTAAATTCTTAGAGTGTCGAGTCGAAGTTGGGGGGTCGGGGGATGAGTCCAACCCTTCTTCCTCCAGGTCTACTGTCTTGTTTCTCTTTGTTTATATATTTTAAAGAGAGGGGTGTGAGTTCCCACTTCAGCAGACTCTACTTCAATGACCTAAAAAGGTGTCTTAGTCTGCAAAAAATTTTTTGTATTTGCCGAGCAAGCGAGTATCTTGCCAGCAAACCGAGCCAAATTTTTGTAAAAGCACAACGCGCCTAAGAACACCTCACGACGTAGCCAAAAGTCATGTCGAGGTTACCACTGTGGAATACCTTGTTGTGAGAGATATTCTCACCAGAAGGAAATTCAACAGAACTTAAGCATGTTCAACCACTTTGTACATAAGTACGGGTAAGCCAAAACCAAGGCGAACACTGGCAATTTTAGAGCCAGTTCGGGTGGTTTATATACGGCTTATTTGCACGCACACAAACACACGTACATAAGATAATACGTACGTTGGTGAGGGTGGCCAGGTCGCATCATCCCCTATCGAGATAAGAGATGGCTGGCCGGTTCGTGTACGAATTGTGACATCATCTTATTGTGTCACAATTTGGTACTCGTACATTACCTGCAAGTACGTACAGGTAATTACGATCGAACGTATTTTGTGTATTTAATGTCACAAGGACGATTGTTTGCCTGCCCTTTGGGACGGCGACTGTTATCAAGGGGTCCGAGCCCCTATACCTCATACGGGAGACTGCCCACATTTGATAATGACCGATGATTTTATTTTCAGTAAGTTTGTTTTTGTGTAAGTTTTATAAAAATTGTTTCGATAATTTCATCGGTTAATTTGGTTACTGACAGGGGAAGGAATGGCGCACTTTTATCAAATCTACTGGGAAGGAACGGGGACACACCATCCGGGTTGCTGAAAATTGCGAGGATGGAATCGGGTTGCTCTCCTTAAAATGATGGGAAAGGAATCGGGCTGTATCATTTCAAAGAAAAAGGTAGAAAAAGGTAGTAGGGAAAGAATCGAAATGCTCCCGATGGTTCATTGAGAGTTGGGACCGTAATATCGAAAAAATTATTAATAATTTTTTAAATTCCTAAAATATAGAAAAACAAAATGCGGACGAACTATAACTTTGAAAGGTCATAAATTGTAACTATCTTTGCAAATATTTATTCGATAAAAGTTACATAAACCTAAAAAGGTAGGGCGTAGCAATAAAAAATTCAAGGTGCCGTAGTTTTTAAGTATTTTCAGCGCGTGCTGATAGAGGTAAAATGGCCCTTGTCGCCCCCTCTTCTCATTTCACAAATTCCATCTTCTAGATAAGAAGCCAAATGGTATTTGAAACGTTACCACCATACTGTTTTACTCTCTCCAACGTTTCAGTATTTAAAATATTTCTTAAGACTACCATAACCAGTGGTGGATCTAAGGGGGAAAAATTTCCTCCATTTTCCCTAAATCCAAAAAAAAGAAACACGAAGGGAAAAATGAAATACGACTGCAGAATTGAGATAAAAACTGTAAAAAAATTAGTTGAAGAGAGAAAAAAAAGTTCAACTCCCCAAATCACTTTTTGGAACCGCCACTGACCATAATTATGTATTAAAGTTTATATCTGAAATGGAGAAAATAAAAATGACACTTTTCATGGTTTTCTTGGTAAAAAATTCGAGAACAGTATCACGCCGATAGAAACGTTCGTTTGCCAATTCATTCATCCTTCAAAATATTAGAACCGTAAAAACCTCAACATAGGCTAAATAAAAGTTCTTCAAAAAACACTATTCAAAAACATAATCTACACACGAGTCAAATTTGCAAATAAAAATGACTGAATTATCCTCTTAGTGTTGATAATTCTCACATAAATTTCAGAATGCCCCATTTTCTAAGCGACCCTCGACATTATAACCCATTTTTCCGTAAATACGAAAAGAGATACTTCAAGCAACACAGAGGATTTGCTTGAACCCCTTGCTCTGCGAATCCACGAAACCCTCTCAATTTGTATTGCTTTGATTTTTCCACCTTTTTTGCTTTCTTTTACATTTTTTAAAAAAATTACCGAACCAACAGGCATCAAACTTCTTTCTCAGTTTCTCCAATCTGAGGATTAGTCTATATTTCATAAATATTTCATCCCCTCCCTTTTGTAGGCATGAACGCAAAATTTTCTTCAGTAATTTTGTGTTTTCCTGTTTTATAAGAAACTACTAAATTAATAGGCACTAAACTTCCATCAGACCTTGTTCTCCATAAGGATTTCTGATAACTATCGTAGTTTTCTCTAACCACTTTTTAATGAATTTAATTTTTTTCATTTTTGTTGAAAACTACAGAACCATCAGGCACCAAACTCCTATCGAACGTGCTGCTACATGAGAACTACCTTTCGTGAAATTTCAGACTTATCTCTTTTGTATTCGCCGTAGTTTTTTCAAAATTGTGAACATAAAATTTGGCGATACTTAGATACGTAATACAAGGTCTGTTTTGCAGATAAGAAACTGTAGCGCAGCTACAAAATCCAGTTTACCGATTTTAATCTACAATTTGAGAAAAAAAAAAACAAAAAACCATATATATACATAATAGCCCGAATTAAAGCGATGCAGTTGCGCGGTAAATACAAAAAAGAAGACGGGCTTTTCTCTGACAACTTTTTTTTTTTACATTTATTTTTGGAAATCACCTACCGAATTCACAGGCACCACACTTCTATCGGACTTGGTCCCACATAAAGACTATACATTTCGTGAAAATTTCATCTTCATCCTTTTCGAAGTATCTTCAAAATTGTAGAAAACCAACTTCACCGAGAATTTTTTGTATTCCAGTTTTCTCGGAGACTACAAAACCAATATGCAAAAACTTCCTATTAGACCTGGTCCTATACATATAAGGACTACCTTTTATGAAAATGTCAGCCCTATCCCTCTCGCGTGTTTTTCAAAACCGTGAGCACAAAGTTTACGGCAGAAATTTTTTCTTTTTCAATTTTTTCGGAAACTACAGAACTAATGGACACTAAACTACTATCAGACTTGCAACTACATAAGGAAAATTTATCGCGAACATTTTAGTCGATCCCTTCGGTAGTTTCCTCAACATCTGGGAAAAAGTACTCTTCCAGGAATTTGTTGTTCTTCAAATTTCTCGAAAACCACTGAACTAACACGCAACTAATTCTTATCGTATACATTTATTCCTATACTATGTACAATGACTACCTTTCGTGAAAATTCCAGCCCTATCCCTTTTGCAGATTTCTGAAAACCACGAACACAAATTTTGGTAAGTATATTTTTATACGTAGTTACTTAAGTAATCTACATAAAATAAATAAAATACAATATTTTCCCAGTGACTGTACCTACGCGTGAAAGATGTATAAACCTAAAATTATCCAAACAATACTAAAACGGAAAATTTTCCATTAATCTAGGTTTTTTATTTCGTCTGTTTTCAAATTGCTAAAGAATATAGAAAAATTGTACGAATAATAAATTTATACATATTTTTTCCTTTTACCAATAATATCAACCTGAGCTCTCTAGCTTGAATATTGGCTGAGGAATCATCAGGTGAAAGATGCAAATTTTCTATAGATTCCAAAAAATGACTAATTTTGCATTATTTGTTTTTTTTTTTTCGTTCGTTCATTTCAAAATTGGTAAAAATGTTTAGTAAATTAAATGGAAATTTTGTCAATTTTCTCCTTTTTCAAGCAACCTTAAATAGAGGCCTGAGTAATTATCGAATGAAATATAAAACATTTGTTTCAAAATTAAAATGATGCGTATAACTTAAATTGACAAGGGATAAGCATACAACTACACACACACACACACACACGCGCGCGCGCACACACGCGCGCGCGCACGCATAAAAGACGCATTAACGAGTCTTACGATCTGACGTTCTCAAGTCTCACGTAACCCCTACGGATAGCAGCAAAGACCTTTACACATCAAAAAATTAGGTGAAAATGCGAAAATGGTACCAATCGTTTTTTTCCCTATACAACAGATAACTTTCATCATCCTCACCGCTAACCCTTTTGTGAGGTGAATTTTAGTAGCTGGTTTGCGGGCAAGCTGAGTAAAAACATGGGCTGAATTGGGAAAATGGTGTCAATCGTTTTCTGTTGTCGCGAAAGAGATAATTCTCTTCAGCTGTGCCCTTAGCCTCTCGGTGCGACTTTTCTAAGCAAACTGCTTACTAATATGTCTATACAGATACGACATAATTCACTTATCGTATAATTATGTTACTGAAATTTTTAAAGGACTTGGACATACTTAACGACTTATCATTCGAAAAGGGAGGCTTTTAAGTATCAGATATACACTTCAGTGCAGTTACCTAGTAACGCGATGAAATGTATCGCGGTACTTGCGTTCCAGTCCACCGGGATCGCTGCTGTCAAGTTTCAGTTGTTTGTGAACGTATTAACTGTTTGCTATCGTCTGCCTTTTTGACCCTAGTCTCTGACCATCCCTGCGGCGTCATGGTGGCCACGCATTCCACCATTCCACGTAGCCCGTGTCAAAGTTTCGAATGGGGTGACACTTTTTAAAGTATTTGAGTTATTTATTTTTTTATTCGTTTACGCTCATTTTGGAGTTTCGAACGTGGAACTTTGGTGGGAAGCGTTTTGCATTTTTTACGAAAAAATATTTTTTCAAATTAATTTTCACTTAACTTATTGCTGGTGCCTCCAATGCAGAGTGTAATTTTATCGAATATTCACGAAAATTACCTAATCTAACGAACGCAGTTTTACCTACCACCTTCTCGATTACATTTTGACGCAATGCTGAAATTTAATCTGTGGATAGCTTTAGGCGTAATGATTTACGCGTTGAGCTTCACGAGTTGAAAATAAGTTCCACCAATGACCAGTGAGGGTCCGGGCGTAGTTATCGATCGATGTAGGGCTGAAATTTGGCTAGTCGTTGATCCCAAATCCGATGAAAACTGGTAAATTTTATGCAGTTTAACGAAAATTGGTCAAGCTGTTTGGTCGTGGTGGCTAACGAAACTTTCATAAATGGGAGTTAAGACGTACCTATTCGTCATTGTATTGCGGGCTGAAATTTGAAATTTGATTAGTGCACGGCTGGTTCTCAACATTCTTAATACTGCCGACATAAATTTTTGTGAAAATCGGTAGACCGGTTCAGCTGTGGGAACTGAACAAAATTCTGATATGATTGAAATTCGGTTTACGTTTAAAGTCACAAATTAGGTAATGGCCTATTTTATTTATTTTTAACCCCGAAATTAACGTTTTTCAGGTCGGTGCGGCAAATTTTTTCTGCAAACTTTCTAAAAAGGTTGGACTTAGGTACATTGCCGGTGTGGTTGAATGAAAATTGTGCGAAGGGTTGAGGATAGTTTTTAATTTTTTTTCACGCTTAATACGTTCGCACGAACGTCAATTTAGAAGAAAATACCTTTCGGAGGTGTGAACCGGTGTGTAAAGTGAAACTTGGCGCGTTCACGCAGACGCACGAACACGCGGCCAACCGAATCCAGCGATTGCGATACTCGGTGAAATTGCGAGTAAATGTGACGCGAGTGCGTAAAACGGTAGTAAATTGCAGAGATTTTTTGAAAAGCGTGCTTTTTTCTACGGCACCTTGCTGCGCTCTATCCGCCGTCTTTTCTTTCGATTTTCTTTCTCGTTCGGTGGCGGGCCCGCACGCGACCAAGCAGCTTATCGCTTTTAACGAATGGGCCTCTGGCCATCGTTGCGCAGGTTACCCGACCACAAACACCATTAATTTGCGGCTGCGTCGAGCTCTCCGCAAGCGTTGAGAGGGCCGTCGCAACGCCCTTTACGTTTTCAGTCGCCAATTCGCCGAATCTCGTCGGCCTTACGCGCGCCTCCACTGTGCGGCCCTAAATTTACGCAGCCTATTTTCGCATTTGCAGATTGCTACACGAGCCGCGTGCGATGGTATCGGATACGACGACGGTAATGCGGCATTGAATGCGACCTGACGTGGCCGACGAGTGGACAGTCTCGCTTTCGCACCCGCCCAAGTCTCCGTTTATGGGCACGGAGTCGGCAGCGGTAGCTGCGACGGCCGAGAACGGCGCCGTCGACGAAACGAACGCGACCAACGTGGCGGACTCCGCCTCCGTCTCCGCCCACATATCCATCTCCGGCGCCTCCTTCGACCAATACCGCATGCACCTCTACAACTACGCTCTGCAGGCGCAAGCGGAGCGCCTACGCTTCGTACACAACTACGGCACCACCGTCGCCTCCGGCTCGTTGTGCCCCACGTTCGCGGCTGCGGCTGCCGCGGCCGCCGCCACAGCCGCGGCCGCCGCGGCCAGTGGTGGCTCCGGCAGCGTGGCCTACGGGCCGCGGTGGCCGTTTCCCATATCGCTGTTCCAGAATCGCCTGAGCGCCGACGAACCGAAACCGCAGTACAGCTACATCGGCCTGATCGCCATGGCCATACTCAGCTCGCCGGAGACCAAGTTGGTGCTGTCCGACATCTACCAGTACATACTGGACAACTATCCTTACTTCCGGTCGCGCGGACCCGGCTGGAGAAACTCCATCAGGCATAACTTGTCGCTGAACGACTGCTTCATAAAGGCGGGCCGCAGCGCCAACGGCAAGGGTCATTACTGGGCCATTCATCCGGCCAACATGGACGACTTCAAGAAGGGCGACTTTCGGCGCAGAAAGGCGCAGCGCAAAGTGCGCAAGCACATGGGCCTGGCGGTGGACGACGACGGCAACGATTCGCCCAGCCCGCCGCCCGTCACGCCGCCGCCTCCGCCGCCGCATCAACCGGCGCAGCCGCCCTCCGGCTTGTGGCCGGCCAGCCCCTCCTTCGTGTTTCCGACGGCATTTGCCACCGCCTCGACCACCACCACTTCCGCCATCGGTATCGGCATCGGTATCTCGCGGAAACGGCAGTTCGACGTCGCCTCGTTGCTGGCTCCGGACGACCACGCGGCCGCCCACAAACGCCGTCAACGACACCTTACGGCGACGTCGTCGCCGCTGCCGGCCCACCCGCCGCCCTACCATTCGCTGGCGCCACCCTTGCTGCCACGGCTGCGACTGCATTCATCCAGCAGCGGCGACGAAGACGACGCGTTGGCCGACGTCGACGTGGTTGCCGGCGCCGATCTCTCGAATCCGGCGTCGCCGAATTCGGCCGACATTCTCGCCGCTCCCAACTCCCCCTCGGATTGTTCGGCGGTTGCGGCGGCGGCGGCGGCGGCGGCGGCCGCCACCACCGCCACCGTCGTCACCTCCGCTACGGCGACCATCCCGCACGCTTTTACGCCGTCCTCCCCGTGGAGTATAGGCGCCGCTGTGTCGACCGCAGCCGCCTCCGCCTCCGCCTCCGCCTCCGCCACCGCTCTCTCCTCTCCGGACCATCAACAGTTCGTCGCCAAGTACTACGAACACCTCAACCAGGTGCGAACCATTCGCCTCTACCAGCAATTCCAACTGCAGCGAAGGCTGTACGCCCTCGACGTCGACGACACTCCCAGAATTGAAGAACTGGAAAACAACGGATAGGCGCCGCGCTGCCCGGTCGCTCCTTCCGCTACCGTATTTTCTGTTCGTCGATCCTACCTATAGCTATATCGATACTTGTATCCATCCCATCCTATCCCATCCTATCCCATCCTATCCCATCATATACTTTTAACCATACGTACGCGTATACCCACCCGTTATTTCGACTTTTGGACGCATCGTCGCGTCGTCGCGTCGTCGCGTCGCCGCCGTTGCCACTCTCTTTTACTTTCCATTATTTCGGTTATAATAAGCGGTACAATGTTTTTCACTGACCCGTCGACGTGGACGGGTACCACCCACCTCCGGTACGGTGCCTGTAGGTATTACTACCGTACTTTACCTAACGTAGGTAATTTGTTAATTCGTCGACTGATTAGTACCTACCCCACCCCACCCCACCCCACCCACCCCCGCCCACTCAGCCGTATCAGTTTTGATTCGTCGTTGTCGGCCAACTCTCGCCGCCTACGCTCAGCCCTGGTCCTTCGGTACGCTCGAAATTACCTATCATCGCATCTGCGAATCGAAGCGCCGCGTTGGCTACCGCCGACTCGACGTATGGTCCCCCATACCCACCGGCGATACCCACACGCCATTTAATACGATAGGTAGGTACCTAATTACGGTACACGTACGCCCGCAGCACCGCAGACTCGACTCTCCGCTAAAGCGTGTCTACCTGCGACTACTAGCGTAGTCAGTGGCGGTTCCAGGGGAGGGGAACGGCGAAATTTCCTCCCCCAAATGTCAAAAGAAAAACGGCAAAAAAAAAAATGAAATACGACCGCGCAGAATTGAGATAAAAAGTGTAAAAAAATTAATTGAAAAAAAAAAAGCTCCACTCTCGGAAATGACTTAGGTACTGGATCCGCCGCTGAACCCAGTCAGCCTAATTTCGTAGGCATTTGATGCAAATTTTGCGAATGCAACTAATATATGCGCCTATACGGTGCCTTTTTATGACGTGTGGTGCTCCGCTCCTGTACAGGTATGGGTATTTTCGTTTCAGAGGTCCGCCATCGGTTCCACCCCCTTTAATTGCAATCTGCGTTATTTTCATAAAATGCTCTGGTAAGAAAAGAAGTTCCATTTCGCCGTCTGGTCTCACGACGTACTAACGGCAACGGGTTAAGGTGGTTAATTTTAAAGAAAGAAAAAAAAAGAAAGAAAAAGAAAAAGAAAAAGAAAAAGAAAAAGAAAAAGAAAAACGAAAAATGCGCTTATCAGGCAACCGGCCGCGTCCAACACAATTTAACATTGGAACACGGCGGTTCCACGCTACGGTGGTCGTTGCCAACTTTTATTGGTTTACACCTCCCACTCGTATCGTCGGGTAGCTACCTCGGTGCCACCATAATTTTGCTCAGCTCCGAAAGAGAAACGCGACGATTCTCGAGGGCGCAAACAGCCAGCCTCAAGTAGACGGTACTGAACTTGAATCGAGTATTGCTGGGCAAAATAAAAAATTCGAACAAACAGATAGGTTACCTATTCCTTTTCGCGTGCGGTATGAATCCTTACCGTTTCCTCCCCCTCCCCCTCCAACCCCAACAATTTCTACACGCTCCGCGTATCGCTGGTGGCATATGGCGAATACAAAGCGCCATTTTTGGGACGAGGAAATGAGACAAAATTTTTTGTAGAGTTCGGGCTTCTTTTCTTTTTTTTGCTCTTCGACAAGTATTTTGGCAGCGTTTATACGGATTCCGCGGTTCTTTTTCTTTTTTTTTTTTTCCTTTCCGGCATCGAGGGAAATTTTCGTATTTCCCAAGCCCCGTATTCACCACTGGTTGGTGGCGATTTGCGTTTCTCTTTCGGAACAGAGACTCAAAGTTAGGTACGCATACATGCGTAACAAGTTGAACATATATATTATTTTACAGCCGGTCGTCGTATCCTTATTATTTTATTACCACGACTCAAACGATTGTTTTTCAAATGTTGTTCGATAACTCTGTCAAATAGATTTTTATTCCAATCGAGCGTGTTCTTATTGTTCTTACACACTAGTTTTTGGTTTCCTTTTCACCGAATTTTCCCTTTTGGTTCGACTCGGAGAGATAATTATATTTTTGATACGTAAACATCTTGGCGCTCGATGTCTACGGTTGGGGCCGAATCAGAATCGCCGATCGTCAGATTCGTGTAACTGCGTGTAACTGCGTGTAACTCTCGTTCGTGTGTGTTACGTGACATGTAGGTGGTGCGCGTGCGCAACATATCGCGCACGCGCACAATCGCGCTATTATTGGGTATGTTTGTCGTGGGCTCCGCCCCGACCCTCCTGCGCACAACGCAATGCGCAGAAGTGGTTAATAGACACTGACGCTGAGGTAGTTGCGGCAGTATGAGCTCTGACTTGCTTGAGAGATCATCATATATTTTATTGTCCCTTGGACGTTAAACCAATTTATAACGTTAAGGAACTATTAGCCCACTACAATGTTTACTCATATCAGTCCTTCGCGAGTACAGCCGGTCGGTATAGCCGCGGCGAAACTCGCCCCTTTTTTTCATTACATTTTCGTCGAGTTTCAAAATTGAGTAAAATTTCCTATCGCATTTTTTTCGCCAATGTCTAGAATCCGAATTCGCAAACAACGAGGAAGAATGTGAAGATAATTTTTGTCGACGCTGGCTAAGCTTCGTGCTCATTCGTCTTAACGCGTTTACTCGTTACGGTACCTAGCGAACCAAATAAAAATCGCCTAAGTTAAGTAAAATTATTTGTTTTCGTTTATTTATTTCTTCGTAATTATAAGAGTTAGGTAAGTACCTGCCCATAGGGTAGGCATCCGCCTTATATTAACATCTCCGCAACAGTACGGTGCCAATGGCCGGAGGCGACTGAAGTATCGAGCGTCGTTATAAATTATTATTAACATCGGCCCCCTTCGGAGGAAATTCGTGCCCCGAAGGAGAAAAAATTTATGCGAATTAATGGGCCATTAAAAAATTGAAAATTGCGTCTACGTTCGGGTGCGGTGTCCAGAATTTATCTTTGGATGGACTCGGACCGTCGTGTCGGTGCATTTTCAAACGTTTTGCGTAATTCGGCTCTTCGATCGCAGAATTTTCATTTTGACCGCAAAGTGTTTTGACAAAGTTTATTTCGGTTCGAGGGTCCTTTCTCCCTATTCTCATTCTTAATGCCAAAAATTTCCGAGCACACCCCCGAGAAACCGCATTATTAAGTACGTAAGTACGTACCTATATCGTTGTATCGCTAGCTTACGAGTATCCTATGTAGACTTAGGCTAAATGGAATTGGTGAAACGTATCTATTAATTCGTATACTTGGCAAAAACTATCGATTCTCATTTCTCCAGAATATTTGGGACGGGTCTTGTTAACTCGGATTACCGCCAATATTTCGTAGGCCAAAGTGTGTCTATCAACATTGCTAATCTTCTTCGACATTTCTTTTACGATTGGGATCACATCCTTACGCGCTTCCCCGTATTCCCCGTATTCCCCGTATTCCCCGTATTTATTAGCCAAAAAAATGTCGTATAGCTGAGCCGTACTCGATCTTAACGTTACTCAGCCTTAAAAATACGATAATAAATGTGCGAGTATTTACTTAAACGGATGCCCACAGAGGTAGTAGATATCCACTCAAAAATGCGCCAACGAGCGAAAAGTTCTCGAAATGATCGTCAATTTTGATACGAATGAAGGGCCATAATCCAATTTCATTAGGGGTTCGTTTCAAGTGGCCGATGAAAAAGAAGAAAACAAAAGACGAACGAAGAGTCGCTTCGATAGCACTTATGGCCGTAGGCTACCTACGGTGATTTCTAACCCAATTTTTCCATTCATTCTCTTTAATCTCTTGAAAGCGATTGTATCTGACTGTAATGCACGCAAAAAAGAATAGCCTACTCTGGTGTAAGTCGTCATTATCATTTATTATTATTATTATTATTATTATTATTGTTATTATTATTGTTATTAAAATATGTAAACTTTAGGTCGACTCAAAAAAGTATTCTAATTATTAATAGCGTTTGGCGAAAGTTCAATGCGATATTTAAAACTAATGTTTGTAGACGAGTTCTCCGATAGGTTTTTCGAATTCAATTTTGACGACATTTTCGCGAAGAAATAAAAGAAAGCGAGCGCGTCTATTACCTACCTACTCGATGTGTCACTTGTCACTAAATTTTCAGCAATTAAGTCTCTATTAAGAGCGAAATTGAAGTTATGAAGTTGGTAAACGGTAAGTACCTAAAGACGCGGAACCTACCAGCAACATACTGAAAGAAACTCGGTTGTCCATCTGGAACTTTTGCACCACTACCACATTCGTTGTTTTTTCGACTTCGGACTTATTTTAACTTAAACTACTTACCCGCGCGTCTTTTGACACTTTCCAACCCAAAATTCGCCGCCCGCTGGATAAAAGATTAATTAACGTAGGCCTGCTAATGATGGAGGCAGGCGGTTGTTTACATTTTGAAAGGTGTTGAATTCCCACTGAAAAGTAGATAACACATTAGGTAGGTACTGAGTACCTGTAACGGTAATGGTAAGGTCTGCGGGTTGCAAGCAAACTCTACAACTCTAACTGAAGCAAAGTAAAGTGGGTTACGAAGTCCGCCGGAACCCCATCTTTTTTATTTGTTACAGCCGCTGATCTTTCTAATCGAAGATGAAGAAATTTTAAAGAGTAATTAACAATAATTAATTGCCCGATGTTTGCGGAAATGCTGTTGCGTTTGTAAGAGTGGCAATAAAATTTTAATTTGGTGATAAGTATATTTAGGTAGGTACATATTACGACGTGTCGTACTTATAATTAGGTATAAAATATTTCTTACTCCGACGGCAAGCTAAACAAACTTAAACGGCTGAAGCTTAGGTATCCGTTCCGGCTGTTCCTGCATTCATCGAGTACCTCTACTCCAATGAGTAACAAGCGGGTAAAAATGAACAACTTCGCCTTTAAAACATATTTTCACCGATGGCTTCGGTATTCGTACATTGACAGACGTAAAATATAAAATTACTGTTTCTTTTGCCACATTTGAGGTCTAGTTAACGATGTAGTCGCGAGCCTGGCAATTATTCGTAATATTTTCATTCAATTAGAATTGAGAAACGAAAAATTTTAAATTACCTAATGGGCTACAAGTAACTTTTCCGATTAAATTCGTCGTTTCCGATCAACTAATTCAACTCGTGGTATAAGCTAAAATGACGTCAGCAATCCTAGGTTCTAGGGTACGAATACAACTTTGTTTTGGTTGTTATTGTTGATGTTGAACTGACTGCCGAGAACGGGACCGACATACGGAGAGGTTACCTAGTTCTACGCTCATTTTCTCTCAGTTTGATAAAAAATCTTTCGTTTTTGATGCGTAGGTGTACGTCTTGGTGCTCGGTGTCCATATGGTGGGTACTAAATGAAAATTACGATTATCGGATTCGCATAACTGTAACTCTTACAATTGTAACTCTCATTTGTGCGCGTTACACGACATGTATATGTGTGTGGCTGTGTGGCTGTGTGGCTGCGCAACACATTGCACACGCACACAGCCGCACTTTTATTGTATTTATACGTCGATCCTTCTTCGTAAGTATGCCCCAGTGGAACTCGCGCCTAACCGTGCATAGAGGGAAAAACGAAGAATGTAGTAAGTATTTGAAAACAGAATGGAAAAAAATTAGTGTACCTATGTCGAATACAATCAAATTCACTGGCGCACGAAGAAATTTTACATTTTACTTACTTCTCTCTGTCTTTCTCCAAAATTTGCGCCAAAACTTGCACCGAGATTCATACTGGCCGCCTTCACCTTTCAGTTTTTACTCCTGTAGTAAAAATCGAAATGCGTGTACCTTAAATAGAAAGAAAAAAAAAAAAAAAAAAATCGTTAGAAGAAGTCTTCGATCGAGTGTAGGCCTACATCGAACCTGGCTTGTTTTCTTCTTTTAGTGAAATATTAGTCTAATTAAGGGAACCAACCAAACTCGAATAATCTGCAGCAGGTGACGCGCGTCTTTCTTCACTCTACGAATTTCGTTCAGTCACTCGAAGAATCAAAGAATTTCGAAAAAATATCGTACAACGAAAATGTAAAATAATTTTGTGATTTTGGGGCAAAGAAGTGGGTTAAAAGTTTCGCCATCCGACGTTCATTCAAAAAACGGAAAATGTCCGAACGAAAGTCGAAGGGTAGGTAGACTACCTGCGCAATAAATGAAATGTACACGAAACATACCTGCGGACTGCGGTTGCCTTCACTCGCCAAAACCCGTGTTACGGCTGTTTTTTCTCTCAAAAATTACGAAATATCGACTGTTTGGGAATCGAATCGAATATAAGGCTCGGTAGAGTTACGCGGGTGCCTACCCACCCACCTAGGTATAGGTACTTTGAATTGTGGAGGTAGTCTACTTGCTCGTCTAGAGTAGGTACGGCCGGTAAACCTTCATGCACCTGGAATAGGCTCACCATTCAGAATAGGCCACGAACCTTGTGCGAGAAGGTAGGTAGTTCTGCTCCTTTTTTCGGGGGGCGCCCGTTTTTCTTTTTTGTTTTTGTTTTTGTTTTTGTTTTTGTTTTTGTTTTTGTTTTTGTCGCTTTCTCCGCTGCCACGCGTCGAATCGAGCCGCGAAAATGTGAAATATTCAATTTTATTCGGCGGCCGCGTCGGCTGGGCGAAGCGTCTTTTGCGACGGCCCAAATGGCAGCCTCGTAATATTTTAATCGCACTTTGTGTTCGCTGGCCACGTAAGCCGCGAGCGGGCTCCGGCCCACTTGGGCAGGCCGCAGGCCGCAGGCCTCAGCCTTTACGTGGGTCAAAGAACGCGCGTTCGTTTCGACAGCAGCCGTCGAAAATTGCGGCCAATTTTCACGACTGGACGACCCAGTTGTTGGGGGGCTGTTGGCTGAGCCGCGCGGAAACCATTCGCCAGCGAACGACAAATTTTATTCCATTTTCGATTTCACTGGCCGCGCGACCTGCGATACGACGTCCGTCGCCTAACCTCCGGCTAACGTACCGACGTAGCCGTACGTACCTTCGTAAGTAGCCTGCGTTCCGACCATTTCTCGGCCACCCCTTCGAATATTTAGCTAATGTAAGTACCTTCCTACCTACCTACCTATCGTGTGTGTACCTGTACGTGTTGTTGATTTTCTTTTTTCCTCCGTACGTGCGTACCCATCTGTCTACGATTTTCGATTTTAATTTTCATTCTTTTGTCAAGTGAAAAATGTGCGGCATTAAACGCAAATTTTATTCGGCAAGTCGAGCTTTCTTTTTTTCTTTTTTTTATTTCTGTAAACAGCGCGGCGGTAAAAGGGCGAACCGGCGGCGGCGGCGGCGGCGGCGGCGGCCTACGGTAATTAGCCGATTGCCTAGCCAACGAAGGGTGGAAAGATGGTAGAGGCTTAACTTTCAGGTTTCGCCTTTCAGCCTTCGCTCGTGGTTAGCCTATAGGCTATGACTACGTAGGTTCATATCTATATTATGAGCGGTGTGCTCGGGTATGGATGCGCACGTAAATTATACGAAAATGCGCATCAGCGTGTTATACTGCGGGCAGCCGTCGCTCGACTTCAAATTTGAAATCTGCAGATTAGCTTCGGAGTCGCTGGAGTCGCACAAGTCACAACCAACAGACTGAAAACGGACGAGAAAAGATCGCCTGCTGCGCATGCGCCGAAAATCTACGCTCGTTTACGGGTTGCATAATGGCGGTTGGTGGGTGCTAAAGGTAGGGTGCCGTTCGACGAACAGTGGCGGCGAGATGCGGCCGCAGCGTATCCGTCCGCACACTACGCGCGATCGAAGCGTTCAGGTGCGCGTGCTCGACGTTCGCCTACGTCCAATGACTCGAATCGAATGTTTTCATACGAAGCTTCTTCAGTCTACAGTCAGTCTACAGTGTTACTAGTCACTTACCAGAAAACATACAGGGCCAACACCAGCCAAAGGGCCACCGAGTGCCACTTCAAGGCTTGCTTAATTATATATATACGCACGCACGCACGCACGCATTCGTACACACGTGTACCTGCGGTATAATTATAGTAATACGCAGAGCGCCCAGTTTTCTTCTTGTATTTTCTCTCGCCCCTTTCTCGTCGTAAATTCATTTTAGATGAAATCCGATAGAAGAAACGAATTTATTGTTAAAAAAGAGGCGCGAGTCCTCGCTGAAAATTTGTTTTTGCCCTCATTAATTTTCAAAAGGAATGACAAATTAAAAAACGGTAAATTTCTCATTAATTTTCAGTTTTTTTACGGCGAATTTGTGAAAAACTATTGGCTTATAAAAAGATAAATTTTGTTAGATAACTCGAGCAAATTTCCTCCTCTTCTCAATGGTACCAATCTCAACTTCGTAGCTTAAATAGTAGCTGAAAAATTGAGAAATGAGTGAAAAGCAGTTTTTTCAAAATTAAAATATGTTGCGGATATTGCCAAAAATACGGAAAAAATAAACAAAAAGTGAGATTGAATTTGATTTTGTAGATTGTTTTAAACCTACGTATGTAAATACGTAGGTATAGAAATAATAAAATTATAATATAAACAATAATAAAAAGAAAACACAACGGCGCTCATCTCTTATCAGCATCATGCGTGTATCTGGCAAGTTGGCACGATGAGGAGCCTTACTAATCGTACTCTTATGGTTAGTGGCGAAGGAACGGGGCTACCGGGGTACAACGTACCCCTCCGAAGAAAAATGGGGGGGTACGAAGTATCATTTGTACCCTTCCAAAAAATATTGTCGATAAACAAAACGATTGTTTGCATATCAGGTAACGTGTTCCAAAATTTTATATGTGACCTGAAGAATAAAAAAAAGATGGTATATTTTTGACCAACTTCCAAAAAATCGGAGGTTCCTTAGAAATTCGATTTGTAGAAAGGCGTAGCCATTTTTTTTTGAATTTTTTTCGAGTATAAATTTTTCCATTTGGAAGCGGGGTTGTTAAGCTGGCTGACAGCCATATTTCTTCTTCCACTTTTGGCTTTTTTTCGCTCTACCACAAAGCACTTTTTTAGTTTTTCTTTTTATTATCAAATCGCTCGTATATTCGTAAATTTTGAGATTAAAAAAATTTATTTCAGTTTATTTAGTCGCAAATTTAGGAAAATAATTAGGCCAAAAGTTGAAGGCGGCTTCGAGTCGAAGCTGTATTTTGTAAAGAGCAAATCAAAAGCTTACATCGAGCTTAAGCTTTATTTATTCAACTCGACAACCCCGCTTCGAACCAATTTTCACGAACTTTTCTTTAAATAATGCCTAGATGATGATCTCGGTGGTCCTACGACATGTTGTCCTCCTATTGGTGCAAGTCAGAAGGAAGTTTGGTGCTTATTCGTTCGGTAGTTTCTGAGAAAATTAAAAAATAACAAGAATTTTCGGTTCGTGGTTTTGAGAAAACTACGAAAGGTATAAGGCTGAAATTTTCGAGACGCTCAGTCTTTATGTAGACCAGGTCTGAAAGAAGTTTGATGCCCATTGGTCCATTAATTTCCAAAAAAAAATGGAAAATAAGAAAATTCTTTAAAAGTGGTTTTTTTTTTAGAATTTTGAAGAAACTACAACGGAGATAATGTTGAAATTTTCACGATAGATTTTCCTTACGTTAGTGCAAGTCTGATTTATTTGTTCGGTAGTTTTCGAGATAACTGGAAAAGAAAAAATTGCTAGAATAGTGGTTTTTATGGAATTTTGAGGAAATTGCCGAAGGAATCGGGTTGAAATTTTCAAAATAGATTTTTTTCATACGTGTGAAAGTCTGATGAAAGTTTGGTGCCTATTTATTTAGTAGTTTTCTAGGAATCTGGAAAAGAATTGTGGTTCGTTGTTTTGAGAAAAGAACCAAAGAGATCGGATTGAAATTTTTACCATGGATTGTCATTAGAATAAATGCAATTTCGGAATTACGGTAGAAGTTGAAGTATCTTTTTCTTATTTATGGCGCAATGGGTTATGAGCGTTGTTTTTGCATCGCGTTAATTTAGGTTTGTTTTTTTTTTTTCCATTTTTTCATTTTTAAAAAATATTAATGCATTGAAAAATTGGCGAACTGGGTTTTCTAACTAAGTATCACTGCGCTAGAGTTTTTTAAAATAATTCCATTCGTTGGGAGGGACGGTTATAATTAATTACTGGTAGCTCCCATCCTGTTTTTGTCACTGCTGCAATGATATTTCAAATTTTAAGTACTACGTTTCCCTCGATCACCGTCACTCGGTGCCACGGCTGAGTGAGTACGGTGCCATATTTTGTGAGGTGCTGAGGCAGGTAGTTCACGTATTCAGTGAATACGGGTTTAAATCCCCATATTGCCTAAATACCTAAACTAATGAATAAATTTTCCTGGGTCTATGAAATGAGAAACGTACCATTTTGCAAGTTGTTTCTTGAGATAGAAATTAGTAAGTAAATTTTCATAAAAAACACCTACGCTTACTGAAAAATTTTTCAGAAGTCAATAGATCAGTTCACACGATTTAAAATGTAAAATTTAAAGCAGGATTCAGCTCCTAGTAGCTGTGGACTTTGATACAGCTGTACCCGTAGTATCCAACCCATCAGCGACGCTATAGTTACCTACTTGCACTAGTTTTGCGATTCAATTTTGTAACCTCGATTTGAAAACATGACTTTTGTTTCTTCCATTTTTGACTGTTGTAACCAGACATATAGCTAAAGAGATGTCCAAATCTCTATATGCGCTCTGGTACAAAAATGTGACAAAGATTTTCAACAATCATCTTCATCATCAATGAGAAGTCAACTTCGTTCAACATTCTACACAGCCAAAGCCGCACATATTTCATAGTGAAAACAGACATCTCTATACCAATACACACACAATATCAAGGTACAACATATGTGCAGTAACAGATATCCGACTTTGAGATGTTTTGTAACATTCTATTCTATCTTTGACATGTTTTTGATGGGGCATTGGACATCTCTTTAGCTGTATGTCTCTGGTTGTAACTTGTAAGTTCTTAGACATCAAAATTCAGGGGTAGACCTAAGCCATAGATGAGTCAGACCCGACTATACAAACAAGTGTCTCCCACTAGCTTGCTCGTATCGTCATTATTAGGTTATTACTAATTGTAACATCATTTTTCATCAGTACAGTATTGTAATTGGCATCATTTTGTCCAGCTGCTATGATGCTATGGTACAAGCTCGGCTTACCACTTGAATAGTGCCAGGTCCAAATCCCAGAAGGTTGACAATTTTGAAAAAAAGAATTGTTTTTTAATTTTTACGCCTATAATGGTTTGTTAGGTTCGTCAGTTTAAAAAAAATGTTGTTAATAGTTATTTGTGACACAAGTGTGTAAGTGATTTTGATCCGAGTGTGATTCTTGAAGCAGGAGCCAAAGGCGAGTGATGCAAATCACACGAGTATCAATCGCCACTGTATATACATATGTGTCACACACTATTTTTTACAACAAGCCCTCCCTCTAAAGAACAAGAAAGTAAATTGAAATAAATAAATATTTTTGCAAATGGGTAACATATAAGCACAAACGATCCGTTGTTTTTTAACCAAACCTTCCGGCATAGTTGCTATGCTGCTTGCCATTGAATGTTGATGTCTAAGGTTCAAATCATCCCCGAAGTGGAGAAATTTTAATGAAAAAAAAAAAAAAAAAAAAAGGAAAAATGAAGGTGTAGACTATGATCAGTAGTAGTAAGTAGTTAATACCAGTGTATAAAATGACGCATGCGCCCGAGGCGATGTATTAAGTAAAAACCTATGTATAAAGTGTATACTTCATACATAGGTGTTCTAATTGGTTCTAAAATTGCCTACTTTATATATGGTCAAAGTGCACGTAAAAATGAAGTTTATAAACAGACGTTGCAAAAATATAATTATTTCTAAATCAGACACTTTTTTTTAGTTACAGTGAGTTCAGATACTAGATTCACTCGAGTACTAGATTCACTCACTGCACAGGCGGTGGGATCTTTTGGGAAGATGCGGGGAAGGTGGTCCATAGTATGCCACTTTAGGGGTGACAACGATGGGAGGGACGAAGCGGGTGGGCGAAGCCTCACCCTTTAAAGTTTACCCTGCTGTTGCCGACATATAAAATGGCATGCCTTGGCCAACGTCCTCCCCCCCACGCATCGTCCGAAATATCCCTCCGCCGGCGTCTACTATGCTCACTAACTCACGTGAGAAACAGTAAAAAGAATTCAAAAAATTCGAAAATGACAAACTGATCAAGCTGGCACGAGACACTTGTCTATAAAGTGATGAAACGATGGGAGGCGGAAATATTAAAACCAACGAGTTGCGGTGGGGGTGGCCGACGACGTCACGTCAGCCGTCATTTACGGCACTTGGTAATGCAACAAGCAACGCAAACGATAAAAGTAAGGCGGTAAGTTATAATATTATACCTATAGGTAGGTAGGTACCTACGTAATTATCTAAATTTAAACTACTAACCGGCCACTACCAGCCCAAGTTCTACCTGGGTATTCATCGTTGATTTTCAATTCGAAGGAACGATGTAGGCATTCTGGGCTTACGTTAGCAAAAATAGATGATAAAGTATCGTAAATAATCGTAAATAATCGTATATTTTCAAATAAAACCAAAGAAATTTAATAAAGTTATGAAATAAAAAACAGAAAACACGAATATGTGGTTAATTTTTGTAAAAAGAAAAGTTCATGCAAATTAGAAGAAAAAAGATTTTTACCGGAAGTGTACGTCCGGTCAATCCGCAACAAAACTGACGGTATGCTACAATAAATTACAATGAATATTTATTTCAAATTTCGTACAAATTCCGCATTCTATGACCAATATAAAAACGAAAACTGCGGTACGGAAAGTACCATCCGGCCGATCCGCGCTAAAATTAATAACGTAACTACAACGAATCAAACTAAATATTTATTCCGAATTTTGTGGCTATTGGTGCTAAATTGAGCGATTTATAGCCAAAATAAAAATAAAAATGGTCGTACCGGAAGTATCATCTGGCTGATCCGCACTCGAATCAATAGGTCTGCTCCTTGGCTGAGTACAAACGTTCGTACCAAATTTTGGGATTATTGGACGAAAATTGTGACCTGTACCGTGACAACGAGAAATTAATGTATATTTATCTATCCATTTGTGTATATATATGTAAAATAAAAAGATTCTCTTCGCTTTATCTTCTTATTCTTTCCTGCTTATCGTATATTCACGCTCTACACTTCCTTATCGCTCTATTGTCCATCTCTCATACAGGTTACAGTCATTTTTGCTCTCATTCATCGTACGTTCGCCAGTTCATGCACTTTAATTCTGTTTTAGCTTTCATACTTTGTACACTTTCCTATGTGAAATGACTTCGTTTTTGAATTTACTGTATTTTCAATAAAGTTAAATTCATCCAAGTCGTTTACTCTCTCGTGAGATTTTCAAACGATCTTATATATATATATATATATATATATATATATTGTGACATCTAAGTTACCCGTAGCCTTCCCTTCACGTCACCATCGACTGTATATTAATATTATGATAGGGAACGGCTCTCGAACTCTAAGTTTGTAGTAACGATAAGGTGAACCAGAAATACGCCGATTCCCCATCGGGAATAAATTCCCGAAATCTAAGAAACATAAAGACACGTCGACCGATTATTATTTAACGATATGGTGACGTGTAAGAATAAGATATCGATCATCGGTGAACCATTTCTAATCTCTTCGACTGTTCACGTTTTAGGCTGAAGAGTGAACAGTCAGTCTCGTTTTAGACGTGATGGTTTTTCGTTTGTCGTGAATACGAAATATTATTCACGACAAATACAGCTCTTTTATACGGCAGCAAGCCACCAATTGATTGTTTTCACCGATATTTTCGAATGTGAACGCCAGTAGTAGAATTTAAATAACTCGCGATATTATTCTTTCGAACTTAAAACGAATAATCGATCGAGATTTGATGGTTCACCGAACTTCGAGAACCATGAGGCGATGTGAAGAATAACCTGCACAACCTGATTGTAGTTACCATAACTGTGAGTAATCTTTTCAAATGTAATAAAGTGTATACTGTGATAATGGGTCGGCCAACTTATTTAATTCCACATACGTAAATTCACCCGATATACTTCGTAGGCCTAGGGAGCTATCGCTGGTAGGCTGGTGGCCTAACTGTTTGAGCTGGTTTGTGGTTTTGACTCTACGATTGATCGAGACTTATTGATATACTTCGAATCGTGATATCATTCCCCATACTCGGGATGTACGTTCATTTTCGGACGTCACAATATATATATATAAATGCTACCAATCGTTTTCTTATCTCATGAAACAAATAATTTTCATGACCCCCACCCCTTACCCCTCGATGATGTCAATTTTAATACACCGTTTTCAAAAAAACTCGGAAAAAAGCATAAAATTGGCCAATCATAGCCTCGTTATTTTGCTCTCGCTACCGATTTTCCTAAACAAGTATAATATGCGCGTTGAAGTAAAACTTTTGTGTGTATGCGCGTGTGTAGGTATGTTTACACACGCGTTTGTCTACATACATACGTACATCAACCTCTATTCGTCCACTTACAAGCCTCTCTTCTCTGTCTCTTTCATTTTTATCGCCGACTTGCTGTTGGTTGGTTTGATGGTTCTGTCAACACAGCACTCAGTGACCGTTGTTTCCTTTAGCATATGTATACATATATCACATGTAAGACACGGGGAATGAGTCCACAAAAGTAGGGTCACTGCGTTTTTGTGTTCCCGGCAGCACGTGTCTTTATTACCCGCTTTCAAACCAATTTACTACTTCAAAAAATACAAATAAAATTGATAAAATCCCTTTTATTAACAATGCGAATGAAAAGTATCGTACATTATCCTTCCGTTTGCCAATATTAAAACAACATTTTTGTATCTGCCTGGGGAGACAAGTAACTTTTATTACTTGCTAGTCCCAACATACCTACAACATTATAGATTGCAGCTGAAGGTAAATAATTATACGTATGACCGTGTGAGTAGTTTTTTATTATCACGGTGACTAGTGCGCGGGTGTGGATGACCCCTCATCAGAGTAAACATAACAAGAATCGTCACATTGTTTTCCGTTAAAATTCAACAAATTTTGTTCTCTTGGCTAATACAATATTGCACCCAACTCGGCTGGAATGAGATAATATATTAATTATAATCAACTTGCGCGATTACGTACCGTACTCGCCCACTGCCAGTGCTTACGAACATAGCACTCGTTGATAATCAGATGCCAATTCACAATGTGGAGGCAAATATTCCCCCCAATGCCGAGAAAAAGAGTCAAACGTACGAAAATGAAGGTGGAAAAAATGAGAGTATATATGATGGCAACTTTGCCTATGATTGATTGATAGACTCAAAATAATTAGACTAAGTTCCGATAAACATTTAATGATTTCGATAACAGATTTTAATGTAACGAAGAACAGAATATACTAACAGTTGCAGACAGGGCCGTACCTATCTTTTTTGCCGCCCTGTGCAAACAAATTTTTTGAAGCCCTCCCATTACTTAAATCAGAAAATGTATTATATTAAGGTTTTTTTTATTTTTTTGGTTAGTATGGCACCCTTGCACTCCGCCACCCTGTGCGAATGCACAGATCGCACATACCTAGTTACAGCCCTGGTTGCAGATTCGCCTACCGAGAGGCTGTGAAACTAAAGTGGTTACCAGAGATGGTTATTAAAGAAGATGACCATACAAAGGTTCTTCATGAAGTATAAGGTTTACAATTCACGTATGCTAATTATATTAACGATGGATTTGCTAGCGGATGAATACAAAATAATGGTGAGAGGTGAATGATGTCACGATTGATCGATGAGATGATTGATTATCCTCCCACTAATTACGCGGCTTGGTATAGATAGGTCTTCGAGATGATTCGAGAGGATTCCAGAATGATTCATATCTTCTCTCTTTCAATTGTAAAGTGTCAACATATTCAGTGGTCAAGTAAAGGTTATGACAAGTGCGGACGTGATTGTGCGTGTGTGAGAGAGTCATATTGCTCGATGCAATAACATTCCAATGTGGCGTCTGGATTCTGTTTACCGCGTTTCATCATCTCATAGTTGTAAGGGTGATTGACAATCACACGATGTGACAATATATGAATATGGGTGTTAAGGAATAGAAACATATTGTTACAGTATGACGTGGAATTCAAAAACGGACAAAGTTTCCCACTCCCCGACACCAAATAAAAAAAAAAAAAAAAAAAAAAAAGACAAAAATTAATCGAAAAAATGAACAGAATCCAAATAAAAAACGTCCTTTGTCGAAAATCTAAATAGAAGAAAAAGCCTCAACTCCACAAACTTATTGACCCAAAATGATATTCTAGATCCGCTAATATTGATAATGGCTTTTTATTCCCTCGTCGCTGCTTATAATATAGGTACTATTGTCTGTCTCTTTCTTCCGATTTCACGCATCCATTCGCATCCATTCGCATCCATTCGCATCCATTCGTCGCTTCTGGAAGTTTTGTTTCTTCTAAGTTTCTCATCCGATTTTCTTAGACGTACGTCCTTTTTTCATAATTACCCGCCAGCAGACCTCTTGGGAGACCAACTTTCGTTTGTAAAATGAAAAAGATTTGGCAAAACGAAAGAGTCGAAGAGGTCGAATGATGGACCAAAACCGGAAAGGAGGAAATTTTGTACGAAAGACGAGCGAAGAAGAACGAAAGGTACGGCAGCGAGGAAGGCGGAGGAGTGGTGTGCAACGACGACGACGACGACGACGACCACGAGTTCGTTACTTTTGTATTCAGAAAATCTTTCGACTCGTTTAAAATGGTGGAAAAAATCGCGCAATCGTAAAGTCGCTAATTCGATCTGTGCTGGTGAACGCATTTACCCCCCCAGGCGATAAACGACAATTCGAACCAATTAAAAGCGACACAGTTCGCCGAATATTGCACTCCGTCTCGTTTCCAGTCGTTTTGTCGCCGACATTTCTACGCAAAAAAATAAAAAACCAAAACAAAACAAAACAAAAAAAAAAAAAAAATACTCTTGTAAATGTTTCCTCAAAACTGCCCTTTTCTCTTTTTCGATTTTTTTTTTTTTTTTTTTTCGTTCGTTGCGCTCGTCCCGTAGCACATCATAATATTAACAACCCCTCGACACAATGAAACGATAACATTCGCTTCAATTACGTCGTCAATAGGTAATTAGTCGTGGCGAGGGTATCCCAACGGCCTTCACCACCCCACCATCTTCATCGTCTTCCCATCGCCCTTCGCACCGCCCCACCGACCCCAATCGTACGCCGCAGCTACCCTTTGAAGCCGACGTCGGTCCTTTCTTCGTTCTCATTTCCTTCCTTTTCATTCGCCTTCCTTTTTTCACGCGCCTCTTTTTTCTTGCGCTTCTTTTTTATTTGCACTGTTGGTTGTGTGCGCCAAGGGCTGAATACTCGCTGGCTGCGGCTGAAGGAGAAGGACGCTGAAAAGGCTGTCGCGCACATTTGCCCGATCCGGCTGCCGCTGTCGTTGGGTAGGTACCTAATTAGAGAGCACCTTTTTCGGTTTTAGCCCCATTCGTTTGCAGGGGACTAATTTCGCCGTCGGACGGTGGACGGGGAGCGCGGTCCGCACGACGGCAGCATTTACTCGCGATTTTCGCTGCTCGCAGTCAGAACCGGGGGTCGGGGGCTACACTCGGGAATCGGCCAGAGACGGTTGACAAATGAAGTGGGCCAACGTATCCGACGAATGGCCCCCGACCGCAACCATCTACCGGGCGCCTATTTCTGCCAAGTATAACGAATGGGCCGACGAGGAAAGGGCGGAGGCCAAACTACAGCCCCCCCTTTCCCAGGATAAAATCCATTCTCGGTCCGTCCATAGTTCCAGACATGGTCGAACTGAAAAGGCGCGTCCAATTTAAGTGACCCGTACATATATATCGGTGATCCGCGACCCAGGACCGACGCTTATCCGCGGGTGCCGCCCCCACGTCCCGTCGTTGCACCGAAAGCTACACAGTTGTACTTTCCAAATTACAGAAAGAAGGCCTTCTTATTTACTTCGGGTGCGATAATATTATCTTGGGTCCACGGATACCACCGGTTCTGCGAGTATCCCATTTCGAATGTATTCGATTCTCAATAGATTCGGTTGCGGCAAGTGAACCGCGGGTACCCGCGGCCGCGGCTACGGCTGCTCGATTCTCTTTGGCAGCCCCTCCCCCCTCCCCGCTGGCATTAAAATTATTACGAACGGAGAAAGTGCGACGATTTTCGGTTCACCTGTGTCTGGAGAAAGGGCAAGACAAGGGGCGGGGGATGGCGACGCGTTCGCCAAATTATTGCGACATCTGGTCGTCGTTCCCCTCCCCCACCCGAACGAGGTCATCTCTGCCGCTCGTAGAAATGGCTTTTGTAAGGAGCACGAAACGACCAACTCGGGGCGTGGGAGAGTGCTTCGCGGAGAGGGGTGGTAGTTTGAAGAGGAGGAGGAGGAGGAGGAGAAGGAGGAAGAAGAAGAATAAGACGGAGACGAGCAGAATGCGTTTCGAGAGGACGAAAGGTGCGCTCATGGGTATTTGGATGCTGCTTGGCGAAAGTACAAAAACCTCTTATAACCTAATAAACACCTTTTTTGGTTGCTCTTCTCATTCCTCTTTTTACTTTTCCTTTTCCTTTTCCTTTTCCTTTTCCTTTTCCTTTTCCTGTTTCTTTTCATAATAGGCTACCGTAGGTATACAGGTACGTTTGAAAGATCTAATAGACGAGATTAGGTGAAGCAAAATGGAATTTCGAGGCGGTGGTGCGACGATTCTCGGCGAAACGGGAGTCGAGAGAATAATAGGGAGGGGAGAGAGATTGTCGATCGATCGGCGCGATAATCGTTTCGAGTAAACGACTCGCGTTCTTTTGGGTCGCGCAAAAACGAGGAAGGTGAAAGGTAGAAAAAAACCTGCAGCGCCGTAACAGCTCGGCCAGAAAAAGCAGGTTTTCAAAAATCGTGGCAATCGCAAAAAACCGCGCTAACGATCGAAACAAAAAATCAGTTCGTCGGTCTGGTCCTGGGTCCTTATCTCGGAAGCAACGTTTTGCACCGAATCTGGCGGCCGTAATAAGGGGCAAGAATTGGGACCTTCGGCGGGTCCGTCCAACGAGTCATTAACCCCACCGACCGACCGCTCGAGAACGTGAACCGTAAAACCAAATTCGACACTCGTTGGCGCGGTGCCAAGTCAACGTCTGTTTCATATTTTGGTGACTATTGCTCCGAAGTTATCTACGCCTTTTAGAGGCATCAAACTCGCGAAATCGGTACGAAAAGGGATGCGCTGCGGCGTGGAAGCAACGTCAAGCCGATGGGCATCCAATTCGAGTGGTGGGATCGTCGCCGCTGTACCAACGTTCGGTCCACACCACCGTTAGGGGCTGCACCGCGTTAACAAGATTACGTGCGTAGGCACCTACCTACGCACGTAACACGGCCTACACGTAGGTATTTATAGGTAATTTATCGTAGCCTACGCATAGCGCCTACACATACCCACGTGTGGGCGCAACATAAATAGGATGCTCGGGTGCGTACGTCGAACTTGAGCTTTCGGCGTGGAAAGTTTGGTCGGGTCGTGAAATGTGAACGTGTCCATCCGCGCAGGCCGAGCTGTCGTACTTACCGTGAGATCGATTATTAACGAGCAGTTGCTCGACGAAAAGCTACATGAAGGCTACGTGAAAGGTAGTTGGCCTGCGGCAGACACGAACGTAGCTGCAGATCGCTGATAGGATGGAGCGCGACTGCGAAATGAAATTACAGCTACCTTCGCCAATCGAAATTCCGTTAATTTCGGCTTTTATTCGTTTTGCAAGGGGCGCACCAGCCGACCAGCCGACCAGCCGACCAGCCGACCAGCCGTACGTACGGACGTACGGACGTACGTTCTTTTCACACACTTCCTGGCGCCAGCAACGCTTTCGAAAAGGATGCGGCGCCGCCGTCGCGGCGTGCGAGTCGCTGAAGAAGAAGCGCAGCGGTGGAGAGGCGACGACACTCGAGTGCGGTATTCCGTACCGGCCGCCCGAACCTTATTTCTCCCACTTCACCGGCCCCGCAGACGATAAAAATTCTTCGATATTCGTTTTTCACCGCAACTTCCCTTCGCGAACGGCGTAGGCCTACCTATTGGCCTAAAAGTGACCGTACAAAAGGCTGCAGGGTTAGCGGCGGGGATGACGATGGTAATTATCCGTTTCCGGAGGGCAGAAACGGATTAGCGCCGCTTTCCGATTTTGGGCTAAGCTGAACTTTTGTTGTTTTTCACGCGGCTACAGTCGTCCGTTGGGTGCTCTGCCTTCGGCCCGACAGAAACGGGCGGGTAGCGCGCCCAAGGGCAGCCGACACACGCTCCGAGAATTCGCATATTCGCACCTTCGACACGACCCACCGTACTTAATACGTGGGTATCGCATCGTGTGCCGCGTACTGCGCAGTGCGTACCTACACGCAGGTAGAAAGATGTACCGAAGGTGCGAATGTGCGAATGTGCGAATGTGCGATACGATAGGTAGGTAGCTGCTGTCGTCAGTGTGCGCACCCAACTCACCCACTCGTAATTACTTTTCGTCCGACATCTTTTTGTTCTTTTCTCCCTCACTGTAATCTTTTGTGTGGTCGCTTCGACGGTTCGACGGTTCGACGCCGATTCCCATTCGTTTTCCAATATCGGAGAAAACGCGAAGAACAACCGCAGTACCTACTTAATTCTTAAGTCTCGTTACTCGAGTGCGATAAATCTCGTCTAATTACGACGTACATCGTATCGTTGCGCCGAGCTCTGGCTAAACTGGCGCCGATGCCGAAAATTGGTCTCCGTCTTTTAGTCTCGGCTAAGTTTTCTCTAGACGACACAACGCCAAGGTCAAAAGCGAAAATCGAAAAAAATTACGCGCCTACTCTTAATGTTATCGAGTCGGTTATAACGTACCTACTGGCATAATTTTCAATAGGTAGGTAATTAATTAGGTACCTTTCGGTGTTTCGGTTTTTCCGTATTCAATCGTCTTCGGCGTAGTTTGCACCCCGTTAGGACTCTCTTCACCCTTCTACCGCTTCTGGAAGCAGACGAATACTCGCGATAGGAGAAGCGCGCTGGTCGCGAATTTCCTCAGAGTTACCTGCTGCCACGTAGGTACCTACTTACCTGCCGGAAAGGCTGCTACTTTTCTGCACATTTAAACCCGATTTCGTACTCGGTCGCTAAACTCGATCCGACGTACGACGATCCCTGAAAAACACCGCGGAAAATGCCAACCGGCCAATGCGGCTTCTCTATAAATAACGGATACGCAGTTGCCATTTAGGAGGTGGGTACCTGCCGTAGGTAAATAATAAATTCCAGCCGTTTATTTCGCTCGTCGGCAACGTAACGTACCTACGCGCTCAAGTCGGTGATCGTCTTAACCGATCCTATGTCCAGGTACCGTATATCGATTACGAACTGATATATAATATTGATCAACCCTCAGTCCACATCGGTTCGGTATTCGGTTAACCATCGATACCCAAGTACCTACCTAGGCACCGCACGTCAATAGCGACGCGATACGTTAGGCTTTTGTAAATGGCGAGCCTTTCGCGCCTTACAGATTCTTATGTTTTATAGCGACAATAAGGGTTGCGAAGGAATCCTTCAGTTTGTAGGTGGAACTTGTTCGCAATATTTGGACAGACTAATTCGTGGTCGAGTTTTATCCGTCGCCCAACCCTATGTTCCAAACATCGAGAGATCTGCTCGTCCTCATCCAACCCACCGCGCAGCGGCCGTTCTAAGGAAAAACGTCCGGTCGGCAAATCATCAAAAACGTTTAATCGCCACAATGGCAGTTGTCGCTGGAGGTTAAAACGCCCTCATCCTCCAAAATAGTGCTAAAGCGAGGGGTCCTTACCGACCAAAATTTATCACTTAGCGTGGTTTCCTCGCTAACCGCCACTTCTCGCCGACCTTAACGGATAATTTGTTTGCACTTTTCGGAAAAATCTCCGGAGGCGAATGTCCGTGCCGGGGGGGGGGGGGCTTTAGCCTTCCGGCACTCCTTTAAATACGCCTAAGAATGGCCGATAGGTGCGCATTCGCGGAGCAAGCGCAGTGAAGACGTGCGAAAAAAGATGCGAGTACTGCGCACTTACAGCGGGTCTACGCTCACTTTCGGGTTTTATAACGTTGGCGCTGATTTTCGTGTTTACGCGGACATTGGCTATCGGCACGGACCCACTACCCAGTGCGCGTACTACGACGGATGAGTGTAACTTGGGCCGGACTGGAGACAGCCATCCTTTTCCTCCAACTTTTTCGCTCGTCGGCATTAACTCCGAGAGCGACTGCGACTGCGACTGCGACTGCGACTGCGACTACGAGTCGTTCGCCACCCAAGTAAATTATTCCGCGTAGGTACGTAATTACGTGTGTACGTGGAATTGGGAGGTAGATGGCTAGGTAGGTAGGTAGGTAGGTAGGTAGGTAGGTACAACACTGTAGCCTACGCGTCGAGACTTGGGGTCCACAAAAACGTCCGATGGTCGGATGGTTGTGGCGAACGGAGCCGCCGATAACGTAACGTGTCAACCAATGTTCGATTAGACGGGTATCGGAGGTACGCGTGGGTCGTAGGTGAAGGTTAGATAAGTCGGCCGCGACACTTAATCGCAGGCTGTCAGATTCGAGACGAAAAACCAAGAGTAGCGACCTACGCGCTGTTCGGTAGCGCGAAGACGAAAATCAAATCAATGAGAGTCCGTCAGTCGAAATGTTCGCGGCTGATTAGCGTTCCAATTAAAGGCGACGTTTTGTTGCAAAGCGAACTGCGCGCCGCAGCGGGAGACACGACGACTTGCCGGTCTTATTGTTGTACAATACGACCGAAGATAGATAGAGAGAGAGAGAGAGAGAGAGAGAGAGAGATCATAGGGGCGGCGGCAGAAGGGAGTGGCAGAGGGAGAGGGAGATTGGACGTAAATATTAGCGTTGGGTTTCGGTTTCGTTAGTGTTTTGGGGGCACTCGTTGCGGAGGGAAGGAACGGGAGTGTGAAATGTTTCCGTTCTGCTCCTTCCGTAGGGTGGGGGTAGAGTAGAGTAGATTAGGGTAGGGTATGGTAGGGTAGGGTCGGGTCGGGTACCCTTAATAAAAACGACGCTGCTCGACTTACGCCCCGCAGGGACTCGTAGCTGGCAGCGCAGCCACCCGGACAACCAGCCTCTCGACTCGATAATTCGATAATCTTCGCATCGATACCTCTTCACAAAACCTTTCTTTCCACCGTACGCACCTCTTCTTCGTTGCGCCCCACCCGTCCGTCCGCCCTTCTCCGCCGCCCGTTCCATTATCGTCACTCGTTTTCATCGTCTTCTTCTGGTTTTTTGCTTTTTTTTGGTCTTTTTTTGGTCTTTTTTTTGTTTTTTTTTTTTTTTTTTTTTTTTGTTGCAGGCCTAAAGACGTTCAAAATAAAAAGTACCTACGAACAACACAACAACACAACTCGTTACATCGAACGAATACGGCGGCTAGGTTGGTAGGTAGGTAGGTAACCGTAATACTTAATTACTGTAATACGCTACGTAGGCTACGTGTACGAGCGATAATAGTATCCGGCCCAAGTATGCCTATGTATCGACGCAGTCGTGCGTAATAATTATATGCGCGTAGGTACGTATACACGTAGGAAGGTAGGTGGTATAAGCCGTATGCGAATTGTATATAAATATATGAATGTATAAATGTATAAATGTACGAACGTATAGAATGGAGTGGCCGCACGTACACTCGGCTAAACGAATCAAATCGTCATTTAGCGACTCGCTTCCCCTTCGCCTCTAAACCCTGCGGTGTAATTATTTCGCATTCGCGCTCTCATTTATGGACCGCAGCGTGCGGCCCTGCGATTACCGCATTTAATCAACGCGCGTCGCCTTCTCGACCTTTCGCATTCCTTTCTCCCTTTTTTACGCTCGGCTGACTCCCCTACCCAAATAGGCGTTTATCCTTTTCCATCGCTTTTCTCTCTCTCTCACTCTCTCTCTCTCTCTCTCTCTCTCTCTCTCTCTCTCTCTATCTATCTATCTATCTATCTATCTATCTGTTTATCTGTCTTTCTCTCCTCTCCGCAGCTCGGTGTTCGGGTAGTAACCGTAAACATTTTACCAAGCGCAGCTTTTCGTCGCTGTATATTATACGTCATATTATACGTATACGTCGACTGTAGCGTATACCTACGTAAAGGTAAATTACTGTAATAGCCGATAGGTATTAATTAAGGTATATACAACTGCGGGCGGCCGGTACGCCGGACTCGTCTCTACCGTACAGCCGTTATCCGCCTAGGCATAAATGTGAAAATGGGCCGACTAAAATCGTCCTCGTTATCTGACGGTGCGCTGCGGCCGCCGCTGATGGCGCACAATAAATATGTGCGGACCGTCGGACGGGTCCGCGCCTGTCTTCGAGTCGGCCGTCCTTTCGTCGTCCACTGGTGCTGATTGAGGCAGCACTCGAATCCCACGTTCGGTTCGCGGGGCGGGTGCGGACCTCGTCCCCTTCCATCGTTCACTGGGGTGCAGCACTCGGGCGGGTAGGCGATGGATAATATTTGTCAGAGTGGACGAGGCGGTCAACATTCGTAAATTTAACCCTCCTTTCGCTCCAAAGCCGTAGCTGTAGGAGGTAACGTACCTCGGCACGTAGCCTACCCGCGAGTGATCAGCCGGCTGCGATTCTAACCGTCGCCAGTTCGGGTTTAATAAATTACCAAATTAACCGGACGACAACGAGTAGGTAGGTAAGCGGGCATCGCCAGAGGGTACGGTTTTTATGGTCGTGCGAACCCCCAAGCTGAAGGGTACGTTTCAGTTTGGCGCTGGTACCTACCACCCACCTTTCACTGCCTACCATTCGACTTTTTCTGCCAGCTGGGCGTTCGACCGGCGGATATGCCGCGTTCAGCCACTAAGGAGACGCGTGGTGACCTGAAACCGTGTTAAACGCAGCCCGTCCACCGTTTAGATATGGCGCAGCCCAGCTAAACGGCTGATTCGGCGCGCACCAACCAACCTTTGCGCCCGTCAGTTTGAGTCGGCCCAAACCGTTTACGCGATTCGGAAATGGGCGCCGTCTCCCTCCTACTACACCTACGACCTACAACGAAAACGTACATCGCTTTTTGCTTTTTTAACAGAAAAAAGTCGATACAAAAATATGGCAGCCGCGTTAACGTTAGTGAAAGAAAGGCGGCTGCAAAAATATTATCGTCGATTCTATGGCCGAGCGAAACTGCTGAGACAATCGTAAAATCTGCGACACATTGCACTCCTAGGTATTCATCCGAAGTTTAAGTTACAAACTATGAGCTGCGTGCTTACTCGCGGATAATGTTTGCAGCCGAGTGTACGCTTCGACGGCTGAAGCCCCAACTACCACTCCCCTCGGACGGAAAGACGGTAAAACGTTTAGTTGGTAGACTTTTTTTTGGATTTTCTTAGCGGTCCGAAGCGAAAGACTAGGATTTCTTCGAATCGAAGTATCTCTCTATGGACGAGTTTTTGCACCTTCTGCGTAAGTAAGCGTGGGCAGGTAGGTACCGTACCTGCCTACGCCAACGTTTGTTTTTGCACCATCAACGACCGTAGCCCTCGGGGTAACCTACCCAAATTGAAAACGTTAAATCCTCCATTCTCGTTCTTCGATCAATTTGGTAACGCGGAAAAAGTTCTAAAAAACTCGACGCGGCCCTACGAAAGAAAAGTGAGATTGCTTCCGGCTTTGATCGACTTTGAAAAAACAAGATGCAGGCTTTTATCAATTCGATGGGTCTATTATACCCGATATTAGCTAAGTACGTTACGTTTCCTTTTTATACCAAATTCGCTCGCAGACGGTGTGTGAAAAGTGTTAGGAGCGGGGACGATGAAAATTATCCGTTTCGCGACGATAGAAAACTATCGATGCCATTTTCCCATTTTTGACTCGATGTTTTTTTTTGTTTTTTTCTTTTCTCTTCATTCGAGCACTTACCCTATACGTACCTAATTATACGGAGCTATGTACTTACGTATGGGCCACATTTTGCGTTCACGGTTTTGAGACATCTACAAGAGAGATAGGAGTGAAATTTTCACAAAATATGGTCTTCATATGGAACCACAGGGGTCTGATGGGAGTGAAACAGGTAGGTAATTGCTGGAAAAATGGTTTTCCAGGGTTCCGAGGCATTTTGGAATCGGTTAAAGTCGAAACCACGATTTATTTCAAAATAGGTACGCCCATCGTTATCGATAAAAAAAACAATTTATTATTTTCGTCTTCTCTCTCTCTCTTTTTTTTTTTTTTTTTTTTTTTTCTACAAGTTTTGGCGATCGTGTGCGCGTGTTGATCGCATTTTTGGATAGGCAGTTACCGGACGTTTTTCGAAGAACATTCATTCAGCCTGCACCCAGGTTTTTATGATTTCTACATTTTGAATGACGAACGAAGCGGCGAATTAGCGTTGTAGCGGCGATGCTGCGCCAGGGTTTCTTTCGTTTCTCACCCAACATCGTTTTTCGCCCTAAGCGCCGATTTTGATGCGCTGTCTGTCAAACGCCACCGAGTAATGCCGCCTACTCGTGTTTAATTTATTCTGGAATCGTCCAGTATATTTAAAGAGAAAAAAAAAACTGTTGGTTTTCACCAGCGGGCTGAGCGCCCTGCGTTCGGTAACATTGACGTCGCCTTCGAGATCGAATAAAAATACCAGCGCCGAGACTTTTTACAAAACTCAAAGTAAAAAGAGCTCCTACCCGCCGTTAGTTCCAACCTTTATTTTTCGGCGAAAATTTCATAAAGTGCGCAACTGGTTGCGAAAAAGTGGCGACGTAGGCATCCCTCTTTTCAGTTAAAGGCTAAAAAGCTAAAACATTATTACCTAATAGGTACTTTGGTTGCGCGAATCAACGATTCGTTCTCAGCCCCCTTCCGCCGGCTGCAGCCACTGCGCCTAATTCTGGCTGCGCAAAGAGCGGACGCACTACGCCATCATCGAGCGCTGTCTTTAATCGGTTCGAAACTCGATCCGTTTCGACGAGCGGCACCACCCACGTTTGAACCGTCGCCGCCCACACTGATGAGCCGCCTCTGCGCGTTCGTTGCTGCTGCCGCCGCTCCGCCGCTCCGCCGCCGCCGCCGCCGCCTTTCTTATCGTTTTGAGCCGAGTGAACAGATACGGACATCTTTTGAAGGGAAGTGTAAAATTTACGTGCAGCTTGAAGCCTGAACAAAGGCCGTATTTCGAAGAAGGTGGCACAAGCGAAGGAGGCGACGGCGGCGGCTGGAAAAAAGAAAGGTCGCCCTTTTCTTATTTCGGTCGAAGGAAATAAAATACCGAATCGTTGGTCTCGCGTGCCGAGAGAGCGCGCGAAAATTAGGGGCTACAAAATGCGACGAATTTGTGTGAAAGTACGGCCGAAAATAACCGCAATGTTGAGTGGGAAGCGAGCGAGTGTTGCTGCCGCTGCCGCTGCCGCTGCCGCTGCCGCGCTCGGGCGTAGTGACGGCGGTTGAGTTGGCGACGATCGTTGGCCGCGAAAAGAGGAGGGGAGGGGCAATTCGTTCGACTCGCTCGTATCGCCGGTTGCGTTCGAAATGATTCGGGCGCAGAGGCGAGCCTCGAAAAGGAAAGCCAGTCGCCAGTCTACCGAAGGGCGGTGCCGTTCCTTTCCTCGTTTTCTCAACTTTCCACCCTTTGGGTAGGCGCGGTTACTGGCGCACCACCGCATCGCCGCCTCCGCAAATATCCCAAATCGAACGGCTCGGCTCTTTTTTTTTATGGCGCGTAAACATCTCGGCTGTTGGTACGGGGCCTGTAAGACGTTCAGCCCATGACCATCAGGTTATAAGTCTCTTCGCGACGTATATCTGCGACTCCGTACGGGCGCGTATGCGGTTGCGGGTATTTTCAACCCTTCAACCACATCCGCCGATCCCATTTCAGTTATTGAAATTGAACGCGTTTCAATTTTGAAAGTGAACTCTCCCCGTTAACTCGACGATTCGTCAACCTCTTTCTTCGAGAGAGAGAGAGAGAGAGAGAGCCGCCGGTGGTATCGCTGGAAAGAAGAAGAGAAAGTTCGTCGTACGAACGTACAATCCGCAGAAAGTTCCGATCATCTTCGGCAGTTTTCGGAAACTAAAAACCTCTGTTCTCGCATTCGGTGATTCGTCAGCCGTTATTTCGGCCAGCAAGTCGAAGTCGGTAATGCTGGAAAGAGGAGAAAATTTACTGGAATTTACTTTGCACCCGAACGTTTCACTCGTCGTTGGAAGTTTGAAAAAGTAGGAACGAAAAAATTGGCGAGCCGCTCTCGCGTGGTTTTTTACCTACGAGTGTCTATTATTTGACCGACTCGAGTTGTTGGCTGAAGACGGAATTCAGAGAGTATGGCTGCCGACTGGATAACGTAGGCACTGGGTGCGGCACAAAAAAATTACTAAAACGTAGCTGTGGGTACGGTGTGGCAGAGAAGGGCGTCGTATTCGTGCTACCAGGCGGCTACCTGGGCCGCTGCTCCGTCAGCCATTAACCCGACTTTAGGCGAAGACGCGCGCGCGCACTTGGGCAACGGCCCCTTTCACGTATTCGCGTAGGCAATCCGACTGCTCCGTCGCCTACATTCGCTCCTCGCCGCAACCGAGAAATGGCGTCGAAACCCGCATTCACCGGGCAACGTGGCCGCCCATTGCCCATTCTCACTTTCAAATGTGCACCAAGCCGGGTTAATAAAACTTTGCCTCAACTACGAAACGACGACCATTTTATTAGGTTGCGAGTTGCGAACTCGCGACAACTTCGTCGAAATAGTCCGTAATAAATTTATAACTTGGGCCGGTTGGCTGATTTAAAAGGTCGTTTATTTCGTTCGAGTGGCGAGGATGGTGCGCGCAAAAACGCAGTCCGTTCCAAATAAGAAGGTAGGTAAGTTTTTCTACCCGCAATGCGCCCAGTTTGCGGGCATCGCGGGCATCGCGGGCATCGCGGGCATCGCGGGCAGAAGAGGGCAGAAGAGGGCAGAGCGAACAGCTGGGATTTGCCTGCCAACATTAAACTCGGCTCGAGTCTAACGTTTTATTAGAGGCGGCCTGTTTGCGCCTTCGAAAACAATTACCTTCTTATTTGGATGGGAAGGGGGGAACGGAGGGTAGTAATTTGCAACGGCGGTTGCCTATTTAGCGGCCACGCATGTTGACAGAGATCACCGATCCTTATTAGGTGTACTGGTCCAGTACTATTTGTACTTATCGTCGGTCGAAGGGTTACCGGTAGGTGTGGCGACGCCATTTCGGGCAAAGGCCAACAGCGACCGCCGCGCATGAAGCATAGCGTCCGAGGTTGAAGGACGAAGGCAAATTGGAAGTGTGGTAAAAGTTGGCTCCATTTTAGGCTAACAACGGTACGGTCGACGCAAACACAAACGTAGGTAGGCAATACAGGACGAGGGCAGCGTCTCGCCGCCGCCGCCGCCGCCGCCGCCGCGACTGCGACGTAGGTCTAAACTCTACTCGGCTCGTCTTATCATCGACCAAAATGACGAGAATTTTTCCAGCAACCACACTCTGTTCGCGCTAATATGTGCGCCACGTCGTAAGCTACGTCCACTCGTCTTATCCGCTTGAAACACGACTGTTCGTTTACTCGACAAAATGACGCGTGTCCTCGTATAGCGATGTGCATCCATACTTTTTGCTTCCTCCCCAGCCGACCAGGAAAGCGGATGGCTTTTGGCACAATGACGTCGTAAGTCATTAGATTAAAACGTAAATGAGAAGTGATCGTACGTCTGCGACAAACCCGTTTCAGCATCTCTACTGCCGCGGCTCAGTCGCTGAATACGAGACGATAATGTCGGAGTCGTAGGTCCGAATCTGCGCAGTCGGACCATTATTTTTTGAATTTTGTATTTTCGTCAACTTTAATATTTTCGTTTTGTTGGAATGCGGTGGGGTCTTTCTTTTTTTGTTTTTTCAGATTTTTCGTCATCCCTTACAATTAAAAAGAAAATTTTTAAAAACGCCGATGCCGACGCACGACGCCGTTGGGCCAAACGAATTTTGCTGTCGATCGGCCTTCCTAACCGACCGGCGGCCGCGTCCATCGGTGATTGCGACATCACGCGCTTCATACGATCGCCGCGAACAGAGCCAGACGTATAGGCGCCTGCCTAAGGCCCTATGACGCATAGCCACCTATTCCGCGGATACGGACGCAGCCCATCGTATAATTGAGCCCAGCCAACGAAGCTGAACGTCTACTTACTATCCGCACTCGTATAGAGGCCTACGCGTAGCCTATCGTAGGCAGGGTGTAGGCCTGAATTAGCGAACAGGTTGGTGGGTGGGTGGGTCCGTCCGCCGCTGCAGGCCCTAATCGACTACTAGGCTAACGGTTGCAGTTGCCGGCTGGCGACAGTCCACAAGTTCCGTACGAACCATCATCTCCCCGGCCCCACTTTCTCGCCTTTATTTTAGTAAAATAAAGAAAACCGACGCGATAATGCGAGTGTACGCTACTATACGGTTTAAAAATTAAAAAATAAAAAATAAAAAATAAAAAATAAAAATATCTACGCAATTTATTCAATATTTTGTAAATGCCCAATAGGTACTATGCCGTGAGAAAAAAAAAACATTATTTATCGTTATAACGACTTGGAAAAATACCACGAGTTGGTGACCACCGTCATCAACGCTTAAATATTCGTCAAAATAGAGGAATTTATTAGAAATAAACACATCTCAAATAAACGTGAACCAATTAGACGCCTCCGTCAGTTATTTAGTAAATCTAAAAATTGCGTAAATGACGTGTGCATTGGCTCCACTGGCGGTTTACACTAGAGCCGTATCCGTTGGGGGGGGGGGTGAGTCCAACCTAAAATCATTTTTTTATTTGTACTATCGTACGCACTTTTGGTTAATTGATAATTTCGACACACTTTACGTGGATCTGTGTGAAGCTTGCTGGTGTTTATATAATATTATGTGTATATACGCTGTATTAATGATTTATATATATGTAAAAAGAACATTCTTCTTTTTCGAATAACTACAATCTCACACTTTACTCTCGTTCTTTCATGTATTCGTGGTGTTTATTTTTGTTTGACCCACATTTGGAAATCGACACAATTCGACTATCTAATATTTACCGTTTCCGATTATGTTATCTTTACGTTACGTCATTTCATGTATTTTCGACTCGACCATCTTATTATTAAATGACATCATTTTTGACCATACTCAACATGACTATTTTCCTTTGTAACGAACGTCGATTTCATTTATCAAACTCATTCATTCATTCATTCGTCCGTTAATCGTCTCAGAAAGACAGATAATATTCAGTCGTATCTTCGTTCGTTTCTTTGTGTATAATAATCTTGAATTTTCTAATTTCATTACCATTTTTAATCGTTTCAATAAACTCTGTTTTTTGATTACGAGTTCACGAAACTTTATTTACATGCAAATTAGATCGAGTGGAATGCTCGGAAACAAACTTACATATATATATATATATATATATATATATGTGTGTGTGTGTGTGTGTGTGTGTAAGTGTAGTGTGTGTGTGTGTGTGCACGCGCGTGTTGTGTGTTGCGTAGAGAAGTATTTGAGTGACGTATATATTTATATTTGTGATGTATGACTCAGGATGGGCGCTTTTTGACGAGTCCGGGTACTGCATCGAATGCCATTAGTTGTATTTTGGTTGGAAAATACACCGAAACTCCTACGACAGGTAAATCCCCGATACCGCACTGTTTTATAGGGAATCCGATTTGTTTTTATTGCTGACAAGCGTAGGCGAGTGCGTCTCAATGCACGATGTTCCTTCTGCTTGCGCACACATATCGCCCCCTTGGCAATCCAACGATCCAAACACGCCACTCCACAGGCCGCAAGTCTGGGTGAATTTTATTCAACGGATGGCGCAACGTTTGACAGTGATTAGGGCGGGAGCCGCGCCGACCCACGCATAGTTTACTACGTCACCCAAAGGGCACCCTCTTGTACCTACGTTTCACTTCAAAAATTACATCGGTGCCTCTGCAGCGGAGGAAGGAGCACGACGACTCGCCGCTTTCCAGCGCTGATCCAACCTTTTTAGGCGCGCTGGTGCAACTTTGGGTTGGCGCCAACTCGGTGTCCGGTTGTTATAGGCGATGGGTGCGTAGCCTCGTTGTTTTTTAACGCCTCTCATTTTCGGATTTGGGCTGCACCTCGGCGCGTTTGCGCCGGAATTGGGGCGACGGCCCTGCCAACTTGGCCCCCATTACGCAGCCTGTGAAGGCGTTGTCCCGCAGTTGGTCCGCCAACCGACTTGGCGACGTTGTCCGCATCGGCATCGGCATCGGCATCGGCATCGGCACACGTGTCTATAAATCAGATCATTATGAAAGGCTCACTTACACATAAATTACTACAATTCTACTTTTTCTATCGAAGTACGATAATTGTTTCATTTGGAGAGGTTTGGCCCGCGAAGTCTGAAAAAGTTGATCGATTAACCAGAGTTGAACTGAGAAAAAAACTTCTTCGCAAACCACACTCGGTCATCTGCTCGAAAAGTGAGAAATTTCTTCGATTCCGGGAGTAAAGCTCCAGTGAAAAGTTTTCTTTCCAAGATAATATAAATACGAACGCGATTGTATCGCACTTTGCTTTTCTTACCAAAAACAATTGTTCTAATATTGTTCTACCCGAAACGTTAGTTTCTTGAGTTTTCATTTCTTGGAACTGACACTGAACTAAAACCCTGAAGTACAACTGTCAACTTTCTTTCACCAGAACTAAAATTTTTAGAGTACCTTCCTAACAGTGGAGCACTTTTTTCGCGAAATTAACTAAACTGCTAATCTCTGCTTCATCGCATCATCGTGCGATTTGTTGGTAAGTAATTTATTTATTTTCATTTACGGTAGGTATAGGTAGGATCTGTTTATTTCTGTGCCTTTTTTGGTTTAAGAAAACCTATATTTTGGAGCATGGCTCGCTGCGCTGCAGTTTTGTTTTTTGTTTTTTATTTTTAATTTTTTTGTCGGTTTACCGCGTACACCGTCGTTCGTCGTCATCAGCTGCGTTCGATTTGGACCGTTGGACCGTTGGACCGTTGGACCGTTGGACCGTTGGACCGTTGGACCGTTGGACCGTTGGACCGGTGGACCGGTGGACCGTCGGACGAGAAAACTTGAAGTATCTTTTCCGTATTTTCGGCGCGTAGGATTATTTTGCTTACGTATTTCATGTAGAGAGTGTAACGATTAAATTTCGATAATAGCCTCTCTGGTTTCGCAGAAACTGAACATAATTGGTCACCTCGAACGCAGCGGCCATCCCCGAATTTTCGTACCCAATTTGATAAACAAACAAATAAATAAATAAATAGCGTAGGTGGGTGTGGGTGTAGGCACTCGCAAGTCACACGGTGGCTGCATTGTATACGCTTTTGACTTTTCGCAAAATTGTCGATCGGCATTAAGAAAGAGCACATCCGAACGTAAATCAGCTTCCAGCGGGTTACCCAGCCAAATTTAGTCGACTCACCTACGTACCAACTAGGTACCTCTACCTACGAGGTAGGTACCGTACCGTCGTACCGTCGTACCGTATAGCTCTGTATAGACCAGTACCTATGGCTACCTGCAGTTGTTACCCGGTAGGATCTACTTGGATGCCCGCCTAGTCTACCTGCCTACCATTCTACGTATTTATAAACTTAGAACCGCTTTCAAGCGAATAACGATGGCCAAATCGCGAACGTGCAGAGGTACTTTGCGACTTTCGAACAAAGCTGAAAACACCATTTTGCTCAAAGGTCACGTTTCGTCGCATTAAAAATCTTCTTCGGCGGATACCGATTACATGTAGGCAGGTAGGTAAGCGTATATTTATTCGGGCTAAATCTTTGCCAAGTAGGCACACCGTACGGTACGCTACCGGTATAAGGAACGTGAATTCGAAAGTTTGAATTCTCGAATGGGGAAATCGCGTTTACGGCGGTTACCGTAGCAACTACCGACGAGTATGAAAAAAAAGGTTACCTACAGCAACCGCACGATCGCAAATCAAAGAAAAAGGACCGTCGAAAAAAAGGCGTAGCTGGGTACCTACGGCCACCGTTCGGAAAAACAAAACAAAACAAAAAAAAAAAAAATAAAAAAAAAAAAAAAGGATAAAAATAAAAGAAAATAAAAAGAAGAAAGAAAAAAGATACGATAAAGGTGAAAAAGTTTAGTCGCTTCGAAGGGACGAATTTTCAAATTAAATCGGACCGGACGTGACGTGCGTTTACCCTCTCGCCGAAGGGGTTGTTCGCCCGTCTCTGCCGCCGCGCCGCAGTATTCGACGACATAAGCGCCAAAAGCGACAGGGAGAGCGGATGCTGCGCGGCTCCATCTTTCGAATCGTCTCCGACCGACTTTCGAACTGCTTCCGCATCCCCGGAGACAGTTTATATTCGCGCCGCCGCCGCCGCCGCCCGTCCGCCCGTCCGCCCCCCCCCTTCGAACGTCGCAGCCAATTTGCTAAATAATGTTTACTCCTGCGCCACCCACCGCCCACCCTCAACTATTAACATTCGCTATTTCTTCTTCTGCGCTCGTGACGCACCGCCCTCGCCCCTCGGTTGGGTAGCGGGGGCCGCGGCCGATTCCAACTTCTCAACTTTGGGCGATTCGAGTGGGTCCGCGGGCGCTAGGGCGTACCCCTCACCAGAATGTCGCGTACGGACAGCAACGACAGCCGATTATCGTTGCGGTACTACGGCCCACCGTCTACCGCACTGACCCGCGCACACTATCTAACTACCATTTCAAAATTCGATTTTATCGATAAAAAGTGGTCGTCGTAGACGATCACCATCAAACTGCTCGAGGACTAGGGCTGAAATATGGGTGGGAAATAATATTTCGATACGGGCGCGGGTTCGGCAAAATAAAATTATCGCGATGGCACTGATAACTAAAGGACAGAGCTATTGGTCGAGAAGAAGACAGCGAGTCGGTCGCTTTATTTAGAAGATTCTGGACTTGCGGTCGTACGGTTGGTTGGTTGGTTCGCAAATAGATGGGTTAAACCCGGTACCTGGGCCACTAACAAATATAACCGACACGTTGGCGAATAGCAGTTCGGTTTGTAAATTTATTTTTAATCACACACTCGCGGCCTGTCGCAAGACACATTCCAACTTACGTCCTTTTTTTGTTTTTAGCACAAGTACAGGTAATTACGATGAAAAGGGGATTCCTCCGCCATTCTCGGGAAAATGAAAAAGTTAGGTGAGGTGTGTAGAAATTAAGTACCTACCCGTCTAATTCTTTTTCTTTTCTAATATATAAAGACAAGTTGGCATTCTTTGTCACTAATGTTCTAACGTACACTGAACGGAATGTTTCAAAATTCAAACCGCATATGAAAAATATCCTACAAACGTTTATAGACCACAAAAACTAAAATCCGTTCAGCCAAACTGCTGAAATTAAGGTTTAAAGTTGTCTTGCATAAGTGTTTATGTGTGAGTGCATGTGTGAATGTGATCTTAACATTAGCGTCTGTGTGTGAGTGCTATTGAAAATTACTTATCAAATGAATAACGAAGCTATATATCGTCGTACTGGTGACTTTGTTTGTATTAACATCAGCAGATTCGTACCAGACATTCATTTTTTGTTTTTTTATTGGAAGGAATAGGATAAATAACTGTAGCGCAGCAAGCTCTGCTAGAAAAAGTAGGTTTTCGAGAAAAAAGAATTATAAATTTTGATGGTCACATTAATTGTCTGTATGTTTATACGCGTTAGTGGTACGTTACGATTGCATGAAATGTGTTAGCTGATGACAAAACACTAGAAAATGTAAAATTTAAAAGGAACTTGAAAAAATGAAAAATTAATTAAGATGATAAAGTATGGTACATTATCGTGTAATTAATATAAAAGAAAAAAAACAAAAACATGATCATCTCGTTAATTTTTATAAAAAGAAAAGTTAATGCGAATAAGAAAACAAAAGCTTTATCAGAAGTACCATCTGACTGATCCGCACCAAAATTGGTAGAAAGTGGCAATAAATTATAACGAATATTTAATTAATATTTTGTACATATGGTTCCAAAATTCTTTATTTTACGACCAATATAAAAACAAAAATATTGGTACTGGAAGTACTATCCAGCCAATCGATACCAAAATTGGTAGAATACTACAATAAATTAAAATAAATATTTATTCTGCGTTTCATGGCTATTAGTGCAAAAGTGAGCATTTTATAGTAAAAATAAAAACAAAACTGGTGGTATCGGAAATACCGTCCGACCAATTGGCATCGAAATAAATAGGTCTGGTCCTTGGCTTAGTAAAAATGTTTGTACAAAATTTCGTGATTATCGCACAAAAATTGTGACCTATGGGTTATTAGTGCCAAAATTTTCCTTAGGTCATGAAATGAAAAACATACCTACCCCCAACCTTGAGGGCTAAGACCGCACCAAGCGTAATAAGTAGATTTTCTAAAGAAAACCTACTTAAAAAACTAACAGAGCAGCAGCTCCATGAGAAAAAGTATGGGTATTTGAAAAATGTAAAATTTGGTTGTCACTAAAATGTTATTAATAGGTAATATAATGCATATTTGTTCCTATTGGTCCAAAATTAGGCATTTTATAGACTAAATAAAAACAAAAATAGTATTAACTGAAATGCCGTGCGACCAATCCACATCAAAATTCATAGCAAGTTATAATATTTACTATAAATTTCGAAGCTATTGTTTGAAAATTGATAATTTTATAGCCAAACCAAAAAAGAAATTAGTCATACTGGAAGTACCGTACAACCAATTTGCAACAAAATTTATAGCAAGTTATAATAAATAAAAATGAATTTTTATTTCATATTTTCTAGTGATTGATTAAAAATTAGAAATTTTATAGCCAAAACAAAAATGAAAATGGTTATAGTGGAAGTACCATACAACCGATCATCACCAAAATTTATAGCAAGTTATAATTTATCGTAATTTTAAATTTCATAACTATTGGTCAAAAATTATAAATTTTTTAGTCGAAACAAAAACAAAAATATTCATACCGGAAGATTTGAGAATTAAAAAATTGGAAAGGGAAACTTGAAAATTTTCATTTTGGAATTTCAACGTTTTCAGTTTAGAATTCTTTATTTTCTCCCCCCCCCCACGTAAAAAATGCCTTTGGTAGGTAACTGTTGTCTATTAAAATCGTTATTGAATGACAATTATAATCCATAACCTTCAAATTCTGAAATCATTAGATGGAATGTTTTCAGTATATGCCCAATTAAGTAATGAAAAGAAAACTATTAAATAAAGGTGCTTCATTCAACCTCTGCTTAAAGTCTTTTTTCAATCTTGTTTCCATATTTCAAGAGCAAAAAATACAATCAATTCGTAGAAATTATCTCATATTGACAATAAAGTACAAATACATCCACAAATATATTTATAAGGGCATATCATGTGAAGAAATAATACGGTTAAAAAACTAAAATTTTCTTGAATTACAGAGAGGTTTTCTTACTCAATTAAGAAAACTCAGAAAATAAGTTAGATATTTGGTGATATTTTTTGGTATTATTGTCTAGCCCATCTGTTAGATGGATACTTCAGTTTGTTTCATATAAAAGACGTGTACCTTATTTTAGTTTAGACCGTAATTAATTTCAAAGAAAGAAAAAAAAATGGAAAAAAAAAAAAAAGAAGTCATAATTGTTGTATTCTTCAGTTTAGGTTGGTGTCATTGCACCTCGATGATTTGATTTCCAATTTTTGGTGGTTTGGTAGAGTGCCTCATTATTCTATTAATTTATTTTCCAAACTTGAACATTCTTGTCTGAAAGTGTAGAATCTGCATGTTATGTAAATATTCTGTATGGCTAGAACTATTCTTTACTTGGATTCAGTTCAACTCCCATAAACAATTGGTCAGAAAACAATTTGTGGGGATCATCGACTCTGTGTGAGGTAAGAGGTTCAGCCTCTCAACAACAGTCACTGCCAAAAGGCTGGCAATTATTAGTATCTTGCACTTTAAACACACAGTTTCGTTCCTTTGTAATTACCTATAAATTCAGGCCAGTACCTAATTGACAAAGTTCAGACCATGACTAATCGATAAATAAAGATCTCGATAATGTCACGCGCTAGTATAAAAACTCGTATGTCATTTCTTATAAGTTACTATAATGCGAAACAACGCACTCTCTGGACATATATACAAATACCTACGTATATGTACATACGTCTGTGTGCGTGTAGGTACGGAGTTGACTATAAAAGCCCACAAAACTGACTACAAAATTGCCAGTATTTGTCCAGGTTTTAGTTCCCCAATATATTTATGTACGAAGTGACCGAACATGCAAATATCTGTTGGCTACCTTTTTGCTGGGAATCCTTTTCACAATAAGGTATTCCACCCCACTATTTTGCCTCCGACAATCAACCTTTTGTTCACTGGTTCTGGTTAAAAAAAAAAAAATCACATCCATTTGTAGGCTGCCTATAATAAGTATGTTAGGTTACTTACCTTTCATTATTATTAATTTGTTTTCCTCGCTTTCCTAACAACAAACCCTGTAATTGATTCGGCAATTATTAAAGCCGCAAGTTTTAATGAAATAAATGAATGAACGAATGAATAAATAAAAGTGAATTTTTAAGAGTTCTTTCCGCGCTTAAAAAATATATACTGAGGCGTCCCAAATCGATTGCCTTATTTCATGAGGCGATCTGAAATCAATTTGCTCATAAAGTCAACCTTTAATGTATAAGCAAAAGATAAAGCAGATGAAGTTGGCTGCTTTCATGTCCGTCGATGGGTTTTTACTTCGTACAGAATTTGTGTTCATCCCTATTTATTCAAGGGCGCCAGTCTGTCGGATCGAACCAAATTATTTGTCGAAAATTGTCTAAATATGAACGAGTCGATACTGAAATAAAATGTATTAAAATCGTCTGAAAAAGAATCGAATTCTATTACTGTCGTCATGTCTTCATTTGACTGCAAATTTGAATTCGGATATGATGATGTCCGAATTCGTATTTCATTTCTGAAAAGCTGTCTTCAAATTGTGACGTTATTTTACTTTAAAATAATTTTTTATTTTAGGTCCAAAAATCTCGGACTTCTCAATACCTACCTCTACCAAATGTCATTTCTCCGCCTACGCGCAATTATGAATTACCAAATTTATCGTCGATCGTGGCGCCTGCAATAAATCAAATTATGCAACCGGTCGTAGCGCAACTGCAAAAATGTTGCACAAAATATTCAAAACACTAAATTATCTGCGCGGATTCCGCAAATAATTGGGCTACAGACCTTCCGAATGCTAAGGGCTTGCCGGGTTTGACGGATCGAGTAGGTACTCCTCTTGGACTGGAAAATAAAACCTTCAAGTTGAGCTGACGTCTTTGCGTAGTAGGTACCTTTACGTACCTACGACTACGGTATCAACTCGTTATCGATACCCTCTACCAAAGTTACACGCTCGTAGACTGTTTAGAATAGGCTATACTATAACTTCACCTTATATAGTGTATAAATTTTTATGCCCCGAATGGGTACGTATGGTGGCGTAACTTTTGAAAAAGTAGCTACTCTCAACGAGGGTTTCGTTGTCGTTAATAATAGCCAGATACAATTTTGCATCTTGACTCGTCGACAGCAGCTTACGTAATGGTTGATCTGATTTTCGAGTGCTGCACTGACGCAGAGTTTTCGTTGAAGGGGTAGACTATGTAGACGAGTACGAGTAGGCAGCACATTTAATAGCTCGTTACGAGCGTCGACATACCTTCGAATAACTATACGCGTTATCACTCATCAGTAAGCAGGTTAGAGGTACGTGGCACGTAATCAGCCGCAGCCAATTACTCCGAGCTGTAGGTAATATGGTGATTCATTCGCTCGCCTTCATCAGTACGTGATCCAAAAGTTGGGATGAAAGAATTTTGGCTACCCATTTGATTCCTCAAAATCACACCTATCATCGACACGACACGTATTAATTTGTCCTCCAGAAATAGTGGTACGTACCTATTTCCATGCGCAGACATGAAAAAGGTTTAATTTTTTATTTCCTTCGATTCTAGAATAGACCCACCGCTAAAGTTAAAAAAGATACGTACACACACGCACACGCACACGCACACTCTACTCCTCTCTTTTCTTCTTCAGCTTAATATTTGGTAGGAGTCGGGGTCAACCACGAATTACATTCTTCGCAGTAGGCCCGCAGGCGCGCCTCAAGGATTTTCAAATCGACAAACGCAGCTTTGGTTCCGGGTGGCAATCGTGTGCACTTAATGGGCCAACGAAGTCGGTAACGGCCACCAGAGTATTCGCACCCAACACGAATTACATGAAAAAAGCATCAATTACCACGTTCGGCATTTTTGCAAAACAATTTCGAATTCGTCGCGTCGGATAGCGGACGAACCAAAACTGGATTAAGAGGCGTATTTCGCATCGACCCTTGAATCGCATCCACGCAGCTCACGGAGAAATTTATCTTCAACCCGATTCCCCGAGACAAAAATGCCAACGAAGGACACGCGGGCTGTGGCTCTTGCAAGTATTTCAGAGAGGGGGGCGGTGACACTCCCAATTCGGCCAACTTTTCGCCAAGAAAATTGCCAATTTGGGGAAAATGGCTGAATTAACAAGCAGATAAAAGAAAAGAAAGAGAGGCAATTAATTATAATACGATTCTGCATGCTGAGATCGAACCAGGAGGTGAGACAGCCCCCTGCTCGAAGAGTCGCTGCACGCGAGTCACATTTTGAAAAATTTTCCTAGATATCGAGTGGGTAAAAATTTGTTGTTTGTTGGCGCGTAATCGTGCGTCTGCCATAGCTACGCCATAATGTCACATCGCAGCCAACGGATGAACGAATCGTTTTAAATTCGATTGATTGAACGACCCTTACAATTAACTGTAGAGCGAAACGTTTGGCCAAAATGCTTTATTCACCAATAACACATGATAACGAACTTAAAAACGTAAATAATTAACATTAAACTTACGAAGAAGATGATGATGATGACGACGATGACGACGACGATGATGATGATAATAATAATAATAATAATAATAACAATAACAATAACAATAATAATAATAATAATAATAATAGGTAATAATAACAATAATAGATAATAATAATAATAATAATAATAATAATAATGAGGAGAAAAAAGAAGAAGAAAATAAATGACGAACGACGGTAGTCAAAATAATACTTAACTTACTGGTCGACGCTACATCAACCAGTAACGCGTTTTTTTGATTATTAATTCGTCACGAAAGAACATTGTCGGTGATGAAGAGAAGGAATATTATCTGTCGCGATAAACCCAACTTCTAACACAGAAAATTCGTTCGCACCGCATTTTTTATATTTCTATATCCGTTTTTGTTTATTTTTCACGTTGTTTCAATTTTTTACTATAAAATAGGCGTAGGTATAAGTAATTGGAATAGAAAATACAAATACGGGTACGCGTAATGATATCGATTTAAAGAAAAAATAAAATTTAAATAAAAATAATTATACCTGCGTCAATCTGCAGTACCGTAGGTACCTATAGGTATTAGGTATACTAATATATACGGGTAGGTTAATTATTTTGGAATAATAACGCATTTTACGAGTTCGATGCTTGGGTATCGAAAATCGACCGAGGCAGTAAATAACGACGAAATCGTATCGTTTTTTTTTTGTTTTGGTTTTTGTTTTTGTTTTTTTCGATCGATTTAGGTTGCAAAAAATCTTTTTTCGATCCTTGGTCCTTGGATTAGTAACATCTTCGGCTTATCACATTAGGTCACCCCAAAACTGGCTGAAGTCGTTTTCTCGACGGATAAACGATGAAGACGAACGCCTACGTCACGGTCGTTGGTCGACAGACGCGACAGGTACAGGTATATGTGGGTACCGTAGTGTACGTGCGGCCAACAGCGTCGAGGTAACTACGGCCAGGGCTACCCACTACATCGCTTCGCCGTCGAGGCCGAGTAAAATAATTAAAAAATTCGTTATTACCGATTAAATATTACAAAATCCGCGAGTGGGGCGAGAATTTCGCACGCGGTGCGAAAGTACAAAAGGTAACTGTCTTCGAAACACAAACACAAAAGAGAGAAAAAAAAATACGGAATAGGTAATTAATTATTTATACTATAATAATAACACGCAAAAAGTAGACGAGAAAAATAGGAAAAAAAAGAAAAAAAAAAAAAAAGAAACAAAAAAAAAGACGAAGCGAGTGGATCGGATCCGAGCGACACTTTGTTGGGACGATTTCGCCAACGTCCTGATTTTCCATTCCTATTCGTATACCACACCCCTATTCGTTAAGATAGGATACTGTAAAACGCGTCCAGCGAAAGATGGCAATCGGCACTTGGCGGTCGCAACTTCCTCTCAAAGTGTCGCACGAAGATTGCAACGAAGCGGTAATTCACGAGTTGACGTATTTTCTTTTGAAAAACATTCTGCGCCACACTTTTCGTTCGAAAATAAAATTATTCTTCTCCCATACTGGGTAGGTAGTGCGTACGTAACAAAATTGTGCCACTTTGACCCACCACTCTACCACAATTCGGCGAGCCGTGCTGATTCTTTCGTATTTTTTACCAATCTTGTACTCGCAACGTATACCGAGGTACCTACAAAATGTGATACAATCGTACCTTGCGATGGGTAGCGTTTAAAACGATTAACTAACGCTCGCCGAACGCTACAAGTTTACTTGGGAATTTCCTTCACCGTCGTTTTGCGATGGCCACCCTTCGCTGGGCGTACGGTTACCTATAATACGTAGCCTATACTAGCATATTCGAGCCAGGCAGCGGATACAGCAGAAGGTATCGTTGGTCCAGCGATCGAGGAAGCTGATGCGAAACGGACAAACGACGAATCGTCTCGTCGCATTCGCTGATTCGAACGGACCACGGCGTCGTCGCGTGAAAGTTCCTTCGCTTCGCTACCTTAACTACCCCATAAAAATCCAAACTAAAACCCGCAGACCTGGAGACTCGCGATCCAGTCGGCGACTGCCGGCGTATTTTCGGCCAAAATATTATTCGCACGCGTTTATCGCCACCACGTAGCCATTTATCTTCATTAAATTCGGTCTACTTGGCGACCTACCTACTCGGTTTCGACGAAGCTGCGTTGCGCTAAAATATGATCGAGTAGGTAACTTACCTACTTTGTTTATTGGAAAAAGCGATGGCGTAGGCCACGTCTTAGGTAGGTACGGATTCGACGCGATCGCGTTTGAAAAGCGACATTCCGACTTTTTATTGTGGCACTGGAAAACGAGAATTCGCGCAACTGTAGATTACCTTCCTCCCTCCCAACATCCCTCACCCACTCGCTCACTCGCTCACTCTCTCGCCACGGCAGACGGTAGCTAGCGGAAGTTATATTTCGAAGGCAAAGCGATCTCCGCTCGACGCGAGACTTTTGCAACGCATTTTGCCTTTCATTTGCGAGAAAGTCAGCCTCCTAGCCGGGGAGAGGGCGGGGCGGAGCGAACTGTGTCCGAGTCATAGTTGGCGACATTTAAAAACTTTACTTTACCGACCGATGCCCTTTCCTCCGACAAAAAAAATCCCCAAAAAAAATCCCCAAAAAAACCTCGTACTTGTAAAAATTTCGAAAATATTTTTCCACGAGTCGCACACTTGAAATAAGGTTGACGACAGCTGACACGCGACGTTCCGGGGTCCGGTCCAGCGGCAATGGGTAGAAACTTGGGCTCGCCGGAAGCGTCCGAGTTCGTTTTCGAAATCACTACTCAAAACTGGCAAACAGGTAGACCGGAACGCGGCAGCGTACGACGACGCGACGTCCTCTTCGAATCGACGTTTTTCATTCGTCGAACTTATTTCCCGGCCGCCGCCGCTGCCACCGCTATCGATTCGGACGGCAGCGAGGTTGGACGGAAGCGGCCGCACGCGGTCGGCGAAAAGGACGACAAACGCGCGCGCCTTCGCCGAGAGTCTGTTATTCGCAGCAGCTGGGGTCGTTTTGTTCGTTGGCCGTGGCAGCCGAAAAAGGTTTTCGCTCGAAGCGAATTGCTTGCGCTTAGCGCTACATCCAGCCGCCACACAGGTAGTCGTACGAACTGTATTTACAATGATATCGGTAATTATTACGAATTGGCATTCGACTGGCAGGCCGCTGGGCCAAGACGACGCACGTTGCCCATTTCCGCATCGCTGGCTCACAATCGACGACCTACACATACACCGGACTGCGTTCCGCTGGTCGTATTCGAGACTATAAAATAATAATCTGTCGTCCGTAACGACCGGATGGACGGCGATTTTTAAGCGTTGGACGGACGACAATACAACGAGTACCGTACGTGCAGCGGCTACGTCTACGTACGCGGATGACGCACGCTGCAAAAACGAACGCACGATCGAAATCGTTACTACCCAGTAGGCTACGTACTACCTACAGCCCGCACAGGTACACATTATTCAATAGTAATTAGTACGTAGGTACGTCGTCCGTACACAGGTAGTATCGTCGCGACTAACAAAATGGCTTAAAAAGTAGGCACTAGGGTGAAGAAATGAAGAAGAAGAAGACAAGACAAAATATAGAGAGAAAATTACGAAATAAAATAAACATAAATCGAGTCTCATCGATATTGCACTAAATTTCAAAGGATGACTGAGGAAGAACTAAGTATATAGGTATAGTAAGTAATACAAAACGATTACCGTACATATTATCGATCGTTGTTTGTTTCTCTTGTTTCCGATGCGATCTAAACAACTAAGCAATTGAGTAAGTAAGTGAGTGAGTAAGTAAGTAAGTAAGTAAGTAAGTAAGTAAGTAAATTAGTAAGTGAGTACGGTCCAAGTATACGAGTACACGTACGTCCTACGTATAAGTTAATATCTCTAAGACGAAATAAACAAAATGGAGCTACTTAGTTATAGTAGAAAAAGGGGAACGAAAACCGGTTAGGTAATATTGCCGATAGAATTGCGTACCTAAGTACAAATATTGTCGGAAGACGTGACGAAAGAGAAGCGCACGCGAAATTGTTTTTACACACGTCGCTGATATGTTAATCAAGTTTCGAAAAATGAAACCGATAAAATGAAACACCGGGTGCGAAGAAAACGTCGACTACGAAAAGACGGAACGAGTAAGGTACCTACGCGGTCCAGTTGGTCGCGGATATTTTCGAATTCGAGAACACGCAGCTACCGATAAGAGTACACTCTACTACCCTGTATATACGTAATGAAATTAAAGGGTTTCAAATCGACGTTCGAGCGACGTTCGCGATGAAGGCGGAAAATTAACACGTAGGCTACTAATAAAAATACCCAACGTGACGATGTAGGTATTCATTCGTCATCTACACGATGAAGACTACACGGCCCAGGAAACGGTTTGGAAACGAGAGAAATTTACACCACGCACCCTAAAAATAGAATTGAGAATTGAGAATTTGTTCGCGATAAATAATAATTATAAAAATAACGTAAAACAGCTAAGTATTAGCCGGATAATTTTGGGGGACGAAAAATTACAAATAAATAGATAAAAAAAAAAAAAAAAAAAAAAAAATAATAATAAATAAATAAAATAATAATAATAATAATAATAATAATAATAATAATAACAACAACAATAGTGGGTAAGTAATAAAAATTGTAATAGCAATAGAGAAAGGAGAACCGTTAAAAAAGAAAAGAGAAAAAAAAGGTGAGTTGGAACGTTGTTCGAGATTCGTTAAGAGTGGGCAACCAGCGACGAGTGTTGGACTTGTTCGTAATCCATCGGCACTTTGTCAAATTTTCCAACTTTTATCGGAATTTTTCTATACGTCCCTCGTGGATCTTTATTTTTAATCTGAAACAATCAAAACCGAACGATAAGGAAAATCGTGGCTGGGCACGGCATCTAGAAAATGAATATAGCGAACGCGTCCGCCGCCAAATGTACCTTCCCCTCGTTTTTCTTTAAAACAAAAAAGAAAAAAAAGGAAAAAAAGGAAAAAAAGGAAAAAAAGGAAAAAAAGGAAAAATCGGGTCCGAGTTACGCACTAAGTTTGGGACAACGATCTATCGACGAATCGGACGCGACGGTTAGAGGTCGAGATCGGTGGTGGCAACGTGCGGCGAAATCAACAGGAATCGTCGTACGAACGGCGTGAAAGCCGAAAGTCACCAATCGATGAAATGCCAACATCCGAATCCTTTAAAATCGCAACAGTTCGGTGCACTTCCCGCACGCGTAATCGGTTTTGGCTGACGTCAACGGTTCCACGAACTGGAATTGCGACCCATCCGAATGCAATGCTCGACACATTCTCCACCATTTCCGGACAGACCGAAAGTCAGCCGTCTACACACACACACACACAAACACACACACACACACACACACACACACTCGCGCGCGCGCGCATATATATATATATATATATATATGTATCGAATAGTATAAAGGCCGTTGACGCCATTCGTCAGGCGGCTGGATTCGTGGTCGACAGCCAGACCCAGCCACCAATTGGTCGACCGTCCTGCGGTAGTTTCAAAGAATTCTCCCCTCCCTCCGCAACGCAAGCATATCGAGTGAAATCGCTTCACGTTCGATTCGACTTTTTCACATGGTAATAGCCGCGTAGGTATTCGTATACCCACGTAAGTAGCTATCTATCTATTAGGTACGTTTTACGAACGCAATTTACTCACCTGAAAAAAAGTAAAGATAACTAAAAAGAACAGAATGGCACTGACACAGCCCAAAATGAGTAACACCGGAGCAGAGGTATAGGCGGCGTAGTAATCTCGGCTCGAGAATGCAACGCGCGCCGCTTCGCTATCCAAAGTTGTACGTTTGCCAGCCGGAGCCATGTTTACACATTCACCTGAAAAATACGCGGCCCGTTACTATCGAGTGGCCACGTTCGGAGACGCTTCCGGCCAACCAACCACTTTATTAGCGCCACGAGACCGATGTACCTTTTTAAGGTCGAGACATGCCGGCGAAAAGGTGGGCAACCGCTACGTACCTTGCGCGTATTTGCGACGTTCGGCTCGTGTCGACCGATTCGGAATAGGTACGTCTCCGACGACGACATTCCTTAAATTCACGAGGATAGCGTCGATAAACACGAAGCGAAGTACCTACGTGAAAAGGTAGGCTGCGGTTGCCTATTTAGCGCCGGCATGTCTACCGAAGGAACGAACGAACGAACGAGGGAGCGATACTTACCCGTAGCGTTATCACAGTTACAGCAGTTGGTAGTGGTGCGTTCCGTGCAGCAAGGTACGCACTGTTTACCAATTTTATCTAAATGTACGGGATATGTACAGGCGATGCAGCTGGAGGGGCCGGGACCGTCGCAGGCGGTGCACGACGAGTCGCACTGCTTGCAGAGCTGCGTGACCGGGTCGTAGTACTGCGAGCCCAGGCATTCGACGCACAGCCCTCCGTCCTCGAGCATGAAGTGCGGCGGGCACGACGTACACTGCAAAGGTCCTTCGCCTGTGCGGCCGACCAAACGGATCGAAATCAAAACGCCGTAAAAACGTAATTACGAATACGATACATAAATGAGAGAAAACGAGAGGGTGGGGCACACGGACACTCCACCCTCGACTGCGTTCAACGAACGTACCCTTGCAGGTGCGACAATAGTGATGACACTTTTGGCAACCGAAGTCCGACATGAAGAAACCTTGCGGACATTCGGGATGACATTCGCCGGCTGCCAGCTGCCAGCCTTGCGGGCACGTCACGCACTCGTCTCGACGCGGACCCACGCACGTCATGCAGCTGAGGAAGCATTTCGCGCACGTTCCGTACTCGTTGTAGTAACTGCGCACACACCGTTGGACCGAATTATTAACGACGACGACGACGACGACGACGACGACGACGACGTCGTCGCCCGTCGGCACGAGGCTGCGAAAGTGCGCCCGAAAAGCGGCTGCACCCAGCGCCGTCCAGCCGTCGGCGGGTAACGCCACTCTCGGGGCAGACGCACGAACGCGTCGCGTCCGCCTTCGGACCGCCGTCCGCACCTATTCTTTTTCTATTCTTTCGCAGCGAACTGGCGGGCAGAATCAGCCGCACAGCCACCACCAAAAGCTGGCCAACGGTACCTCGAAAAAGCAGACAAACGGTTTGCCCCACGGCTGAGTCACAACACCCGACACATTCCAGGAGTGCGCGTACGCAGCCACTGGGCCACGCTGCTCAGGCTCCGGCCGGGGTATCCGATTATCATTCTACTTTTGCGGCGATGGCGACCGGGTACGCGGCCAGTCTGCCAGCCGAGATGAAGGGCGTCGCGAGAGTGAGGGGCGGCGTTAAAATTTCATTTTGAGAAGGGGGTCGTACAGCGGGGTTCGGTGAGGCGGGTGGTTTGAAAAAATAGAAAATAAAGACCGATAACGTTTACATTGGCGCGCGAAAGAGGGACTGCCAACGGAAAAGGCTTGGAACGATTTCGAGGTGGTAGGCGATATCGCAGTGCCCAGCGGGCAGGGGGAGAGGGGCACGACCCGCCTCCAAAGGCGGCAAAGGAGGGAAAGAAGAGCGAAACGAAGTGGACGGCCGAACCTGGCGGTGGCGCGCGAAAGGCGCAACTGCGGACTGCGGACTGCGGACTGCGGATAGCGGACGAGCGGCGGCCGCGATCGTGCGAACAGTCGCCGACTCGGCGACGGATGGCGACGGCAATCTGATTTGGATTTGGTTTCTTAAACGGAATATAAAAAATTATCGAGCGGAAGGAAAGGACGTACCCGTTGGCGCAGGTGGTGCGGCACTCTCCGCTTTGCAGCAGCAGCGGCGTCCGGCATCTGCTGCAGTTTTGTCGCGACGTGCACTGCTCGCACGTGTGCAGACAGGGCGAGCAGCCGCTCTGGTCCATGTAGTAACCGGCCGAGCACTCGGTCACGCACCGATTATGCTGCAGCGCCGTTTTGCTGGAGCAGGACAGACAGGCGTCGGCCGAGCCGTCGCTGCACGTTTCGCACGACGAGTGACATTTGGCGCAACTGTCGTTGGTCCAATACTCGCCTAGGCAACACACCAAACAAAAACCCACCTCGGTCATGACGCCGAACTAAACCGTAATCTAAGTTTGGCCCAATCGTCGGCTATGGGCTGGCATCGCTGCATCAATGCGCCAAGCGACGATACAAAATAGGTATCTACAAACTGTACGGACGATACCCGCGGTGAATGAGTCGGCGGCGCCCGTTTAGGCCACAGCCACTAACCGCACTAACCGTCGTCGTCCGTCCTTTTTGCCCGGTTTGCCGACCAACGGCCTATTAGAATTCACCTCGTAAAAGGGTTGGGCGCGTGCGAATGATGAAAAATTATCGGTTTCCCGAGAAAAGAAGACGATCGGTACCATTTTATCGTTTTTACCCGACATTTTTTCACGCATATACGTACGCGGGTATAGGTATCGCCCACAGTTTGTGTCTACCGTTTTGAAAAAACTGCCAACAGGATACGGCTGAATTTTTCACGAAAGGTAGTCCTTACAACGTGTATAGGACCAGCGTCTGATACGACTTATTCCCGTACTACTTTCGCAGTTTCCGAGAAAACTGGAGACCAAAAAATTCTGCACAAGCGATTTTTCCAGGATTTTGAGGAAACTGCAAAAGGGATAGGGCTCAAATTTTCACCATACATTGTTCTTATGCACGTGCAAGTTTCACACAAGTTTGGTGCCTATTCGTACAGTACAGTTTTCGAGAAAATTGGAAAACACAAAATTACTAGAAAAGTCTTTTTTTTCAGATATTTTGAGTCAACTACGGAAGAGATACAGCCGAAATTTTAACGAAATATAGTTTTTAAGTAGGTATGACCTGGTCTGATATGAGTTTCTTGCACGTAGATTCAGTCATTTAATTCTTACAAAAATATACTTAACTTAAAAATAAAAAAATTAAAAAACTCATTGAGGAAAACAAGTTGCCCGAGTCGCTTCAAGTACCTTTTCCGTGTTTACGAACGGCGCAAGGGTTTATTTTATTAATGAAATTTCGATACATCGACATGCTCGATAAATATCGATTATTTTTTTGTAATTTTTTCACGCCTTTGAAAATAAGGTTAGTTGGTTGAATTGCAGACGTAAATTGGCATACTCGATTTCCTAGCCAAGTATAGTGTTTTTTCGGATTTTATCGAGGAGAGAGGGGGAGAGACACAGAGGTACCTACCCAAGAAAACAAATTCCCCTCGTTCTTTTCATAGTCCAAAATTCGCCACGCATCTTATTCGCGGCAACTTTCGCATCGAAAATGGCGAACGTCGGCAAAAATCAACTCGAACGATGCACAACTTTTCATCAATTTCGCTGCCACATCGATTGTTGGTATGGAAAAAATGAAAATTTTATGCACGTTCCAGACCTCAATCAATGCGCGACAATCGAAAAGTGATATTAGAGCGATAAGCGAGCGACTTTTGCCTTCTTCACGTTTCAGAACATACGAAGAAGGATGTTCAATAAAGACTGAGACGAATCCTACAAAAGATGTATTTTTTATTTTAACATTTGAGGAAGGATTCATTTCCCTCCAGCCACCACTTACGGAAGACTGCCTCAAAATCATGTTTTGACAGCCACTTGAAAATCCCCCGCACAGCTTCCACAGCTTTCTTCGTGTACCTACGCAAGTTTTGGCTCCTTCAACTTTTTCTTCGAGGTAAGAAACGAAAAGAAAAAACATCACGCGAACGCAGATGTGAACTTTGGAGGTGGGTGTGTAACCATTTTCTCTTCTTCGTGATGCGTTAAGTTATTAGCACACTGTGCAATATAAGGGCGGGCATTTGTCACGATGCAACTTAAATTTGAAACACGTCTGCATTTCACGACGTCGCAAGGGAATGTTGCGTGAGAGTGACAGCGAGAGTTAAAGAATATTTGAAAGAGGCTACATATCGGTACATTTAACGGACAAACGAGTTGCCAAACAACTGAACGTGGATCTTCTCAGATCAAGCGTTAGAGTGTACCAGCGTTGAGTTTTGCTTCTAGCTACGAGACTATGTCTCAACCGCGCACTCTTCCCACCCCCTTTAAAACGCGTCATACCAGTGGCATCGTGTTGCTCCAAAATTACAGATTCTCCATGATGCTTCGTGAAGCATCTCAAGTGCTCGACTCGACATTTTTCACCCAGTCCGATTCAATTTAAAACAAAAACGAATAAAATCTATTTCCGTATTTTCAACTTATCCGACATTATTTACGCAGTTTTTACGCAGACAAAATTTCAAGTACCTATTGAATTCAACACCCTACTACGCACAAATAAAAACACCCATTAGCACAAAATTTACACAACGAACTGATGTTTTGATGCGGATAATGAACCCACATCAACGAGTGAGGAAATCAGTAATCAGCACCTATTGGCGGCGGGCAGAAAAATCGAACGTGTCGCAGTCTTTATCGAACACTTCTCATACTCACCGAACTGAAAATAAATTTCAAACATTTCAATTAAAGTTAGCGTTAATTTTATTATTACGACTTTTTTTTTTTTCCAATTGCTCGGCAAGTTTGATCTTTCGGCGGTCACAAATACTTTCTGTAGGGGTTAAGGCGGACGGATTGTTGTGGTTTGCGCCAACTTTCGTTGGGGGTACAGACCTGCGAGGGTTGGGGGCGGTCCAATTCTAGGTGGGAACACCGGGGCCGCGACGCGCTTCAACCGATTTTGGCGCCTATTTTGGCGAGAATTTTGCTCGCATAGCGACGAGCGTCGCGCGCGCTGGGAATGCAATTAGCTGCTCAACGGGGAACGGTGAAAGAGTGACTACTCTGCCTCCGGGAGACGCGGCACGGTACTGCGTGCCGGTAACCCGCGGTCGACGTTCCGCCACCGAAAGAGTGTGTGAGTCGAAATACCTGTTCTACACAGCTGACTTCCGATTGTCACGCATTTGGCCTCCGCGTTGTGGACGTAGCCTGCGGAACAGGCGGCGCAGGTGGCGTTACTTTGGCACACGTCGCAGTGCGCCGTGCACGCAACGCATTCCCGCCGCCTCGCGTCGCCGTAATAACCGTGCGGGCAGTCGCTGTGGCATTTGTTGGACAGCTCGAAAAATCCCGACTTGCAGGTGGTGCAGTTGTGTTGGGACGGTCCGGTGCACGTTTCGCAGTTGGCGTAACACGGTCCGCATCTGCGACAAACAACCGTTGCAGAAGGCACGCGAAATGAGAAAAAGGGCGGAAAGCAGTAGGGCGCGTGGTAGGCGGGCGACCGCTTACCTGTACGAATCGGATTCGTAAGTGTTGGGCGGGCACGCGGCCAAACATCTGTTGTTGCTCAACACCAAATTGTGATGGCACGATGTGCAGTGGTCGGGCCGGTCTTGGCAGCTGGCGCAGTTCGATTCGCAAGGCACGCACGTTCGTTCTTCCGTATCTGAAGCACACAAACGAAACGTTAGCGAGCACTGGGCGCGCTGGTCCGAAAAGCGCAGCCACGCACCGACGCCACACGACTCGTCGAGGCGTGCCGTACGGCGGACGCGCTTACTTTCGAAATATCCTTCGGGACACTGCTGCAAACATACGGCCAGATCGGTAACGCGTAAGTGGGCCGGTGCGCACGTCAAGCAGCTATCTTGGCCGGCTCCGGCGCAGGTTTCGCACGAGTCGTGGCACGGCCAGCACAAGCCTCCTTGGTTGGGAAAGCTGCGCGGCGGACAGCGGCTGACGCAGGCGCTGCAAAGAATGCAGAGGACACGACGTTTTAGTAGGAGGGCGCGAACCGCGTCTTCGCAGACCGCACCACCGCACTCTTCTCGGTGGGCACACTCACTTGTCGAGTTTGTAGTGTTTACAGGCGACGCACTGCGTGGCGCCTTTTCCGTAGCATCCTTGATGATCGCATTCCGGATCGCAGTCGTGTAAAATACGTCTGCCCTCCATGGAGCGTATGCTCTGCGAGGGTCGTTCGCGAGGCGTCGCCACCGATGCACCCTGCCGAATAACGCGCTCACCCCGTTAATACATTCGTAATTTTGCCATTCGGCGACGGCCAACAGAGAAGCGAATGTAGCCGTAGCCGTAGCCGTAGCCGTAGCCGCAGCCACGTCGGCACAGTCGCCACCCCGAAGACCGTCGGTTAGAAGGGTCGGTTAGGGTGTGAAATCAGCGACAGAGGGTGTTAGTCGTACGCTACGGTTAGTCGAAGAACGAAAAAGCGGCGGTAGCGGCGGCGGCGGCGGCGGCAGCGGATTAAATACGTAGGTACGGCTTAATATACAGTGTAGGTACGCGTAGGTACGCACAACTGTAGGCAGGCACCTATTTATACGCAACGCAAGAGGCACCACCCTGTAGCGCCGACGCAAACACGCGGAAGAATGAGCAAGAAGAGAAGAGAAGAGAAGAGGAAACACCAACGCCGACAGCGAAATAAGCAAACAGATTCCAGTAGACAATAAAAAAGAAGACGCAAGAAACAGATAGAAGACGGAAGAAAACAGAAAAAAAAGACAGAACAAAAAAAGCGTATTACTCGTAGTACTTTGCTGCCACTATCTTTACTATTAGCGGGTAAATGGCGTCTAAAAATTGTTCCCGGCGGGAAATTCGAGAGCTGCGGTTACAGAAAAAGGATACAGACGGTATTTAAGGAAACTGTACGATTAGAATACGGAGACGGGAAGGGGCGTAAATACGCCTTTTCCACGTATTTATAAGTACCTACAACATTTTATAATAAGCCAAAAATTATCGTAGCCTACGCACGATCGTCGTACGAACACACGCAGACGTAAAGTATGTGCGCGTATATAATCAAAATGTACGCTGTGTAGGTATAGGTAAGGTGTAGGTGTAGGTGTAGGTGTAGGTCTAAGTCTAAGTCTAAGTCTAAGTCTAAGTCTAGGTCTAGGTCTAGGCATAGGCATAGGTATAGTGTAGCCTGCTACTTACCTCGGGTTCGGTGCCACTGGCGAACAGCTCCGATATCGACCTGAAGCTGGGATGGCTCAGGTTTAGCACGTCGCTAATGGAGGAGCCGCCGCCCAGCATGAAGCCGCTGTTGCTGCCGAACGGAAAACCGCCGCTACGGGCTTGCGGTTGCCCAATGGCGAACGGAGCCACCGACTGCAACGTCTGGGCCGACTTCAATCGGATCGGGTTCGACTGCGTTCCGTAGAAAATTAACTGCCATTTTTTCAGGATACCTGCAACAGACATAGTCGATCAGCACATTCTATTCGCCTCCGTCCACCGTCCAGTCTCTGCTCTGGGTTCAGGAAGGGAATATATCGCGTGGATTTGAAATTAACGTTGTTTTATTCTGTTCTCTTCGATCCGTTAAAGCAAACTCTAACAAATTTTGATGCTAGTTATTATGGGAATGAACTGTCCTATTTCCTCCGATAATTTATAAAATAATTAGCAAATTTTGTATAGATTACAGCAGTATACAATTTCGCTGATTTAACGGTCATTATTTAATTTAATAAATGTGAAATAATAAAAAATTCAAATCGGCTAATATGGCCAATATTCAAAACAGCTTAAATGCCGCACCAATATTGAAATTACTCGTTGCAGAATAGTATTTAATTTATTAAAATTAACCAATAATTAAAATAGGTACTACCTGATATCAATTTCTTTTTTATTTCTATTCAAATTTTAGGAAATACATTATAAAAACATATTGTGTTTCAAGGACCGAAGAATATCTTCAAAACACAATTCAAACTGATTTGTTTTTAATTTCAAAGTCAAGAAAAATGATACTACGTTGTTGTTCTCTAATTTTAATAAATTTTTTCCAGAAATTTTAACCATTTTGCATTTGAATTTTTTGTTTTGAAATACATGCAAATTTCCATAAGCCATCTTATAGCCAGCATACTATGCGGCATCTTATTCATCCCATGGAGTACGATGGCCAAAAAATTAAGAGTTTTAGTATTTTTTTTATTACTTGGTTATTTTTGAATAAATATTTGATTGAATTGTAGCAAAAGATGCGTAAGTCCTTGAAGTACATACCTGCCAAATATAGTCTCTTTTCATCACTCTTATTCAAACCTATTTCAATTATTCAAAAGGTGCGGCATCTTTGCCTCCTTTACGTTAAGCAGATTATCAATGAAATTGAAAAAAAAAAAGGCGCGAGTGAAGGATTGATGTGTAGACACAATAGGGTGGTTGTGAGTATGAGTGTTGCACATGCACACAACCACACACCTACACACGCCAACTGTTACAATATTGTAACATGTAAGGCGTACAAGTTACAATCATACTTCTCATTTTATCACCTACTAGAGCTACCAGAGTGTAGACCAAGCGCTACTATGATATTTACACATCGAAAATTAACTGACGCAGGCAAATGAAAAAGAAAACTCTAACACAGTGGCAGTTCTGTTAGGAAAAGTAGGTTTTTGAAAAATGTAAAATTAGGTAGTCACTAAAAATTTATTAACAGATTGTAATAAATATTTGTTCCAATTTACGTTCCTACTGGTCTAAAATTTGGCATTTTATAGGCAACATAAAAACGAATATAGTCTCACCAGAAGTATCATGCGACGGATCCGCACTAAAATTTATAGCAAGTTATAATATTTTTTACATTTTGTATATGTGTTAATGCGCTATGGGTATGTGAAATCATGGTCTTTATGCTGGGTGGGTCTGTGAAGTCATAATCATAGCGCTAGGGGGTTGACCGGTAAAAAAATTTTGGAACCACACTACCCTGGTTAATAAGATAAGCAATAGCTAGCTCAAGTTCAACAGCTGATGCATTATAATATGTACTTGATAAGGGTGTGAAATATAAATATTTTTTCAAATTGATATTTCAGGAAGAATATCGATACTCAAAATATTGATGTTATAGGTAAAATGTTGTGACATTTTGGGTAGATTGTGAGCTGATTTTTGCAAATATCGATACCAACCAAATTGATTTATTTTGATTTATAAGTGGAAAAAATTAATTTTAATGCAAAATTGATTTTCCAATTTGTTCTCAATTGGGTCTCACAATATTTCATGCCTGAGTAAATATGGTGAAAAGAGTTTGTAGAATATTTTGGTATAGGTATACATAGACAATCATAGGGTGCACCGAAATATATTGAATTTTTTTTTTTTGTGCAAGGGGAGGGAGTGGAATAAAGTTTCAGAAGCTCAAAAGTTTGCAGGAGGAAGAACTCCAAAAATTGTGAAGAGAGGGGGAAAATTATGTACATTGCCTGCATAATTTACAAGATTAATTTTAGTAAAAAAATATTGCTTTTAAGAAAATTTGATAGTATTGAATTGGTAATGATTAGATGGGACACATTACAAATCTCATGTTTTACACACAATGTGTGTATAGTATGCACTCAATTCGGAGTGTGTCCATCATAATTTAATTACTTTGTGATGTTTTTTGTGAAAAATACTGGGTTTCATATCTTTTAAGTTAAACTTTGGGCCAGGATTCCAAAAAACTAAAAAAGTAGTTGAAACATTCTGATGTTTTTTTGAAAAATGTCAAAATTAAAAAAAAAGTCAGTACTACTGGTACATGTCTTACAAAACACATCACAAGAAACCATCTGCAAACACACACACACATACACGAAAAGACAACTACCTCTCTTCTCCCACTTGTGACTCATTATTTTCTTTTGTTGTGCCTAAAATTGTCACCCTCATTTTTCAGTCCTCAATCTTCCACAAGTTTACATTCCATGTCTGGCATGCTGAATGGGCCTAATGAAGTTCTATTAGAAAAAATCTCTATTCCTCTGAAAGTTGGGTAACAATTTATATCCCATCCAATGTAAGATGATTCCTGGCTTTAACGAAAGCACTACTAATAAATGCACTTTGAATAATACTTTATACTGCAAAATACCTAGCATTGTTTACAAATCAGAGAATATGCACCAAATGCTGCTACGTAGTAATAATTCACAAAGACCTACAAAAATGTGTGAGAATTATCAACTAACTTGCTGCACTGATATGATCAACAAGCATATGAATACTAGAAACCAGTAATGTTGTTATTAATCGATGTAATCAAATATTTGTATCGATTAAATCAATTTTCTCAATCGATTATTTCCTCTAATCAATTGGAATGGATTATTGGGTTTTGTCAAAAATAATCGAAAATAATCGATAATTGGCAATCAGCACTTGATTACTGCAAATTTCATTGATTAGTGATCATCAGCAAAAATGAAAATTTTTTGGAAATTAATGCCAGTTACCAGTCTAGTAATATACTGATTATTTGTGAAGTGCGATCTGAAAAAATTTGTAAAATTGCATTCATGTTGAAATTTTTATGGGATTATACTAAGTTAAATCACTGTGAAGTAGTGATGCAATTATTAATCGATTGTTTGAAGCCAATTATTATGAACAATCAATTATTTGCAAAATAATCATTCGATTACGATTAATTAATTATTTTTCAATAATTGGAATCCTAATTAATTCTCTTTTGAAAATAAATAATAAGTAAGAGATCAATTAAGTTGAAATTAAAATTCTGTCGAAATATCATTTCATAAATTTTCTCATTTTATTATCAAAGCCATTTCAACTTTATTTTTATTATCTACGATATAAGTTGTTTTCAAGATACCTGATGAAAAAAAGTTATAACCTATTCACACAAAATGGGAATGAAGAAGTGATTGTTTTAAAATTTTATTTAACAAATCGTTCAAAAGAATTAATAAGGTAATTAAATGAAGAAAATTTAGTATTTCATGCAAGTTGGAAACTTTGGCAACGTTTATTGACGATAAAATCTTTATTTATGGGTTTATGAAAAAAATAAAGAGAACTTTTTTGATAGAAAATTTATGATAAAATATTTTGGTTTGAAAATTTTCTTTCTCAAGCCCATAGATTTCATAATAAATGGCAAAAATTGTGATAAACTGTAATTTTTTGTCATGCCAATGGTGATTGCCAACCAATTTTGCAAGCAATTACCAGCCAGTGTATCTCAACTCATCCATACACTAAGCGCTAATAGAGCAGACACTGAAGGAAAATTATAATACTTGGCCAAGATAGCTGATGAGGCAATCGCAGCAACTGCTAATAGAGCCTCCATTGCATCAGAGGTTGGAACTAATGAAGAGCTGAGAGCACAATTAGTCCAGCTAAACAAAAACTTACGTGATCTAAAAAATGAAAACAAAAATCTTCGGAAACATAACAACAGCGGCTATGGCAATTAACAAGGCCGAAGAAACTATAACCCAAAAGGTCACAATGATAGAAAAAATGAGAGACAATCTAGATCCAGAGATCCAGTCAAATCGTTCACAAAATAGGGGTACAAGTCCCAAATGAATTCCCCCTCAACAAAGTAGCAAATCACAAAGTCCCAACTGAAAACCTTACAATAAAAATTGGTGCTACTACCACAATCTGTTTGACAAAGCAGCCACCAAATGCGAACCAACTTGCGCATGGTGGCAGGTAAAAAAACCAGTCAAAATAAAATGAGGGGCCCTTTCAACGGCTGATGTCCCCTTCAAAAAATACTCACGCCGCCTGTTCTTAAAGGATAGGATGACGAGGAAAAGGTACTTGGTGGATACAGGAGCAGAAATGAGTATCCTACCAGCTAGCAAAACACAAAAAGTACAAACTCCAAAATACTATCTCCGTGCAGCAAATGACCTGAACATTTCTGCTTACGACTAGAGACCAGCGAAGTGAATATGGGTATGAGATGTGACATGACTTGGTCCTTCACAATTGCGGATGTCCCAAATGCGATCCTTGGTGCTGATTTTCTAGCACATTTTGGCTTGTTGGTCAATTTGAAAAATTCTAAGCTTATTGACTCAACTACAGGATTATTTGGGGAGGGCAAATTGCTAATGTACAAAATTTACGAAGCGACTGATAGCTGCAGCAAACTTAATGAGAAATTAATGAAAATTTTCTCTGATTCCCCTGGTATAAACCAGCCATGTTTCAAAGAAGACGCTCCTTATAAACATGATACAGTCCATATAATTGAAACCAAAGGACAACCATGTACTGCAAGAGCCAGGAGACTTGCTCCTAACAGGCTCAATGCAGCTAAAGAACTATATGATCAAATGATCAAGGAAGGAATAGTTTGACCATCAAATAGTTTGTGAAGCTCGCTGATTCATATGACAAAAAAGTTGAATGATAAATGGTGAATTGTAGGGGATTATCGTGCCCTAAATGCCAAAACAATCCCTGATTGTTATCCAGTACCGAATATAATGGATTTTAACGTGAATATGAAGGGAAAGACATTGTTCACTAAAATGGACATAAATTGGGCATTCCATCAAATACCTATGGCCAAACAGGATATCCACAAAACCGCAGTTATCACACTGTTTGGATTATTCGAATATCTTCGAATGCCATTTGGACTTTGTAATTCAGCGCAAACTTCCCAGCAATTTATCAATGGATTGTTAAGAGATCTACCATTTGCGTATGCATATTTGGATGATATATACATATGCTCAGAAGGTGGTGAGGAGGAACACGAGACACATGTGAGAGCCGTATTACAGCGTATACACGCTGCCAGCCTCACTGTCAATTCTGCAAAGTGCAAATATGCACAAGCAAACATTGATTTTGTCGGGTATACAATCTTAACCAAAGGTATTTCTCCAACTAAGACCAGAGTGCAGTCAATATTAGACTTTCCCAAACCTAAACATGTTGCAGACATGCGACGATTCTTGGGGATGGTGAATTTCTATCGCCGTTGCATGCCCAACATAGCTACTGAACAAAGCAAGCTATTTGCATTGTGTACTACTAATAAAAAAAGGGATAAAACCCCTATACAGTGGGATATTGAGGCAGAAGAAGCCTTTGAAAATGTAAAGAAATTGCTAGCAAATGCAACATTATTGACGCACCCAGACGACAGTCTGCCGTTATTCATATCAACTGATGCTTCTGACTTCGCAATAGGTGCAACCCTGTACCAAATGAAAAATGACATAAATCAACCTCTTGCGTTCTTTTCTCAAAAGCTTTCTAAAGCTGAAAAAAACTACAGTACTTATAATAGGGAATTAATGGCAGTTTATGCTGCAATTAGGCATTTCAGACACCATGTAGAGGGTCAATCATTCACAGTTAACACCAATCATCTTCCCATCATACACACCTCAAGCAGAAAACTGACCCAGTCTCTCCAAGACGATTAAGGCAGCTCGACCTGATAAGTCAATTCACTACAGACATAAGGCATGTCAAAGGGGAACTAAACATCCCTGCCAATTGTCTGAGTCGAGTAGAAGCTGTTTCCTCTCCAGCCCAGCTACCCTATGCTGATATAGTAAAAGATCAGCTAGTGGATTTGGAACTCGAGGAATATTGAACCAATGAGCAAATCAATATAAATCTGAGGCAACCCAAAATTTTTGATATGAGCATCCTAAAAACTTGTGATGTGAGTGCAGGCAAGGAAAGGCCATTCCTGCCGAAACAATATTGTAAAATGGCATTTGAAAGTGTGTACAATTTGTCACACACTGGACCCAAAAGTACTTCCAATCTAGTTTCATCTAGATTTGTTTGGCCACAAGTGAAAGCCGACTGCAACCAATGGGCTAAGCAATGTCTGAATTGCTAACAGTCCAAGGTTGGAAGGCACACAAAGTCGCCACTCAAGAAATTCAAAAACACCGAGAATTTCAAAACTATACATATTGATTTGGTTGGTCTATTACCACCATGTTGTGGGAACAGATACCTGCTGACTATGATTGATCGAGTAACCAAATGAACTGAGGCAATCACATTGACAGGAATGTCAGCCCCAACAGTGGTTGAACAAATCTATGATACTTGGATTGCCCGCTTTGGTGTACCAGAAGTTATTGTTACTGACCAGGGTCACCAATTTGAAAGTTTGAGTTTCAATGAACTTGCATTCAAGCTGGGTGCAAAACATGATCGCACTACAGCCTATCACCCTCAAGCTAATGGTATGATTGAGAGGTGGCATAGAGCTCTGAAGGCCTCCATTATGGCTGCAGATACAAAAATATGGTTGATATATTAACTACCATCTTATTAGTTTTACAATCCGCAGTATAGTCACACACAGGATTTTCTCCTGCGCAACTTGTGCTTGGCAAAGAGCTACGCCTACCAGGTGACTTTTTCACCACATCCAAAGATGTGAACTCAGAGCTCATGGTTCAGAACATCTGTGATGATGCAAACAGCATTATACAAAGGGCAGCTCGACATGGCCAGCCTAAGATCAACACATGTGTGAGTGCAAGATGAAAGATTGAAAGGTGCACTTGAAAAGCCATATACCAGTCCATATCAGGTCATATCACGCGATAAAAAAACTTTGTGATATTGATTGCAGGTGAACAAAAAACAGTCTCAATTGATAGACTTAAACCTACATTCCTGATTTGTGATGATAAGGAAAGGTTAAATGCAACCATTAGACAGAGAGAACTTGAGATCAAACATAATGATCTGCCTTCTGATGAGACTACTCTCAAAATAAGTTGGTCAAAACAAATGGACAGGTTAATAGTGATACAATAAATAAACCACTACACGAAAATAATTTACAACAAAATTCTGAACCTGATTCACAAGAGTTAGAACAGGTCACTCCGAAGTGTAATAAAACAAAAAAATCGGTCAAATTTAATGACGATGTTTTGGTTACCGAATACATTCCTGAAGAGCCCATAATCCTACGAAAAAGAGGTAGGCCTAAAGGAAGTGTCAAAATTAAAAACATGCGTCCTACTCAAAAACCTGCTCGTATAGCACTGAGGGACTTGGAGAAAAAAAAAATCTCCACAAACAATAGCGTCAAAATAATTCACAGGAATAATGCGAATGCCAAAACATAATGCAAAATTTTTGTTGACAATAATCATCAAGAAATTAACATCTTCGTCAAAATTACAACCAAAAATTGACGAGTAATTTTGTGGTCCGAAGTTATTTCCCCAAATGGTTAATTTCATATAAAAATTCCAAAATCATAATCAAAAATGTACGAATGATTTTGGTTGACACAACAATCACCTCCACAAAAGATTAATCGTCGAGCAAAAAAGTTCCGATAGAAAATTGCAAAAACACTCTGAATAATAAGCAGGGATATCAAAAATAATTATCCAAGCGTCAAAACAATTTTAAAAATAAATCAGTCGTAAAAATAAAAATTTGATTTCCGCCTGACCCAGGGGTTGAACCCGTGTTGCGGGTTTTCCCAATCAAATAACTAAGCACATAGAAATACACTCGTAAAAAAAAAAATAAATAAATGGAAACAAACAAACTCAAACGAGATTCCTACAAAAAAAGCCAGTGCTACGCACGTGGTAAACAACCTCCAAAATACCAAGAAGGTACAAAAAGGAATCTCCAATAACACATCCACGTGCTTGTGTGAGTAACAAAGTTTGTTGCCACAACGATTAATACGTTTTTACCTGCACACATAATCTCATGCTAATAATGAGTAAATGCAGAATTCTATTGAATAACGACAAATCTTAACTTGACAATTTCTCATGAACTACAATACAGAAATACATCGAGTTTGGAATCATTTTTCTAGTTAAGACAAGCCGCTCCCCTCTATGAATGCAAAACAAAAAGATTAGATGAGAGAAAAATTGACCAAAGTCAAACTAATGTACAAGGCTTCATTTGCTTTTGTACTTTCGTACTGACTGTGTTTTATAAATTTGTCTTGTAATTTTTGTGTCTATTTTTCCTGTGCCTGATCCACATTTCGTTGTTTTTTCTTAAACCTTCCTGTTCTTGTCATTAAACGTGACATCATTTACCGTTTCAATTAATTTTGAAACGATTTTCCCGATAATGTCTTCCAAAAACATTCCGTCGACTTCCGCTAACCACAACCATGTTGAGTCCGATGCAGAACGCCTCTCCAGTGAAATGAGGAGGCGATGCAATGTGGACCATGCGAGGGAGTTAGTTCTCTTAGAAGAACTATTTGTTCCTTCTCCTCCAGCAAGCCCTGTTTGTGGAGTTATTGCTGAGGAAACCCCCCGACAAACTGCGAACATACAACAGGTGGAGCAGCATTCCTTGCCATCCCCAATGGATATTAGCCCTCCTGTTAACAAGGCTGTGGGATCCATTATCCCCCTCCTATGTAGATGGTCATTCTACAACAGCCTATTGCTGAAGTTCAAAGACCCATTCCTGCAATTGTGGAAAGGTTCCACCTACTAGTGCTCTTCTTGTACCACAGGATAATGTTGCTTACAGGCCTACTGCCCAGGACAACATGCCCGCTCCTCCTCCTCCATTCCGTCAAAATTCCCGGTACTCACCCTATTCCCGAGGAAACTCAGACCGCAGTCGAGGCAGAGCTCCTCACCATAGAGAACAAAATAGTTGGCACAATTTCAATGCCCGATAAGCTGCTCGAACTAATCAATACAAAAGTATTGAGGAAGCTCTAGCCACAACTTTACGTGACTGAGAGAGGGAAAGGAACAATACAAATTAGGTTAGATTTTAGGCAAAATCCCCCCAATAGCTGCGCAACTGTCATTTTTGTGGCTCAAAAATTGGGGGGAGTGCTGTGGGGATTTGCCCCACTGTGAGGCTTAGCCTCAGCCGAAAGGCGATACATCGATCAGTCGATCGACGTATCATAATAATAAATTACAAACCAGCACATCGTCTATTCAGACGATGTGTGGTTGCATAGGAAGGGGGCTACGTAATAATACGTAGCCACTCGCTTATACGTAGCTAGGCGCAGGTAACAAATACCCACACCGCATCAGCTACGGTTACCCAGCATTCGCCTTACAAAACGGTGTTTGTTTGTGTGGTCCTTTAAATGGTTGGCTGCCTGCCTTATAATAATTAAGGCCAACAGACACCCACAAGTGGGATCTGGTGGAATCCCACAATGAAGTACTATCGTAATTGAATATAAAAACTTTATGTTTAGAGGTAATTTTTTTCCATAAAACTCAAAAAAAATGGATTTTTGGAACCTTTTTTTTATTCTAAGCCCCATCCCTCCCACCACTGATGAGATTTTTGGCTGAAATAAATATGGAACGTTGCCACATATGTCGAAGAAAAACTGGTAAATTTTGAGATCGATAACTCTGTTCATTTTGGCACAAAAAATTTTCTTGTGCAGAAGGTCAAAATTTCTTATTAAGTCCGTGACTCAGTGCCTATGGCCCAGATAGTAGGCAAACCTATATACATGAAGGTAACTCATATTGCCACATAGGCCCTCACGATATTTGCACATAGTGACCGAAGACCCTGTATATATAAACACGTACGCACACACGTATACACGCATACACGCATACACACATACATACATACAATTATTGCTGGTATTATAGCATAAGATATTTAAGAATGGCAACTATGTATCAATTGGAAGCAATCGTATTGGCTGGTCGGCGTTTTTTCTTAATGTTCGTCAGAGATCATCTTATATTGGACAGAGTATAAGAGTTTATTCATTTTAAACATTTTACAATTTTTTTTTTTTTTTTCCACGTCGATGAAAACGAATAACGAAGAGAGCCAGGCGACGAAAGTTGCCAGTGCGAGAGATGTGGTTGACGCGGCGATGGGGAATGGGGGTGGGGTGGAGGAGAAAACGCGATCGAGTCATTTGCGACTGTTCGAATTTGATTTTCTTACCAGGCTGATTTACGTGTCGATTTCCGTTATTGTGAATACGCAGGGTCCACCGTCCTTCGGCTTTTTCGCCCCAGAAATGAACGCTGAGGAAAGGCCAGTCGTCGAAATTGGAGCTGACCACGTCTCTGGGCCGTTCGAACAACAGCGTCGACGTCGTGCCCATCGGCGACGTCAAATCGATGCGCAAATTTCCGCGCGGAAAGAAACGTAACGAAATTTTGCACTGCACGTGCTCCAGATATCGGACCTCGTTGAGGGTGGCCGGACATCCGTTCACGTCCATGTATACGGTCAACGTGTTGCCTGGCGTCGGATCGATGGCCCTGTCCAAGTACACGCAAATCGGTGACAATAATATTTTTAAGTAATATGCGACCACAACGACCGCAACTCATCTAACCGCAGCTCATGTTTCTGATTCGTAACGACCAACTTACTTGGCGTTACGCTATCTGCAGCATTACCTACCTGTCTTCGTTGATTTCTTGAGATTTGCAAATATGCTGATTGGGAACGTTGGTCCACTGTTCGGCCAGATTGACCATCGCTTCTCCGTCCATCAAACCGTAACCGAATTTATGACTAACTGTAAAACGAAAACGCGCAGATTAGCGAGTGTACTCTCGAGTGGGCCCCTACCCTAACGTTCGAGTTGCTCGGCGATCGGGCAGCCCGATGCGCGTCACGAAGCGCAGAGCGCCATCTTGTTCGGCAGGCCCGGTTTTCGCATTCCCTTTGCGGAGGGGGCCCGCGTAAAATAGAATCGTAATTGACAATACACGAATTTTAATGCGACGGCGGGGGACGACCGCTTGACAATTCATTACATATTTCGCAGACGCGATATTTTAAAAACCGAATAATTGGATTTCAAATTGACCTTCTTTTTTTTTTTCTAACCTGAGCGGATTATACTTCGAATTCTCTCCTATAATCGGTCACGTTGTTAGGGATAAATACGAGAGTAATTTACGTTCGCGAGTTTAAATCGTATGTTGAGCGGATTAATCGATCGGTTGACGTGCAAATAACTCATTAATTCCGATCGTATGGCCCTACTTTACATAACGTAAGGGTATGACGCGCTTTTGTAGCATAAACAGCACTAAAATTACAATAAGCCACACGGGAGCCAAAAACAAAAAATTTCAAAACTGAAGAAAACCAACACTTTTACGTTAGAATGTTAAGTGAGGCGATGCTACGTGCCCCACCAGTAGGCTTTACCCCTACACCTCCGCCATCTTTCTTTGTAGTGCCCCGGCCCTACTGCTACCTTCAAATTTCATCTATTCACACCCACATCGAGTATCAAATTAAAGGCAAAGAATACGTTTCCTGAAGCCGGAGAGCTCCCTTCCCCCCGGACTTGACGCCACATCCCGCACCTCCATCGCCTGTCCGCTCCCTCGCCGGTGTTCGGCGAAGGCTAATTTCTCTCTCAATACCCCCTCCCTTCCACATAAACGCCCGAAATGATTTTATAATATACGATATATTTATTTTGCGTCATTTTTTCGTCCATTTTCGCGCGATTACGAGCCCTGAAACGTACCTACCCCACCTATTTGGCCATCGAGTAATCAAACAATAACATTTCGTCGATCCATTTTTTTCCAATTACAAATCAAATGTTATTGAAAATATTGAACACCTGGTAGGTATTTTTCAAATAAATTCCAATTCCAAAGCGATATTCGATAATTTATATTATTTTTCGTATTCGTGGGTAGCTCTATACCTAATGATCAAAATCAGAAAACCTGGAATACGCGCCGAGTGTCTTGGCGGTCGTATGGGCGCGCAGTTTCCATAATCACGTAATAGCGAAAAGTAAAGGGCACAAGGAAGACTTACATTTTCGTTTGATACCGTTGACCGACCAACCGGATTCTTTTTCGAGTGGAGCAGATTTTCCTGTCATGACTACGATGTACTGCATGTCTCGCCAGGTAAGGCTCGGATTTGCCTCGAGCGCCAACGCCACCAGTCCAGCAGCGAGCGGGGCAGACGCCGAAGTGCCTACGACCATTAGTTACAACGTTAAACCACCTTTCGGATTCAAATGACGTTTATTTACAGTTTTCAAGAATACACGACACATCTATAGCCCACGTACGTGACTTGCAAAGAGGGTTTTCCACCTTACGCCACTGCTACGCTTCAGAGCAGCTCGTGGAGAGGCTCCGCACTATCGGAAATAATTAATACCGCACGAATACGTTCCCCCATAGGTACTAATAAAATAATAAAATAAAATAAAACGAAACGTTCGCTTCGAAGAATTTCCCGCAAAGGAGGCCAAATGTTTGATTTTTTTGTTTTTCATTCTTTGAGCCCAGCTCACATCTGCGGATAAAATCATCCTTTCCTTTTCGCCGATCCCCCATCAAACTCTTTCAAAAAGTTGAGCAAGGATTGCTTCACGGTTCCACAGCATCCCCAAGGAGCTCGTTTTCCACCTTTCTTCATAACTTCATCCCCTCTATCCCCTTTTTAGAGCTCAGTAATTGGGACCACCTTCAAACCTTCGTAGTTGAAGAGCCGATTCGCGAATTCGCAGCAGAGAACAAACGAAAAACCAACTTCAAAAAACGAACTGCAATCTACGCGGAAACCATCTCTGATCTACTCCGTCTTTCACATAGGTACCCATTACCATTCACATGTGACATTATAGTCGAAACAACGTTCACAAAAAACGCATCGCCTCTGCTCGCTTTTCGGAATTAGCCAATTTTCAACGCTGTATGACCAATCGAGGTCGACACCCTGTTCAAATATCGAAATTTACGTCAGCGTCAGACAAGTAGAGAGATTAATTCCCTCGATCGCCGCAAATTCACAATCGCGACCGTTACCTACTCTTTTTATTGGGTAAATTGAAGTCTTCTGGTGGCTTGCGACAGATCTCTAAACCCTTTTCGCTTGCACGTAAAAAGTGATAAGAAACAATTATACGCGCCGAATATTCGACATTTAGGCGCGAATACAACCAAGTAGCTTCGAATAAAATTAAGTAGGTAATGGGTTACTGTGGGTTGGTCGCTTCACCGAGTTTCTTCATTTTATAGTAGCGCCGGTAGGCCAATAACCAATGTGGTTGTTTCGCTCGAGGTTTCCAGGTTTCCAGGTTTCCAGGTTTCGTAGTTTCGCGGTTTCACGGTCGATTGCACTTTACATTCAGCCAATGTCGGCTCCAATAAAATGTAGTCTGTTCGAAATAAGAAACGCTATCCACCACCGGCAATACACTGAGACGCGTGACGTGTGGGTGCAAAGGGGAAAACGCTCTCACACTGAATAACATGACCCTATTTACGAATTTTTGGATCGGAGCAATTTACCATTATCGCTGGTAACTAATGGGAGAGCACCTCGGTGCTGGGGCCGCGTGGCGCTTCTCATTTTGAACAGACTATACACATAGGTAGCGGGTACCTATTAGACGGAGGTATTTTACATTCGCCCTTGAAAGGGGCTGGCTGTGAAATACGAAATACAATGCCGGTTCAATTCGACTCATCCGTGGAAGGGGGGATGTAGTCCGGTGGAGTAATGGGAAGTACTGGGTACGTGGGTTGCGGACAGCCGACTCACCTGTGTGTTCGACGGTGCAAATGTGGTCAGGTCGCAGTTTTCCGTCCATGTCGACGGTGCCGACGCTTTTGTCGTGTCCCGGCGTTCCAGAACTGTAAGTGGTGGCCAACGTCGAGGCGCACTCCTCCAGATACCAGGGCTTCAAACTGCCAAAAATAAAACGTACGACGCCAAATTAGCGGTCGAATTGACTACAGGCCCACTTGGGCACCATTTCGCGACCGGACTCAACATTCATCGGCAACACTCACCCTCCTTGAGTGGCACTGGAAATGGAAAGCGTAAAAATGCTGTTGGTGTATCCGTCGCAGTTGCAGCAATCGGTGTGCCTACCGCCATTTCCGGATGCCCACACGAATATCGAACCTTTCCCATGGCGTCCCTGAAATACGCGCACCTCCCATTAGCATCCCATCATACACGCATTTTCAATTTTCATTTACTCTCATTTTTTTAACATTATATCATTGAAAACAATCAATACGGGGGTTATTTTTTAACCAAAACGAGCGTCTGTCCTTTTACCATCCAACAAATGTGACATAATGTGTATGTGTGCGCGTGTGCGCGTGTGCGCGGATATGATTGAGGTAGTTCAAAAACGCGCGGTGACAACTTCAAGATGAATCGAGTTGAAACGTGAACTGTTCGACGTGTCAAAAACGAACGGATATAAAAACATTTGTTTTTTAATGACGCATATAGAAATCAAGGTACTACGATTATTGGTAGGTGTAGGTTATATAAAGTTTGAATATCAGATTTTTTTTTATTAATTATTTCGGTGTTTAAGAAGAGATGAGTTGGTTCAGTGGTGTAAGAAGGGGGGCTGGCTTTTGGGGTCAAACCCCAATTTCAATTTTTTCCTTACCTCGCACGCCTTCGAAAAATAATCGTTAATTAGGCTGTTGCTGAAAAAAATTGTTAGAACCTCCCTAACCGAAAAAAATTGTGCTCTGGCTACGCCAACGTGTTGGTTCCTTTTCATTATAAGCTTTTATTAACCTCTAAGTAGCCACAAAATAGAAAGTGAAGGTAGATGAATTAATTTCACGTACTTAGTTCTACTAATATAAGAATGATCAAACGGGAATGGACTGGAAATATACTTATTTTCAAAATTTGATGTGATCAAAAACCTGCATTTCCGGAATCATCAGAGGTTGTCCAAGGTTGCCCTTCGAATATTATGTCTATCTCATGGGTATGTAACACCATACATGGAACAACTGAAGTATTACCCAACTCCATTAAAACAAGTACAAAAATCTAAAAATAACTTGAAAATCCACTTTTGCTTTTATGTAATCTGTCCAGATTGGACAAAATCCATTTCTAGACTTTGTTCCATACCATCATGGACAGTGGTCGCAATAGAACACACGTACAGATTGGATTTAGGATACAGATGTTCCTGGGCCTGGAATGAAAAACTTAGTAAGAACTTTCACAGAACTGGATTTGAGAAAAATTTCATTTTTTATAATTTATAATTTCTAGATACATTTCTCCTGATTGAGGAGGTTATGGAAAATCTTAATTTTCCCATTATACTTATCTGACTAATTATGTGGAACTAAATATTCGAATGTAATAAGAATCTCCATAACACTGGTATTTTCATCTAGAATTCAGGTATGAAGTAATAGACTATAGTTTTTCTTGATTTTATTTCGCACTACATTTGTTGTTTTCTTGTTTTATAATACTTGGTGATAACCAAATTGGATACTTTCCAATCGTACTTATACCTGGTAAAATTATTCAATCATGCCTACGATGCCTACATATGCATGTTTATAAAACTGCATTCAGGGATATAGATGTTTCACAATTATTAAAAGTTTGATAAATAATTATAATGAAGTCTTACATTGTTTTACAGTTTCCAAACTTTAAATACTATTCACTGGTATGGAACAAATCCACAGTCCTTGTTGAGTTCCCCCTATGGTAATATGGATTTTTCAAACAGGGCATTTCCAGATCCAAAATTTCCTGAATTCAAAAAATATTAGTTTCTCTTCATTTAACAGGTCCTATGTATCATGGTGTGGAACAAAGTTTATATTTCTTTTTTCTTTCTCACCTATGAGAATAATTTTATTCTGATGACAAAATGAAGAAATTAGATTTTTCATGATTCTGTTTTTCAATTTGAGTACTATTGTGACAGTTTGTTTCAGAATAGTTTCACACAGCATGTGATAGGAAGATTGAAGACTGATAATTTTGTGGAAAGTAGATTTGTAACTCCTGGTAAGTCCTATACTTCACAAATCTTAGAATTTTAAAAGTTTTTTATTTCCGGATCCATTTCACCAAATTGAAAAGTTTTTAGAAGATGATAATTCTCAAATCATATAAACTTGTTTAATTATGTGGAATAAATTTCAATAATTGTAAAAAACATCTCTCAAACTGGGTCATCTCCATTCAGTATGCAAGGGTGAAGTTTTATTTTGATTTATGGTGAAAGACCATTATAATTTCCAGTTTGGATAAGATAATACTGATAATGAAGTATTGCACAGTTTTATAGTTTTTGAACTTCAAGCTATAAACACTTATATGGAACAAATGTCCTTTCTTTCTTTCTTTTTTATTTATTTTTTATAATATGAAACTTTGATCCAGTTGTTGTTTTGGGTCTAGAAAAACGTGTGTTCCACTGTGATTACTGTCTCTGATAGTATGGAACAAAGTTTGGAAATGGATTTTCAAGTCATTTTCCGATTTTCTTATAGGTATTTTTTTAACGGACTTGGCAATACTTCATTTATTTCATATACACACTGATGAGATAAACATAATATTCGAAGGGAAATCTTGGACAACCTCTGATGATTTCTGAAATGCAGGTTTTTGATCACATCAAATTTTGAAAATGAGAGTATTTCCAGGCCCATTTCATCATATAGATGGGGTTTTAAAGGCTGAAGATTTAGTCCTTATATTAGTACAACTAAGATTTGTTTCATACGCAAGGATTTTTGCCATATGGCAAAAAGCCGTCATGGAATTTTGCTGTTGAAATTGGTAAGTTTATATGGACGCTTTCATACGTGCCATCCACGGTATTTTATCAGACAGCAGCCGTGTTACAACGTCCAAATCTCAGGCTTATCACGGTGCCATGTCATTTTAACAAAAATAAAATGAAAACTTGAAAAAATAATGAGCTTTCCTTCACGGAATGGAATTTTATCCGTCTTAGATGATAGAAGATAATCTCATGGTGGTCGCATTAATTTTTCTTAGAATCGATGAGATAGTTTTGGAGTAATCTTTAAATAATAAAATTGTTAGTTTCAAAGTAATATTGCCACTAACCCTGTAGAAACGAAGTAACTGAAAAATTTTTTTCAAAAAATAGAACCAACTTCAAAAAAACACAACAAAAAAAATATACTAAAAAGTGAAAAATAATTCTTTTAAACTTTCTTCTGCAAGATTAGAGCTCTGTTTGACAAGACTACACCAACTTACACCAACCTACACCAGGAGGGTGATTCTGCAAATGTAGGAATGCTATGTGACTTTGCGCCAAGTTTTACTTGAATATTTGTGGAATATCCCTACCGGTGTAGGTTGGTGTAAGTTAGTGTAATCCTATCAAACAGAGCTTAGGTCTAAGGACTGGAATTATTGAAGTTGGCGCTCTTTTTCTTTACCATGCAAGCTTTATACCTAAGTCAATTCCTTCCAATTTTATGACAAAACTTTTTAATTTGTGCCAACTTAAATAATTTCAGTCCTTAGATTTAGATCTTGCTTGAGAAATTTTAAAAGAATTATTTTTCACTTTTTAGTGAATTTTTTATTGTTTTGTTTTGAAGCTGGTTCTATTTTTTGAAAAAAATTTTTTTACTGAAATCTCTAAAAAAAAACCAACACACACTTAAACCATGTGCCATAATTTATTAATTATACCGCATATTATGTGCTTTCAAGCGCTGAGTTTTTAATGATGTTAATTTTTTCATTCGATCCACTCTTCAACCCACAGGGGCTCAAGAGGAGGACTAAATTTATCTTTTCGCATTTTCTTGTGTAATGCATCACCAAATATGTTTTTTGCAGCACTGAGCTTGATTTTGACGTGCATTTTTTCATTCAATCCATTTTTCAACCATCAGGGCTTGAGAATGATAAAAATTTTGGCTTTTCACGTTTTATTGTGCAATTGTTTATCACTGAAGATATTATAAGTATATGTATTATAACTTTTCGGCATATTCTCACAAAGCTACTATGTACTGTTACTAGTTACCTCAGCATCATACTTCTTTTCTGAGAGACACACATTGAATAAAAGCTTATTATTAAAATTTTATTTTTATCTTGTTTTATTGTAAATTTTGTTTGATGGGTAAATAGAATTGGTGAGTGGTTTTTTTTTTTTTTTTTTAAGTATAAATTTCGTCTATTGGGTAGTTGGGTGAATCAAGGATGCGTCTAAAAGCAATTAAGTGGTAGCCCAGGTGGTTTCCATAGTTCATTTCAATAACTGTTAGAAGAAATTTTCTGCAGTTTATAAATTTATACAGGGTGTTCAAAAATCATCTCCAAAGCCCTATGGGTCTTGTAGAACTAACTCATCCAGAGAAGCAAAAAAGTTTCTTGTATTTTTTTTAGCATTGTTGTTTCACAGATACAGGCTTTCATACGCGTGTGTCAAGTAGGTTACATATTAATTCGTTTGAAGGAAAAATTTACAAAAGATGGCAGTACATAATTACCGCACAAAGGTTGAAGGTTTGAATCCAGATAGCAAAACATTTTTTTACCAGAATTTCAAAATCATGAACGCTACATATGTTAAAATTTCAAAAAATTTCTTCCGATTTCAAAAAATTCAACTTTGTAAGTATTGAAGAAAGGGACCTGGTCAAAAGAACGTTTTTCAATATACTCGATGAGTACTATAAGATGCACTCATCGTAAATCTGATTTGAAAAATTTTTTGACCTTCTTCAATTAATTTAATTATGAAAATATTTAAAATTTGAGAGCCTTGTATCTCTGAAAATACGAATTTCACAGCCCATGTTAATAAACTTTTATGCTTCTCTCAGTGAGTTCTACAAGAACCATTTGGCTTATGGGGAGACAATTTTTGAATACGATGTACCTATATTATTTTTTGTCGCTGAAATCAGTGAATTTTTTTTTTTTCGTTTCCAACAAGTCCTGTTTTTGTGGCTCGATTCTGTCTACAACGAAGTACCTACATAGGTACATTTGAGTTTGAACTGGTTTCGCCAGTTCAACAGTCTCTCTTTTATTCGATTTGAAAAAGTAAGAAAAAAACTTGTATCGCCATCAAGATGAAAATCAGTCAACTTCCTTCCAAATTTTATACGTATTAAACGCTTCGAGATGACTTCTGGAGATTAAAATTTTAAATCATCTATATATACATATAAATGTTTAAAAATTGTTCCAAAATAGTCCTTGCGACATGAAACGAAGAACGTGCTAGGTCTCACTGCTAGTTCTTCTATCAAAATTAAATTAATAAGTAGATTTTTGTAGAAAAAGTCTTTAAAAAATAACTCTAATAAAAAATGCAGATTTTCAATAAATGATTGAATTAAATTAAATTTTGTAACTGTTGACTTAAAATTAAGTATACAATTCAAAATCATGACCTCTTTCAAAATCGAAACAAAAATGTAAGTATGTTAATGTACGTTGCAGAATATGGGCGAAGGAAGGCTTTTATAAAATATATTCCCCAGAACACCCCTACCTATAAAAAAAAAAATAGTGGACAGGGGTCTCAAATTTTTCTCTGAATTTTTATTTTTTGAAAATTTAGAAGAACTCCGGCTCACTCTGTCCCCTTGCTAAGCCCACGTTGCGTAAGTACCGTCTGGCCAATCCGCTCGAAAATTAGTAGCATGTTACAATAAATTAAAGTAAATATTTGTTTCAAATTTCTGAGCTATCGACTCAAAATTAATTCTATAGACAAAATAAAAATAAAAATAGCGGTACTGGAAGTACCGTCTGGCTGGTTCACATAAAAATTATTGGGTCTGGTCCTTGGTTTATTACTATTGTTCTTACCAAATTTCGTAACTATCTGACACAAATTACAACCAATACCATGGTAACGAGAAAGTGGAATATACATAATTAAGTATAATACCTCCATAAATTACAGCGAATAGTAACAAAATTTTTTTGACGTCATAAAACCAAAAACATACCCACCCCTATTTCCTTAGAGGTTAATACCGAATCAAAATTAATGAGAAGATTTTTATGAAAACCTAAATGAAAATTTTATTTTGATCTTATTCAAATCTAGAGACGGGGTTTCATACAGACTGGGAGTCTGGGAACCAGGTTAGCACAACGGATCAAAACCCATTTGAATTTTTAAAGTTCGATGGATAGGACATCAGATAATTTGGCGACCAATGAAAACGAAAATAGCGGTACCGGAAGAATACGTCAGATGCTTAGATTACTACTAATGTTCGTACCAAATTTGATGACTATTGAACAAAAATTGCAACCAACTGCACAATACTTCATTTTGCAACGTGGGAGATTTTTTTCACATATAATTGTTGATTTTTTTTTTTTTTTTTATATAATCCAAAATTTTCGTCAATACAGGAAAGAGAACCATCGAACTATTTCCTAAAATCGTGCTAATTAAAACTTGAAATAATTTTTGATTTCACAAAAAATAATGATTTTTAACACAAAAATTAAAAATTTATTCATAAAATATTTTGAAAACATGTTACTGAATATTGCATATATCGTATTTGTGTGATATTGGTAATTTTTTCCAAGAAATATGAATATTATATACATAGTACTTTCTTAAAAGAATGTTGATTATAGAGGTGATTTTTAAACAAAAAATATCTACTTTTTCTTGCGAAGCTTGCTGCGCATGAGTTTTTTAAGTTTTTTTTCTTCATTTTGCACGTGATTAATTGATAATTCGGACACATTTATGGCTCATGTAAGTCTGTGAATAATAATTGCTCTGTAGCAACATTAGATATTCTCCACAGCATATATACATAATAATGAATTTTGTTTTTTGGTGCCAAAATTTTCCTTGCGTTATGAAATGAAAAACGTACCTACTCCCACCCACAGGTCGTTCCGCGACACCACAATTAGTAAGTAGATTTTCATAGAAAACTTAGTTAATAAGGTTGAAATCTTTATTCACACGGCCAAATTTTATTCCGCCAAAAATACTTAACTTGGTCGTCCCTTTTATTTGCGAACAATGCGGCAATAAAATTCGTACCGACTACCGAAATAAGATTTTCCGAGCCTCAACATTCTAATATTCTGGAAGTAAGGAACTTCTAAGTATGGCTAAAACGATTCTTTACTTCGATTTAATTCAACTAGCCTAAACAATTTGTTGAATAAACCATTATTTCGCGTTTGTCATCCACCATATTGTTTAGGTATGTCTGCTGAGGTAAACAAAATCATTAAGGCTTTTTTCACTAAGGGGGAGCACGCTATCATCCGAAAAGATTGAATATTGTGAATCTTCGAAAGCGTGTCGAAGTCGAAGAGCAAAAGAATACCCGGCTTTAACTTAAAATTGAAAAGCAAGAGTACGATAAATAAAAAAATGAATACTCTGTTCTGTTTGGAGTTTTGAATTTTGAAATGCAAAGCGAGAGAACGAGAACTATCCACACAGGTAGCTAGGCATGTGCAACACTCGAAGGGTACAAGCACTGAATTTTACGACGGCGATAACGACTGGAACATGTAAGACCATGAGTAAGATGGCACAATCGCCAACATCAGCGAGGTCAACGAGCAGAGATAATCAATTTTACTTATAGTTAACTTATCTGATTTTTTTCTCGTTTTTTTTTTTGTAGTTTTTTTTTTTTTTGCTCACTTTTTTGACCCTCGCTGGAACGGAATGAACAAAAAGCAAAAGACAGTAAAAACGAGATCAAGTAGTCTAATAAGAGAATAGCGGTATCGGTAGCCCATTTCCCAATTCGATTATCTCCGAGACGCGGTCGACAAAAATTGATTTCTTCCGACAGATTGTATTCTAATCGATTTGCAATCGAAATGGCTACAAATCGAGGCCAATTGGCAACTGCCAGCAACGCATGTAAACTTGAAACGAAACGAGAAGATAATAATCGGCTTAAAGTCGTCGTCGTCGTCGTCGTCGAAGATATAGCCTACCAAGCTTTATCGATGTCATCGAAATCAAACGAGGAAGTAGGGCTCTGTATAAGCCTATATCGTTGAAACAAAACCGATTCGTGGGGTGCGTTCACAATGAACGCCCGGGTAACAACCAAAACACTCCAACCGTTCAGAATGAGTCGGTTTTTTTAACTGGATAGGGTGAGTTTTATCCCGGTAAATAGTTGGTGAAAAGTCACTCGAACGATTTTGATTGGCTGATGCGATATTATTTTGATAACGACGTGAAAATTTGATAACAATTTATTATGCTTTAATTATTTAGCCTGACATTCGGAGAAATCGTTCGTTTTGAATCGGATAAACTTGGGGTAAAATTTCAACTATACCCTAACAACCATCGTTGTGTTGGTTGTTCATTCTGAACGTGCCCCTGCTGGGATATTTGCTTCACCACCACACATAGTTTTTCCACATTCTGATATTTGTAACTGCGTCCGTGCGGTAGCTTGATAGTGTGTGTGTGTGTGTGTATTGGTATAGATATGTCTATTTTCACAACAAAATATGCGCAGCTTTGGATGCCCAGAATGTATAACTTGAATTACTTCTTACTTTTAATCTTTCACGTATTTTAAAACCAAAACGCATATACAGCGTTGGACATCTCTTTAGCTGTATGTCTCTGGCTACAGCAGTACTTAACGACATAAAACAATTCCATAACAGTCTGATGAAAAATGCAAATTTCTCCCAGCCGGCCAATATATCCACGTCCTTAATACGTCATCAGTTTCTACGTTTGAAATACCCTGAGAATTCATTTGACTAACTTAAATATTTTTTAATGTATCGACAAAAGCAAACACTTTAATTAATGATTTATTGCATTTTCAATTCGAAGTAGGTCGATTACTTTTTAGCAGGTTTGAAAACCTGCTACCTATTTAATATCGTGTGAGTTAGCAAAGTTGGGGTTGGGACTATCGTAGTTTTTCATTTCATAAATAAATTTTATTTAAAAAAAAAAACAAAACAAAACTGACTGTCTTAATCTGAATGAGTAGCTCTTATTGATGGATATGCCAAAATTTATGACAATAATTTTTTCAATCTTTAAATTTTCATTTTCTTCAATTATATGGTTCTAATTTTTTAATTTTCAAATGTTATTAGCCTAGGATATTCTCCGTATGGTCAGAAATATTAGTATCTACTTTCATTAAAATCTATAAAGTAACAAATTTGTTCTGAGCAAATAAAATTCCGTTAGTTCCGGAGATAGACACACCAAATAAATAACTTTCTCCATACACAGTCTGTAAAAATCATGACTTGTCACTTTTGACATAAAAACCAGAAATTCATACATCTTTATACAATTATATATACATATATTGGTACCTATATGTAGGTAAGTAGATATGACATCGTATATCAGGAATTTATCTTGTAAGCACGAAAGTTGTAGTAATTTTTGTCCAATAGGGTTGCTTAATTAAAATTGGCATTAAGTTTCATAAGAATCAGTAAAGAAGTTTAGCCGTGGGGGCTGACATAAATTTCAGCCATGGGGCTTAGCTGTAGCTATCATTCTACAGGGTTAAAACTGGTAAGTAGTTGGTTCTGAAACTAATAAAAACTGGTATTGATTATAATGAAAGTTGGTCAATTGATTTAGTCATGGAGGCTGCTAAAAGTTCAACCAAAGAGGGTGAAGATGCAATTATCATTTTACATGAATGAAATTTTGTACATGAGTACCTCTGAACATACTACAGAGGTTTATGAAAATCATTAATATTGAAGGAAAAAAAAAACATCAGCTAAAACTATTCAGACAGATGTAAAAAGAGGTGTAAAATCAAATATATGTGAAATGACATTTGAAAAGTGGTGAATTATTTTTCATGATCATTGAAAACTTGCTAATCTACCATGGTTCGCTGCGTTAGAATTTTCTAATTTTTACTTGGATGAGGGAAAAAGGCACCGCAGGGCCCCAGTGTACCAGAGACGGAAAGCAAAATGATGTTATCTGCACTTTAGGCTTGAGGCTTTCGAACTTAATAATGAAGATATTTTTTTTTGAAATTAGCTTTCGTATACGATTAACAAATTAACAATTTTTAGGAAATAATATAACGTAATTTTACGGATCAGATTTTCCAGAAACCAAAAAATAAGTATTTTGTTTTCGGCTTTTGCTTTCGGTCTCTGCAGCCGAGACCAATTAAAAAAAAATGTGAGTGCCTTTGTGGCTGTACTCATTGATTAATGTGCAAACATGAAAATATCTTAACAATACAAAAACGGTAAATTTTCCATTAATTTATATTTTTTCATTCGTTTATTTTCAAACTGCTAAGGATAACTGAAAAATTATATGAAAAGTGGATTTCAGTAAATTTTCTTCCCTTTTTAGCATTACCAACTCAAGCTTTTTAACTTAAATGACGAGTGAGGAATCAATGAGTAAAAGAGATGAGGTTTAGATTTCTAGATTCCAAAAACAGCAAATTTTTTTTATATTTATTCATTAATATGATAACATTTTTCTTTTTTGCTCTGGGAGTTCTAAAACAAAATCGATGATCTTTTTTCAAATAAAAATATTTCACAAATATAGATATTCGATCGATCATTCCCATTTAACATTGTTTTTACATTATATATCGATATTCGATTGCTTCATCAATATCAACGTTGCATTAAAAAAAAAACATTGACTTTGGTAAAACCATCGAAAAATACATTAACATTTTCAAAACTTGGTTCACTCAATTATCGATATGAAATGAAAATGAGTAAATATCAATTGCTGCTGAGACGATAAGATTTTCGTTTATTTGAAAACAAAAAACGGTTGAATTTAAGGATGCCACGAGCCCATGAATTTAGTACTTCATCATTCATATTACTAATGGGATAACATTTTTATTTCGTTCTACTTTATCATTTTAGAATTATTGTAATTTGTAAATAAGTTGTGCTTTTATGAATTCAGCGCCTTATTCTAAGTCGTTGAATTTTTCTTGTTATATATGTTCGTTTAGCTGGGCATTTAACGTCGTTAAATCTTTGACGAATCGATGAGAATTTGTTGCAATAATTCATCCGCGAATTTATTTCGTTAAATTAACACAAATTCACTTCGATTCGTGTTGAATTTTAAACGCATTAATTAGTCGACAAATCGAAGAAAATTTACGGCAATAATTCGTCGACGAATCGAAGAGAATTTGTGGACGAATTCCTGTGCTTTGTTTGCATCTGCGTATTTTTTTACACTATTTGACTTGTATTTTCATGTATTTCATGTTAATAAAATAGAAGTTTTTATGTTACGAACTAGAATAAACTTTGAATTTTAATACTCGAAAATAAAAAAATCGAGTCGGAGGGAATTTTAGAAACAAGTGATAAGGGAAAGTCTATTAACTTGAATAAATTTTGAATTCTGATACTGAAAACATAAATGATTAGTTTTTGCATTCTTAATGGATATTTGAAATATGAAAAGTAATTAGGTACTTATCATTTTTTTTTCTTTCATAAAAACGGATATGGGTCAAAATTTCCAATTAAAATAAAAATTGTTGAAAGTTAATGAGTTACAGATTTTACCCTGGTCGATCGAATTAGCACCCACTGTCATATCACGCAGAAAATAAAAATATTATCACATTAAATGTTTCAGTCTTCAGTTCACTGAAATTATTCTTTTTTATTTTCAAACTGCTAATTGGATAATCGAAAGTTTACATAAATAACGGATTTATGAAAGTTTTCTCCTCTTTCCACCAATACCAACTTCAGCTCTCTGGTTTAAATAGCAGCTGAGGATGGGATGTGGATAAAACCGAGCAGCATGGGCACGCACACAACCACATAGATATACGCATATACACATTACCGAGACGCACAACCTGACCACCTGACGCTCACTGTAGCCCCTACATGGAGCTAAGATGTTTACACTTCAAAAAATACGAGGAACTGAACTATCCCTTCCTCAAATCGCCAAGAAAATTAACGGTGAAAACATGTTTAAAAAAAGCCAAGTATAAAAATCATAATTTCCCTCCGAAACTACTTTTCCTATGTATGAAAATTCTTCATTATCACTCGTACATTAAATTAAGGGTGAAAAAAAGGTCTTAAATCGTACATGAAAACGAACGTCAAGACGGAAATTTTCCTTTCTTTTCAAGAAGGTATTCCGAATAAAAACTTAAAAATAGTCGGCGGAATATCTAAGGGTTTTCGTCTTTCAACGAAAATAATAATAATAATAATAATAATAAAGGTTCGAATTAGAGTCTAGAAAATTATGTACTCGCGAAAACATCGAAAAACTATAGTTCAGCTCAGTATTCACGTGATTTTAAATTATTCTTAGACATTTTTCGAAAACAAAAAAAAAGGGGTAGGCAGTAAATTTTTAATACGACAGATTCGAAGGTTACGTAGGTACCTATCTATAATTATTACACTTTTTATCGAAGAATAATTTTCCGAGTCGGCATTAATTTACGCCTGTCATATAACTTTTCCACCACAATTTTTGACAAGACTCGCTTGTGCTCCGCACTAACTCAGATTTCAAGCCCCTATAATAACAATAAAATTCACTGTCTCATGCCACAGGTAGCGTAATTAAAATTTGAGAGATGGAAATCTGGAATGCCCAGTGAGGCAGTCTGGCACGAAACACATTTGGATAATTTCACGTCGACAAGACCTTGTTCAATAAATTCGTATTTTATTCGCGTCGAATTTCAGTACCGAATACCCATTAGCCCTGTCTCATCAATGTTAACCGAATGTACCATCATTCTAAAGCCCAAAAATGGACACAGGTTTTCTGAGCAGGTGCAGTAGATTTTCTTTCGTTTGTTTTCAATCTCTTGGTCGCGTGAATTTAAAGTTATCTAAATACGTTGCTGCGAATCCAGTGAAATCGAGTGAAACATGTGTCCCTTTTAGGGCTTCAGGCGTTACTTTTGGCACGAATTTGTATGTTTAAATTGGTATCTAGTACTAAATGATCCGAGGTGGCAACGCGCAGCTCCTAGCCTTTGACAGTAACGCGGATAAGGTACCACGGACCTAAATGTCGTGCCCTGTCTTGTAAACCAACATTTTTCTCAATAAATGGGAAATGGGAAATTCCATTTTTTTTCCCCAAGCAGACAAGAAGTTAGTAAACTGTTGGAGCGATTCGATTGGAAGAACAGAAGCTTGAAAAGGTAATGAGAAAGGGTTACACAGTCAACATTTTATTTCGGTGGGTAGGTATCGCGTTTCTTACGGGAAGAGAATAAATTTGTATGAGCAACGGGGCACTTTTCCTCTATTCTATCCACGAGTATGACATCGATGGGCCAAGAAAAAGGTTTGTAAAGTGCATCGGTACCTACGAAAAGCGACGTTTGAGCATACGATGACTGTCTCCATTTCACTTGCGCTATCGTTTTTCGAATTTCGAATTTGGACTCGGGTCTGGAAAAATGTGAAAAACGATTTGCGACGTTAGGAGCAACATCGACATAAACTCAAAACTGGCAAGTTTCACGAGTAAACGGATTTATCGAAGAAAAAATAAATAAATGGCTTCTTTTTTTCTATTAAATAGGTATATAAACGTAAACTATGATGCAGCGCTTGGAGAGAGTATAACTTTTTTCGATTATGCAAGTTAGTTACCTACCTTTGTTATTAATCGTTTATAAGAACTCATTCGTTTGAGACCACGCTTAGTAATAATGACCCACATAATTTATGATAGGTATGCCAAGGCCGTGTGAAATAAAGTTTTTTCCTTTTTCTTTTTCTTTTTAAGGTGAAAGAAAGAAATGAATAAAGGTACCTCAAAAACTATAGATATTGAGGCATACGTGTGATTTTATCAGTACCTACATTACAAGAATTTTAGTGTTTCTAGTTTTTAATTAATTTCAAGTTGTTCCACCGTTATCTTGAGTTTTTTTCTCTCCTCTTGGATTGGTTTCATTTGAGAAGGGCAAAAAATACAAGCCGATCATAAAGCTCTACAATCATCTGATCTATAGCTTGCTGCGGCTGATGATCGTTAGAGCTTTCTCGCTTCTTCGTGTTTTGATCTACTTAGTGCGAGCACTTTAATTTTGTTTTTTATTTATATTTGTACAATTTTTTACATGATTTCAAATATATTCTCGTGAGCATTATTGTTTTTAGTCCTATTGGACTTTGTTTTATTTGTATCCTGAAAATTGGTATGTTGTTTTATTTTACATATAATACACTGGTTTCATGTTACGTGTTTGTCTTTCTTTCTATTGATACAAACATGTCTGGGCTAGGCCATTTTTGCGGGCATGAAGACAGGGAATTCTCGTAATTTCGTGATTTTGAGATGTTAGACTGTCATAGGAAGCAACACTAAGGGAAATATGTTTTAGTCTTTTAATATTATGCACCATACTCGTAGATTGAAATACCCACGAGACAATAAATTGTAGTAACTTTGGCATGCTATCTAGGATGGATTTTGTGTGTCTTAGTCAAAATTTCATGAAATAAAATCGAACTCTAGTTGCTTTTGGAATTTCAAACTTGTCCGTTTCTGGTAACTTTGAGAAATTGTTGTACAGTTTAGTGTAGCCAATCCAGGTTATTTGTGGCTGTGCCTACCCTGGTAGGTATACCACAATATCTCATCAATTCTGAAAAAAATGAAATGGAGCTACGAGGGATCACCTTCTATCATTTAAAAAAATGATATCCAATGGCTCTCCAGAAATTCGCCGACAAACATATATTGTATACGAGTACATACATATATATAGGTACATGCATATATACATACACACACACACACCGGTCGATTTGAGAATCTCTCAATAATTTGCAGTCGATTTATAATACAGATAAAGTGCAAAGACAACTCAGCTTTCCCGAACCTAGTGAACTCGGGTGCAATATCGATATATTTTCGACACTATGCAGCAACAGAATGGAGCGCGAAGCGATGAACGAAAATTCGATTTGCTTTCGCGTGTGCCGGATTGGGCTACAAGTTACCTGACAAAAAACCTTATTTCGTTTATAAACGGCTACGTACCGATGTGACGCCATAAATGAACGCTCTTCGAGCTAATGGTCCCGGCCCGTCAACGGTTTTGCCGTCGTCCTCCGGCCCCCACGAGGCGCTGTAAATATCGATATGATTTATATTCAGACCCAAGGCTCTCGCCTCCACCGCGTCGTTAACCGTTCCATCCAGCATTCGTACGCCTGCGAAAAATGAGAAACCGTAAAGTCGTTTCTTTTAACGATGAAACGCATTAGCCAGCCATTTAGGCGCACGAAGAACGTAGAAACCTATCCAGAACGTGACAAAAATTTTCATAAAAAAAAGAAAAATTGCTCCTCTCCATCTCTTCACCCATATGGGCTTATTTAGGTGAAAACGGCCAGCTCGGAAAGAGTATCTGCCACCGAAGTAGCGCCTAACAATTTATTTGGAAGCCGAACGCACGCGCCCATGCGATTGAATTTTTTATCGATAAATAAACCCATTAGCCGATCAAACAGAAATTTCTTACACATCTTGACGCGGCCACAGGAACGAATTCGCACCTTTATTATTTTCATGACGTCTTTCGACCTTCACCAGCTGCACCGCCAACGAAAATACCACTTTAAATTTTCGATATTTCACACTCCTTCATCTAAAATCGAACCAGAAAGTACGGAACCCGATCTTAGCGAAAATAAGAATGATTACAGGCTGGTTGAATAAATGGATTTTTCCTCCCGTTAAATAATGGCTATTTGATGAAACAAAACAGTGGTTCAGCAAAATTTTTAATATGGATTTAATCCCGTTAGAAATTAGTAACGACTGTTAATTCTATCCAAATGTCTAAGGGCAATTTCGATTTTGGGATTTGAAAAAACTCAAAAAATGGTAACCCAAAAAATATCAACTTCTTGATGGGCTGGGTGTGAAATATTATCCTAATAAACCAAAACATCATCAGATTTTGCTTGCACAGTTGAATCAGGATGTTCCACATTTTTTGAGAAAAATATTCTTTTTTTCTTTTTTTAAATTCAGCTCTGGCGGATCCAATATCCTGTTCAAAGTTCTGGAAGCGCATTTTTCCAAATGAAGCAAACAGTTTTTAATAGGGAAAAAAAAATTCAAGTGTCACCATATTTTGCCACATTGATCAGACCTAATGCCTATTTGACCACACCTGGGTAGAGAATATTAAAATTCACCACTTCATGAACCTAATTAAGCCTTTGTCAGCCCTCCTCTTTCGTATGGACAAAAGTAGACAAAACTGGTATTTTACTTCTTTCTATTACATTTTGTCCGATAAGCGTGGTTTTTCAATTTCAACAGTTGCCTTCTTGGATAATTTTTCAGCACATTGGACGGCATAATATAAATGCCTTCTTTCATTAACTAAATAAAATAAATAAATAAATCAAAACAATCTACCTTGCTCACCATATACCATCATAATGTGAAGGCAGAAAATAAATTCCTTTTCTATTAACTGAAACTTATTTTTATTGATGGATTCATGAATCCGGAGGGTGCTGGAGTTACCTTTCATATTTCCATCACTCAGAGTAAAATGAGTATTAAAATATTAATGTCCTTTTGTTCCCATAATTTTTCGGAATGATTGACTATTTTTAAAACGAAGCAATTGAATTCATTTACCACGAATAAAATAGAGTGCCAATAACATCCGATTTTTTGGGAAAATTAAGAGCCATTTGATGTCGCAATAATTTCAATAAAATACCTTCTGTGATACCTCAATTCCCTTTCTTTCCTCTCACATCATCCCTCTCTGCAACATGAAAAAAAAAAAAAGACGAAAAAAAATTCAAAACCGTTCTGGGGGTGTGAGGATTTCAACGCACTCCCCCCATGATGGATGGAGTCATTATAATGGCCACAAATTCATTATCATAACTTTTTTCTCCGCGGGTAAATCCCGAAACTAAGAAATTGTGTTCAACTACAATTAGGCACCTATATTTTTCGTGTGGTTGAGTGAAATAAAAATGAGTACCCCATTTTAAAAAAAGGAGAAAAATGGTTAAATTTTTTTTCATTCTCTTTCGTCTGTTTTCTTTCTCGTTTTCATGATTCTTCTATCCTCTCATTCATGATCAGACACCAATTAATTTTTACAATTGAAGAAATAGTTTATTACACACCGAGGTTCAGAAGTGAGTTTTTACATACAAGGGAAATTTTGGGAACCGAGCGCAACGAGGGAGCAATTTCAAAGTCATGTAAACTCGCTTTTGAACTTTGTTAAGGAAGATACTTTTTATAATTTTATTAAAGATCAGAATAAAGCCATAAAACTTTAATTAAATCCCTCATAAATATTCTTAAATTTTAATGATGGGTGAAGTACTCTCAGTATGTTAGAATACGGTAAACATTCAGCCACAATTATCAGCGATTGTGGTGCTAAATGTAGCTGGAGAGACTACGATACAAGTAGTACCAAGTTAAAATCTCACTTAAGGTAAAGTTTTTTTTTTTTTGCTTCTTTCAATATTATTTTCTCTAATTCTGATAGGGTTGGAAGTTGGTTGATCTTTTTTTTAATGTAGAAAAAGAAAAAATAGAAGGATATAATATTACGATTGAATTAAAAATAAAAACATTACCAATTGGAATTTGTCATTCTGATTGCAATCTTACAGATTAATGTTGCATCAGGAAGAAAGAATATTTTTGTTACCTAGCAACCTCCATGCCTCAATGTTAAGTGAATATGTCTCCATGTAAAACTTCAATATAAAAATTTTTACATGGAGGTATGTTAACTTCACATCAAGGCTATGCTTCAACAATAATGAGCACTATTTTTGACTTGGAAAACATCAACATAAACACTGCCTCTCTAATCATGTATTATAAAATAGTATATTACACACCAAAGTTCAAGTGGGAAGAGTTTACATCCGAGGGCAAGTTTGCGAAACAAGTGTAGCAATTGAACAATTCCGGAGAAAATTTACTTTCAAACTTTGATGAGGAAAATATTTTTCATAATTAATGTTCAGAAAGCAATAAAATCATTAGAACAGAACAATTAATAACAAATAATTTTAATTTTAATTGTTAATAATTTCAAAGAGAAACAAGCTACATCACTAGACAATGTGGCAACAGGGTTTTTGCTTTATTTTTATATGATTTTTTTTCTTTATTTTCTTTAGGTTTGTTTTATTTGTCCTGAAAAGAGACCCTAGGGTGATACCATCAACATCAACTATAAATAAAAACAGGAAATAAAAAAATATGAATAATTGAGAAATTTTGGAAGTATTTTCAAAAAGAAGACAACTGTTGAAAGGAAGTGATACAGCTACATATTTCATTTAATAATACTTAACAAAGACGAAACATTTAAAATGGAAACATTATTGTTAATTGTCACATCTTCCATAAAATTAGAATCAAAAAAATAAATGGTCAAAAATAATATATAAATGGATGAAAATTTTATTTCCATTTCTTCACAGTTGACAAATAAAACATAAAACACAGGTTGAAGAAAATAAAGAAGGAAAAGCAGAAAAATAAATAAATGTTTGCAGATATCGTCATAAAATAGAAAATTTTATTTTCACAGTTGACAAAAAACATAGAACTCAGGCTGAGGAATAATGAAGGAGGAAAAGGAAAAACATAGAAAATTTTAATAGGGTTTTTGCAAAAAACTAGCGCAGCAATACTTTGCTAATAAACCCAGTTTGCAGATGGAGATAGAGATGGGAATTATAGTTCATTTTGCAAATTTACTTCATTGAGTCTGTTTTACCAAAGTGAACTGGTTCACTGAACTAGTTCAATTAGTTCAGTACTTCAGTAAATTTTTCAACTCGATCACTTCAATCAGCTGATTCATAATAGACTCATATCATTTAAATCAACTAATTTATTATATATTATGATCGACTCGTATTCATAAATTCATGTTAAAACTACTGGTTAATTGTTTGACTCACTAATCGTCTGCTACTTACTTCAACTTCAGTTTGATCAACGGATCGAGTAGAGTAGACTGATAAGAACTGAGAACTATAAAAAAAAATGAACTAGTTCATTTAAAAGTGAACTAAATGATCAATTAGTTCACTTCTAGGATTTGTTCAAAAGAACTAACTCGTGAACGAACTACCCATCACTAGATTGAGATAAGATGGAGATAAAGAAAGCTTACTTGAAAAAATTGTAAAACAATATGGAGAGTAATCTGTATTTATATCGATATAATTCAATATATTGATATTTTCATTGCAAGTTTCAGGTTAAGAAATTACAAAAAACTATCGACAGTTATCCATATCTTTAACAAAAATATCAATCTATTAATGCTTTATCGCTAAAAACCATTTTTCCAGAGATTTTTTGTTTTCAGTTTTCTAGAGAACTACTGAACCAATGAGCATCAAAACTTCTTTCCAACTTGCTCCCATATAATAGCTAACTTTCATAAAAATTTCAGCCCTATCGGCTTAATAGTTTTCTCAAAACAGTGAATACAAAATTTTTTGAATTAACAGGCACCAAACTTCTAAGAAGCTTACACCAACACAAGAAAAGTCTATTGTAAAAATTTCAGCCCAATCTGTTTTTTCATTTTCTCAGAATTCCAGAAAAATGACTTTTTGAGGAATTTTTTGTTTTCTAAGGGAAAAAACTTCTTTCAGACCTGCTCCAATATAAGAAGTATTTTTTGTAAAAATTTCACCCATATTCACCTGGTAGTTTTTTCAAAATTGTGAACACAACATCTTGGGTGATACACACACACACACACAAATAAAACCTTAGGTTAAAATGAAAAAATGTTACCAATTGTTTTCTTTTCTCATGAAACAGATAACTTTCATCATCCCCACCCTAACCATTTTGTGAGGTCCATTTTAATGCACCATTTGTAAGCAAACTGGGTAAAAATAATCAAAATAAACAAATTTACCCATGATGACCACACTCTGAACTAGCTTTTGTATCATACATCTAATAGGTAACAAAGAGGTATCAAATTCAAATCTCGGTTAGGTCAGTGAATTCTTCATAAAAATAAAAATTCTAAGGTTATGAAAAATCTCCTCATATTGAGGTTACATCATTCATTAATGATAAGCACTACTTTTCACTGCAAAATACAACTGTAAACAATGTATTTCTGATCATATGTTATAAAAATTATATTTTATAATACATGATCAAAAAGACAATGTTTACACTGATATTTTGCAAGCTGAAAGTATCACTTATGATTGATGAAGAATAACCTTAAGGTACAGTAAACGTGCCTCCAAGTAAAAATTTGTACATAGAGGTTTTACCTTCAGGCATGTTCACTTTACATTGAGACATATGGAGGTTATAAGGTTCCAACTGGTAATTTTTTTACGACTTAGTTTTTACCCAAGGTAAACTGGGAATTAAAATTGATCTCACAAAATGGTTAAGGGCAGGGATGATGAAAATTATCAATTTCACGAAAAAAGAAAATAATTGATACTATTATTCCAATCTGACTTAATTTTTTTTTAATGTATATATAACATACGTATACATGTATTACCCAAAATTTTGAGTCTAAGCTTTTGAGAAAACTAAAAAATAGGTAGAGCCAAAATTTTTACAAAAGTTAGTTGTCATATGGAAGCAGGTCTGAAAGAAGTTTGGGGTTCATCGATTTTGCAGTTCTTCAGAAAACTAGAAAACAAAAAATTCTAGGAAAAATCATTTTTTCAGGATTCTGAGAAAACGACAAAATCCTTATGTAGGTGCTAGTCTAATATAAGTTTGTTTTCTATTAATTTGGTAGTTTCTGATGAAACTGGAGAAAAAAAATAGCTGGGAAAAAAATTTTCTATTCACATATCTGAGAAAACTACAAATGTAACAGGGCT